>KN042420.1:328453-339821 GCA_000739165.1 Podila verticillata NRRL 6337
TTTTTTTTTTTTTTTTTTTTTTGCTTGTTGTTGTAGTTGTTTCTATGCTCTATTCGTCTTCATCTTCGTCATCTTCATCTTCCTCCTCGTCGCCATAGTTGTCGCCATGTATAGAAGTCGTTGCGCTGTTGTTGTTATTGTTGTTGTTATTGGTGCTTGTGTTTGTTGTCGTGTTCGTATCCGTCGTTTTGGACCCTTGGTTCTTGGCGCCGTCGTCGTCGTTGTTGTTGTTATTGTTGTTGTTGTTGCCTTGAGATCGCGTCGTCGACACCTGCGAGGTATCGCTGTTGTCTCCTTCGCCCTCACTGTCGTCCTCATCTTTGCCTCCTCCTCCTTCTTGGCTCTTCTTGTCACCTCCACCACCGTTACTGCTGTTATTGTGGCTGTTGCTCCCATTGCTGTTTCCGTTGTTCTTGTTCCCGCCAGGCTGGTTCCCGATCCGTGCCGCTTCCACGGCCGCAGCGCTCAGCACCGCCATCTCCTCAGCGGCCTGGACGGCCTCAACCTCCTTGGCTGTCGCGTCTTTGAGCTCTTCGTCCGGGACGATCCAGGTTGAGAAGTCGGGCACGTGCCTTTTCCTCCTTGTCGCTGTTGTTTTGCAAGTGTCATCGCCCTCGTCCATCTCTTGTGCATCTTCTTGCTCCTGTTCCTGGAACCACAGCTCGAGCCTGCGCTGGAAGTAAGCGTGCTGGGTTTGGACCCTTTTGCGCTCGAGCTCGTGCTGGGCGACGGTGGCCTTGAGCTGGCAGATGTAGTCGAAGGACTTTTTGAGTAAGAAGACCTTGGAGGGGGCCTTGTCCACAATGTTGGGGATCATGTGGCGCAGGTCGTCGAAGCAGTGTTTGAGTGAGTCGCGGCGTTTCTGCTCGGCGGCCTTGTGCGAGGTGCGGCGGAGCTCGATCCCGGAGTGGAGGTCGGTGTTGTAGGAGAGGCCTAGGGCACTAAATTGATAAATAAAAATAGAGAAAAAAAGGGTGAGAAGGAAGTTTTTTTTTTTTTATCCTTCCACGCTTGCCATGCTTTTTCTTGCTTTCAACACGAGATAAAAAAAAAAAAAGAAAGAAAAAAAACTTACGTGTGGTCGCCATCGAGTATGTTCTGGTAGTTGGACTTGGTCGCCAAACGGGCCATGGCGTCTGTCGTCGACACTGTAAAAAAAAACAATCAAAGAAAAGTTTAAGGTCAGGTGACACACTCTCATGAGAATAAAGAGAATCCTTCAAGAACTTGAGCATTTCACATACTTCCAGGAAGCCACGGTTTGAGACTAGGCGACACCAGCAGGGGCTGTAGACGTGGGGAGACCAGCAGCGGCTGCGACCCGATGCTGCCCCGATGCGTCTGTGGCAACAGTGTGGGCTTGAGCGCCGGTGAGATGAGCGAGAACCCGCCTGTAGGAGGCGCCATCGCGGACGATCCGGCAGCTACGAGAGGGCGTGGCGTCGAGGGCAGCAAGGGCACGGTGGGGATACTCGCGCGCTTGGTGCGGCTCTTGGAGGAGGAGGATGTGGAGGTGGAGGTGGATGGTGTGGAAGAGGTCGAAGGCGTGGAAGGCGCTGGTGCCACCTTCTTGTTCGTTTTTGACTTGGACCCACCAGACGACGACGAGGTGTTGTTGGTGTTGATATTATTGCCGTTGATGATAGGGGAAGCGGTGGGTGTTGCGTCCGATCCAGAGCCAGAGCCCATGTTCATCAGGGAGGCTGGCGTAACGGGCGCCAAAGTCGATGAGGAGTTTGAAGCCGAGGATGGTGCGACGGGCCGTGGCGTCGATGTTGGAGCTATGACCATGCCTCCTGGTGAGCTGGGTGCAATAGCCGTAGTCTTCGGCGCCAGGAGCGCGGGTGAGGAGGAGGATCCCGAGGGGGCGATGACAGCCTCACATGAGACCTTAGCCTGAGAAGACGCGGGGGCCAGGATAGGTTGGTGGATCGATATCTGGTGGTTCTTGGGTTGAATGGGAGTAGTGTTTGTCAGTGAATTGGGGTTGAGCTGACGCTGAACCATGAAAGAATGACTACGGTTCTGGGAGGGCAAGGTCATGGGCGACGAAGGCGGCGGCATCATGGACGAATCTGGCAGAGAGAACAAGGCTGGACTACTGGGGAGGGCTGTAGTCGCGGTGTAGCCCAGAGGCGACGACCCCATCGAAAGATGGTTCATGTTGGTGATCAGTCTTGGTGACGACAACGGCTGCGATGTTGACTGAGAAGTCGAGATGAGTATAGGAGATGGGGTGGGTCGGCTGGTGGAGAAATGCGTTAAGGGTGATGCGGGTGCAATTGATGCAGCCGACCGTGCTCCGTTCGAGGTGCTTCGAGGTTGTTGTCTCCGAAGGGTGCCAATTGGGTTGGTCAAGGGTCTCACGACGGGTGAGCTCTTGGTGACTGAGACCCGGACAGGTCCACCGCCGTTACTGCCCGGCTTTGCATTGTTGGCCACACCGTTCGTGACTCGGTCCGCTGTCGCCCGTCGCTTTATAGGTGGCCGTCCGTTCATCACTGGCGTCTGCGGATCTACAACTCTGCCATGCTTGACTCTTCCATGGTCCGCACCTTGTGCCTGTGCCTGTGCTGCATTCTGTTGAAGCTGGAACTGGAGAGCAGATTCGCCCTGGGACTGCGCCTGAAACTGCTGCATTTGGTGCTGGAGCTGCTGTTGCTGTGCTGCATGCGCCTGTTGAAATTGGACTGGCAAGGCGCTAAAGTTCTGGCCAGAGAAAGAAACATAGTCCATGGCCGAAGAGCGATGTGGGACCAAAGCAGGCGAGGTCAGGGGCGAGAAGATCTCGTTCGCGGTGGACATTGCTTGGGGGAGATTCGGGTAAGGGTGCGAGGGGGTCATCGCTGGTGAAATCAACGGGGTGAAAAAGACTTGCTAAGGAAGATAGATAGCATATAGATGTCAAGTGTCAGTTGGTCTTGTGTGTCTCACCGATTATACAGCGCAAAAAAAAAGACAATTGTGATCCATACGATACCTCTGAGTCGTCATCAATCTGCTCGGCCATTGCTACAGTTGCCTCGGAGGTTTGGGGCTGGATTCCCAGCGGGGACATGTACTGACTGTAGTCGGCCGAGTAAAAATCGCTTCCAGCTGGTGTCAGGAGTGCTTGCTTCTGTTGTTGTTGCTGTTGTTGTTGCTGTTGCTGCTGTTGTTGTTGTCTCTCCTTTTGAGCGGCTGGCAATTGGAGTTGCTGCATCTGTTGCTGTTGTTGCTGTTGCTGTTGCTGTTGTTGCTGTTGCTGCTGCTGCTGTTGTTGTCGTTGTTGTTGTTGTTGTTGTTGCCATTGTCGTTGTTCCTGTTGCTGCTGTTGTTGGAGGAAGAGTGCCTGTTGTTGGTGCTGTTGCTGCAGCTGCTGCAACGACATTGGTTGGCCAGCTCCCGACCCGCTCCCTTGAGACTCGTCCGGGTGCGTTTGGAAGACTGGCGTGGTTGAGGCCGAGACGGGCTTGACATACGATCTTGACAGGTTGTTTTCGCTCATAGACTGTGAGAGTGTTTGCAGATCTCGTCCTTGTTGTTGCATCATTTGCTGTTGGTGTTGCATTTGCTGTTGTTGCTGGAGCTGCTGGACCTGACTGGTCTGCGTGGCATCGAATGCAAAGTCGTTTAGGGATAGCTCGAGCCCTGCCTGGCTCAGGCCAAAGGAGCTGTCAAAGTTGAAGGCCATGGTCCGTTCAATTATGTGAAGCGAAAACAAGAATTATTTTTGGGTTTGTGTGTGGAAAGGGGGAAGCCAAAAACGCTGAACGGGCGATAGGAGTGGAGTGGCAATGCAGAGTGGGGAATTGGAGGTGCAGGAAATATGAAGGGACCCAATGTGGATGAAATGCTGGTTTGGGGAGGTGGTGTGATGTGGACGAAGAGAAAGAGGAAGAATGAATGAACAGTCAAATGGAATGCTGCATAAATGAATGGTACAACGGTGAGGGGATGGAGGCAGGGATGTTCAAATGAGTCTAATTTCAATCGAGAGAGAAAAGTGCGAGTGTTTGTTAGCCGACACCATATGAAACGAATAAGCATAAGCGAGCGCTATCGGCATCGATGATTTCATTCTCGTTTGGTGCCTTTTTGGCTCGACCCACCTTTCCTCCGCTGTTTCTGCTGTTTCAAAAAGGTGGTGCAAGGTCAAAGGCAAACACTTATGAATAGAACATCAGTCTGTTTGTTTGAAGTTGTCGTGGTGGAAATGGTCGTTGTTGTCATATATCGTTATGTATGGTCTTCTCTGATGTCCCCTTTCCTTGAGGTTGTCAAGGGTGTAATCTTCACTAGGGTATGTTCAAGGAGGAACGAAGGAAGAAGAGAAAGAAGAGGAAGGAGAGAAAAAGAAGCCAAGTAGCTTGGGACAAAGGTGAGAAGGGTGAGGAGGTGATCCAAAAACGAAAACAAGAGAGAAGGAAGAAAAAGATAGATAATAGAAAAGGAAAACGAACAAAAAAGTAGTGCCCGGAAACGGAATAGGCAAGCCCTGCACCCACACAGGAGGGGGTGTTTCCGTGAGTCCCCTCGTTCTGCTCCTTGTCCATTGTTCTTTCGTACAAGATCTTCATATGGTGTGCAGCAACAAAAAAAGAAAGGACAAGGATCCCTCGACAAGGCAGTTTCTGGCCACTGGCAACTTGGCTTTCACCAGTGACCATCCGTGACCCCGAGAACTTTTGAGCCTTGGCATTCACACTTCCTTGAACTGCTCATACTTTTGCTGTCATCCTTGAGGACATACCCCGACACACTCGCCTTGTTGACACCAGGTTTGGTCGCGCACTAAACGCAACTGCCCCTCCCTTCTTCTTTCTTTCCTTTGTTCTTTCTGCACACACGCAACACAAACACACAAACACACAAACCTCCTCTTTGTCCTTTTTCTCTTCCCCCGCTCCTCATTTTTCTTTTCTCTGTGTTCGTGCTTCGCCTACGGAGAGTTCGCGTTGCAGCACGCTGTCCCACGCGTCGATCTGATTGGCTGTACGGATGATAGGTAGCAGTCACAGTGGCGCTACTCGTAAAAAAGAAAATGTCAGAGCATTTTTGTGCCGCTGCCCCTCTCCTCCGCCCGCCAAACACTCTTTAGCCCCAGGTCCAACTTTTGGATTAGCAACAATTCTTTTCCTGATCCTGATGGGAAAAGGTTGTGAGTGAAAAATCACGCACCGGCATTCCACATATTTTGGTTAAGATTACTTGGTTCTCCGCCCCCGATTTAGGTAGACCAGAGACCGAAATGATGGAGGACTTTGAGGAGGAGGTGGTATACCATGAGATGAGAGCATGGGGATCCATGCACGTCTGGGCTTTTTCGATCTTCTGATCCTCATTCCATAAATTGCAAAAAAGCAAATCGATGGTGGCACAAAAACAAAACAAAAAGGAACACGGACTTGTCCATGGGGACGCGTGGCAAACCCTTTTTTGATGTGCACATCAAAAAACAGAGAAGTGTAGCAGTCTACTGCCTTGCCCACACAAAGATAGGGTTTTCGTTCAACCCCTCTTCCAAATCGAGTGACGAGGTGGGGCAGAGGACAAAGGAATCGACAACATGCCCAAAAAGAATCCGCCAAATCATATACTCTCGGCGAATTCGTTTTTCATCAAGGCGCGAAACAAACGTTCTCGCGAGGGCAGTTCTGATCGCCTTGACATGATTAACTTTTCTTACACAAAGACACTGCTCAGGCACCATCAAATCGGATATGCAATGTGACAGTGTATATTTGGAGGAAGACTTGAGATATGTTACAGCCTTATAGGGAATAAAAAATGCAAAGTGGGGTATCGACTTTGGATGCTCGGATGTCCGGACTGTGATGGTTAGCGGACAAAGGGACCAGCGGCAACATCACCACATTGTGATGTGCATGAGCTTGTTGAATATCTGTTCTTGAGCCATCTTGGTCAATAGGACTGGGCGAGATTCCTGCATCGGAGCAGGGACGGATTACCTTTTCTTACCTTGTCATTTTCATCCCGGTCTAGTCCTGTCTTGTCCTGTCTTGTCTTTTTCGTTTTCATCTATCTACGCATCACTCCCTTGTCCCTTTCGCCCATTTCCCCTCTCACTTCCTATTTCTCATACCTCTTTTACCCTGCATTGCCTTTCCTTGCCTTGTCCCGTGATTCTATTCATCTATCTATCAACTGTGAGATGCTAGACTTTTGTTAGTATCCATGTCCCGTCCCGGATTCGAACCGTGCACTTTTCTCGTGCTAAACACAAGCTCTGTTCACAAAGCCAAAAAACCAGCGATTCCTATTTTAAAGTAAGATTTCGGCCAGGTTCAAATAGCACTCACCCTGTAATTTCCTCGCGCTACGTTATTTCCATACACCTCTAGCCGTCAGTGTCCTGCTGGCAGGAGAGTAATGACACACATCACCAGAGCGAACTGCGACTGCATGGGCAAAACTCAAAATATAAATTGACCGGGAGCAGTCATGTTTCTGTCAAGTTCAGCAGTCGTGTTTAAGCAAAGTAGAGAATAGATCGCAGGTCCACTACTTGTCCCCCCGAGTCAAATAATATTTCGAATCCATCGAGACCATTTGGTGGTGGTCAAACGTTCTCAGAGATTCAGAGATCTTTTTAATCAGAAAAAAAAAAGACACATATCGGGTCCTTTGTTCCCCTGGGTGTTGACCAGAGCTAGTCCTTATAAATTGCTCATTTGATTCTTTCAATTTCTTGTCCTTCAATCTTCTTTTGTCTTCACTCATACAACATCGTTTGTAACAGCATTATGAAAGCACAGCATAAAAGAGAGAGAAGGAAGACTGAAGAAAAATGAGCAATGGTTGATTGTGTGGGATGACGTGATCATATGGAAGTGAACGTCGGTCAATACAAGTAGACTGAAGTGTTTACTAATATTTGGCTATGAGAATATGAAAGAAGCTTGAAGTTGGACAACAGCTTAGGATGGCTTAATACGGGCCGTCAATACATTGGTACGCAGAAGCACCAATGTTGGCCCATCCTGCATGATCAACAAACCTGGAACCGTTGTCGTTATCATTGCAATGGAACGCACAGCCAGCACCAGTAAATAGTCGGATGTTGTATGCTCCTGTTGCTTTGACCGAGACCAATCTTGTCTGAAAGAAGTCTGGTAACATACAACAAGCCTGATACGGACAGGAAAATGAACGGCACTCGCCCTGGAAATTTCTTCCAGAGCATCCATAGATAGTCAACGGTGGTTGGGCTTGAGCTGGGGTAGAAATGTAGGCGAGAAGCACAACTGCCAGCAAGCCATGGAAAATCAAGGAGTTAAGCATCTCTACAGCTTAATAAAGCTGGTTGCCGGCCTAGTATTTACTCGCTGCTCTATTGGAAGAGCAAAAAAATGAGGTCAGTCGTTTTCAACGCCGGTAATATATAAATCAAGTTACGAATGAATGAGAGCCGAGCAGTTTTACCTAAGCTTCACAGGTAATGTGTAAATGTATACAGGCGCGTGTGCTGATCTTACAGCGTGCAAACCTGCATGCGTTCTTTGATAGAAGTCCGTGTTGCTGTTGCGAGGGTTATATGAAGGAGATCGTTTGTGGGGCAGCTCGTGCAAAGGTGCTTGCGATGGTTCTTGCAATAGTTGTCGTGGACGTTGTAAGTGCTGTTGCGGGTCTAAAGTCTTTAGGTAAGATTAGATGTGTGTTGTTGCAGGACGCTGGGTTGGTACGACTTCTTTATATACGTGAAGAGGGGTAAGAAGGGAAGCTGGGGAAGGAAGAGATGCCGGAAAAAGAAAAGGATGCATGAAAAGAAAGAGATGCTAAGGAAAGAAAAGGGCAAGGAAAGAAAAGGGCAAGGAAAAGAAAGGGCAAGGAATGAGAGGGCAAGGGAAGAGAGGGCAAGGGAAGAGAGGGCAAGGGAAGAGAGGGCAAGGGAAGAACAACAGCAACAACAGCGACAGCAGCAGGAGGCCAGACAAGCCATGGACAGTAAGCAATATTCAGCATGCCAGGGGAAACTATGCTCCTTCATTCGCAAATCGCGAGCAAATGTACAGGCTGTGGTATTTGGTGGTGGAACGGAGCAGCGCTACTTACGCCTCGTCGCCATGAATTACTGAATATTCCTAACCGAGATGTCCTCGATCCTCAACACCGGTCTGGACAGGGAAACGCTGTCCATTTGTGTATCGCTGTGCGAGACAGGGGTCAACTCAGAAGCCCTGGCGGTAATTTTCTTACACCGTTTCTCAACACTCTCGTCACCTTTTCCACTACTCATCGCATACTGATTGGAACCTCTCTTTTCTCTTAGGCCGTCATCAAGGATCTTCGCCGGGAAAGCGCATCAACGCGGGTAAGAGGCCATGGTCCTCTTTGAATATTGATGGTTTTGTTGGTAATTTGTCAGAAAGCTGATCCTTTCATGTTGACATAGGTAACCGACAAATAGCCAGCTCACAGCACAAAATAAAAAAATACAATAAAGAGAGAAAATGTATTATGTTACAACGAAACTGGAAATGCCTGTTTACTTCTGAGAGAAAGAGAGAGATTAGACGATGGGCTGGGCAAGGTTGGGACCGTTGCCTGCAGGGACCACACCGTTGGGGTTGTTCTTCACATCGGACTTGTAGTAGCCCTTCTTGATAAAGTCCATGTCGACCGTCTCGGCCACGCCAGGCAGCTGGTAGATGCGGCGCGCCCACTTGAGGATGTTGGGGTAGTCCTTCTCGATGCTTTTGATGTTGCACTTGAAATGAGTGTGGTACACAGGGTCGAAACGGATGATACTGGTCCACGCACGGACGTCGGCCTCGGTGAGGGTGTTGCCTACAAGGTAGTCGTCCTTGCCAAGAGTGGCCTCGATCTTGTCCAGGGCGTCGAACAGGGGAGGGATGTGCTGGTCGTACGCCTCTTGTGAGGTCGAGAATCCGACCTTGTAGACACCGTTGTTGATCGTTTCGTAGACCCACTGGTTCACCTGATCGATCTCGGCGCGGAGAGACTCAGGGTAGAAATCGCGAGAAGAGTTTTCGGGTGTGATAAAGTCGTTGAAGGCTGTGTTGAGGATGCGAACAATTTCTGCACTCTCGTTGTTAACTATTGTCAAGGAAAGAACACCTTGTTAGTAGGCGAGCAAACACAAATGTAAATAAATTAGACATGAGCGGGCTACGAAGATATGTATTTACCAATGGTTTCGGTCTTCTTATCCCAGAGAATGGGCACGGTGAAGCGTCCAACATAGTCGGGGTTGGCCTTGTAGTAGAGCTCCTTGATGAACTTTGTGTCGTAGAGCGAGTCCGTGTATCCATCAGTGAATTGCCAGCCGCGCTCGTCCAGGAACCAGTGGACGGCGTCCACGGTGATGATGCCCTCGAGACCCTTCAATGCGCGCAAGAGAAGTGTGCGGTGAGCCTAGTGTTTGAAGGCAGAGCGATTTAAGGGTTAGCATGTAAGAAGAAAAAATATAAGCGCGTCGATCTGCAACAGAAAAGCACGTACCCATGGACAGCCATATGAGATATACAAGTGGTAGCGTCCTCTATTGAGAGTGCAAAGTGGGTATGATGTTAGAAGATGATCAACACGGCATGAAAAGAGCTGCGATCCACCGGATGCACTCTTTACTTTTCAGGGGCGAACTGTGCGCCGGGTTCGCTCGAGATTGTGTTACGGAAGGTGGTCTCTGGGCGGACGTAGAAGCCTTTCTTGTCGACTGGCATCGAGAGTGCGTGCTTAGAGTCTTTGGCTTCGACGATAGAGGCAGGGGTTGTGGCAGAAATGGTCATTTTGTTTGAATGTGCTGTTTGGTTGTTGTTGTTGTCTTATTGTTCTGTTGGGTAAGTAGAGAGTGTATTTGCCTCTTTGTTTTCGCTCTGGTAGACTGTTGCTGTTGCTACTGTTGTTGCTTGTGCTGATAATTTTGAAAAAAAGTTCTCAATGGCACCCACCCTTTTATATGACCCGTCCAAGCAGATCCTACACATGAGCGCAGTGTAGCACTTACAAATCATTCGTACCACCCGGCGGGTTTGCGTGGAGCACGTCACTCCCCTTTGCGAACACACAAAAGAGAAATGCAGCTGGGCGCAAATTTTTAAGGTTTTACCTGCGATGATGAAATTTATTATATGGAACCCCGCGCTGCGATTACCAACATCCGCCGTGTCCTTCCTCAGATCTTGGGTTGCATCAGGTTGGGGCCATTGCCTGCTGCATAGGTCCCAGTGGGATTGACCTAAGTGAACAGCCGATCATGAACAGTTACCAAGCAGATTAGTCAAACCAATGAAAGGTAACCTAGCTTTTGCATAGTTTGTAGCAGCAAAACTTAAAGCATGAAAGAAGGTGAGAGAGAGAAGTCAGTATAGCAGGCACAGGAGTATTACCCGGACTTGCGAGCCGTAATATCCCTTCCTAATATACAGGATATCGACCGTCTCGGTGACCTTGGGCATTTGATAGATGCGGCGGGCAAGTTTGAGGATATCGGGGTAGTCTTTATCAATGCTCTTGACGTTGCACTTGAAATGTCCATGGAAGACTGGATCAAAACGGATGATGGTTGTTCACAAACGAATATCAGCCTCTGTCAAGGTGTTACCGACAAGGTAGTCCCACAAGGTAGTCCGACTTACTCAGCATCGCCTCGAGACGGTCCAACGGTTGAAAGAGTGGATAGACCGTGTCCTCGTACGCTGTCTGCGAAGTGGCAAACCCGGCCTTGTAGATACCATTGTTGACAGTTTCGTAGATCCACTCGTTGACAGTGTCGATTTCGACCTGCAAGTGCTGAGGGTAGAGGTTGAGGCCTGCCTTGTTCGAGATGAACTTGTCAAACGTTGTGTTCAGGATGCGGGTGATCTCGGTACTCTCATTGTTGACTATTTTACGCAAGAAAACGAGAAAATAGGGTATGGTGTTAACACTTGAATAAGCGTCAAAAAACGCGGTGTTTGCCCATAACGAGTGTCAATACCAATGGTCTCAGTTTTCTTGTCCCAAAGAACAGGGACAGTGACACAGTCTTCGTACTTTGGGTTGGCCTTCAAGTACAATTCCTTCAAATAAGGAACTCCATAAAGGGAATCCTTGTACTGATCTTTGAATTGCCAACCGCGCTCGTCCAAGAACCAATGTGTGGAATCCAAGGAGATCACATCTTCGAGCCCCTTCATTGCTCGGACGAGAAGGGTTCGATGGGCCTAGTTTGAAAGCAGACATAAGAACGTTAGCTTGTTATGTTTCTTGTAAGAAAAACCTTGGCTGACATCGCTGCTAGAACGGAAGTGGAGAGATGGCGCTTACTCAAGGACTAACAAATTTGAACAAACGAGAAAAAGCGCGTTAGAACGACTGTCAACATCTTTAGTAAAAGACATACAATGCGTCAGTCACATACCAT
>KN042420.1:349857-381149 GCA_000739165.1 Podila verticillata NRRL 6337
GCCCTGGAAGCTGGGGTCGCGGAGCAAAGCGATGAGGCACTGGCGCAGTTGGGGCTTATTCTGGGTGTAGGTGCAGACACACGAGCTGAAGCGCTCGACGGCGTTGCACTCTGTGACGCCAATAACACAGGTGGCCACGTTGGTGATGTAGCGAGCCTGGCAAAAGATGCTGTTGACGGCTTGGGCCATGGCGGCAGAGGCGAGGCAAGCGACGATGGCGAGGTTCTTGACGAGCATGGTGTTGTGTCTGAACTTGTTGATAGAGAGAAGAAGGTGGATTGAGTGCGGTTGTTGAGCTTGTTTCTGTGAGAATGAGGATTCGGTGGATGGTGATCGACCTCTTTATATACTGAATCCTCCTTGGAGGATGGATGGATGTGTTCTATGTACGATAGATCAACAGTGCTGAAGCAGCCCACCGAATATCAGCGTAGTATGAAATGAGGAGGACACATCCCTTGAGATAGGTAGTAGGGGGAATGTACCATCTCGGACACTCCTTTCTCTCTTTCACTCCCTCGGCGCCTTTTTATTCTCTTCTAACTCGGTGACTTTCCAAATACCACCCCTTTCCTCTTACTCTTACTCTGTCCCTCATATTATTAGTGATAGCATCTTATTATTCCCACTTTAGGTCCTCTTGCATCGTTCAGTGAAGTCTGTCGCCTAGACTGCAGGTGTCAGAGGAAACGAGTTTTCATGAGCAGCGTAGGACACCTAGAATCCCTTCTTCAGATCATCTCGGACGAAAACAGACCACGATCCCTCCCAAACGTATCGAGACTGAACTTGAAGCTGTCTCTTGAACACCGAGTTGATAGCTCCAGAATAGGCATGCCCTGAGGTTCGATGCAGCAATAACATGGTCTTGAGTAGATGTGTGTATGTTGCCGAAGCGCTGTTTTATTATAATATGTTACAAATGAGAATGCAGAGTAGGGTGGTATCAATTATGGAGTGTTTGAACAGAGACTCGCGGGTGGTGTTTAGCGGATGTAAGGACCCGATGCGGCATCACCCATTGTGATGTGCAGGAGTTTCTCGAGGGCTTCCAGTTGAGTCATCTTGTGTGCCTGAGGCGATGGACGCGAGCCAAGCATCGAGGAGCGAGGAGTCTGAGCGGGAGAAGCGGCAGCAGATGCAGACTGGTTCTTGGAAGAGGAGGACTTGAAAAGGGCCATTGCTGTTGTGTTGTTGACTGAAGGTAGTTGTATTGCTTTGAATGTTGTGATGTTGCTGTTTGGAGATAATAGATGAGAGCGAAAGGGGAACACGATCCTTTTTATACTCGATCAGACCTAATGACATCTGACTTCAAGACAGGAGGAGCACGGAGCAGAAGTCGACTGCCAAGGGTGCATAGAAAGATCGCACGGAATTGACTTCTCGAGGGAAGAAGAGTCGAACGCGATTGGCAGTGCGCACAACAATTGGTTAGGAAGGAAAAGAAATTTGCTCACATAATGATGTCAGTAAGGTAAATAGAGAAGAGCAAGAGTCGTCACTCAGCGCAACGGCAGACACTCAAAATTCAACAAACACAAACGCAGGCGAAGAGAGAGAGAGAGAGAGATAGAGATAGAGGAGTTGCCAAGTATGGAAGCCATCCTTGGCCACACATAGTGTTTGTTGTGTAAAGGTCCTCGCACCTCCCTTCGCTTCTCTTCATTATCACTCAACTCGCAACATATCCAAGCCAACCAGGTCCCTCCAAGCCGATCATCAGTACACTTAAAAAATGGCACTCTTCAAGTACTCAAAATCTCCCTCCGTTGCTTCTGTCCAGTCTCCTCGTTCATCCGCCCAAGGCTCACGCCCATTGCCTCAAGCACACAAGATGACTCAATAAGAGGCACTCGAGAAGCTAGTGAACGTCACAATGGGGGATGCCGCGGCTGGGCCCTTCATCCGTCAAGATATCACACATGACAATACCCTATTCTCCTTATCAAACCAGCATATCTGCCCATTTGAGCCACATTGTACAGTAGCATTCAAAATAAATCAGCGTCATTTCCATACATGACCTCTTGAACTGCCCCAACCTTGCCTGAATGATAAGGAGGACATGGCACGCGTGCAAGATTAACTTTTATAAATCCCTCTCTTGTTCTCTTGTTCGTGGCATTCAGGAACAAATGGAAATCATCGGGGTATGAAAGCAACGTGTGTTGGTGGGTCGCAAAAAAGAAAATGCCTCTCGTCCCAGCACAAGTTCCACGTTTTTGACCTCCATCCAGATCCAGAGAGAGACCAGTCTCATTTTGAACCACGTTCCTGCGATCCTCTGGTCCCGATGGCAATTGCTTTTGCTGCTGGTTCCGATCTGTTTTCGTGGACCCAGTTTTTTTTCGTGCGGGACACAGGGGACAAGCGAATCGGGCCAATCAACAGCCTGTGCCTGAGAAAAGTGAGAATGACGTTCGATCCCCGCCGGAAATTAAACATTTCACTCGTCAACATGTGTAATGTGTAATGGCTGAGCTGTTAACTGCTTATCTTTTTTGTTCTGTGGTCCAAACTCAGCAAAAGAAAAAAAAAAATTCTCAGCAATCTCTCATTCAGCTGCGAGTTGACGTTATCGCACCTTCGCGGCATTTATGGGCACAGCCGATCCTGGCCAATATCTCCGTGGCTGGACTTGATAAACGTCTGTGCTCTGGCCACTCTTCCTTATCTGTAGTGGTTCTAATCAACCGTTGTAGGACCGGTGGGTAAACGAAAAAACCAAGATAGTGGGCTGACTGGGATCGAATCGAACAAATATAAATACGACCGCCTTTCGTTTTTTCTTTCTTTCTTCCTTTCATACAACCCAGCACACCAAAGCAAGAACTTCCCCCCAAAGCAGCCATAACCAACCCACCTAAACATACACCCCAACCACAACCACAACCACAACAACATCACAACCATGTCTTCCTTCAAGCGCTCCTCCAAGATCACCGCCACCGCCTCGGCCGCCGCCTCTCCCATGTCTTCTCCTCGCAACTCCACTAGCGGCGATCGCCCCGCCAAGATGGCCCAGCTTCAGCAGATCCGTGACGAGATGATGACCATCGACATGCACAAGGCTATCAGCGTCTGCCCTTCCCAGCCCTTCGGCCTGTAAGCGGCATAGCCTCAGCGGGGTTTTCAACACAACCTTCGGCACCTTTAAACTCGGTTTTTCAACACAACCACCTTCCAACCTTCCCCGCCTCCCGATCGGATCCCGCGGCAACACACCCCGACCCCTCCGGTCCCTTGGCGCGTCACACACACATCTCCTTCTCCATGTTGGCTATGGCGAACTCTTTTACATTTAACATTCCAAAAGATAGTTTGCCGAGGATGCTTTGTCATATCCTCCCTCTCTCCCGTCCAGGGACACCCCATTCTCGAGATGCAGTATAGACACCCTTCACTCACTCAAAAAGCAATAAAACCATTAAAAAGATTAATATTACTAGTATACTCTGCTTATTAGATGGCTATTATGATGACTAGGATAGGTATATTAGGTGATGGGTATAGGTAACTTTTGTGTGCTATGTACAGATTATTATAGGGTAACAAAAAGAGGCAAGAGATAATTATATATACAAAAAATAAGAAAAGATGCTCCTGCTTCATTGAGCAATCAAAGGCTGGTACCGGTACTTGTACCGCGGCACGAGCATAAATGCGATCTGGTCGCACAGATCCGCTTCCGTCAGGTGCACATCGCTGCCCGAAACTGGCGCGGGTGGAGAGGGAGGAGGAGGGAGCTCCTCTTGAGCCTCGACGGCCAAGGGGGACAAGCACGGGGCAGGGACCGGTGGGCTGGAAGACGATGGAGAAGGCACTTCAGTCACAGTGGCAGCGGTAGCAGCCGAAAGAGGGCGGACACCCTTGGACAAAAGCTCCACAATCTCGCGGCGGAGCGCTTTCTGTGCATTGGTGGGGACGTGGTTGTCGTCGTCGTCGCCATCGCCGATTGCATGGATCACTTCGGCGGGAACGGCCAGCTCATCTTCGTCGTCGTTGTTGTTGACTTTGGTCACCAACTCAGTGTCGTCGCCAAGGGTCGCTTCAATGGTGACGATCACGACTTCAGGGCACCTGATAGGCTCATCGTCGTTGTCGTTGTTGGCTCCGTCGGTATCGAAGAAATAATAGTCTAATCCACGTCCATTCGCAAACCGCATCGAGTTCCGGGGACGCGCATCTGAGCATTCCAGGAGCTGTGGTAGAGAAACCGACGAGACCAGCTTGGGCCTGGATGTGAAGAAGGACGAGGAGGACGATGGAGTGTTGGACCGGAAGGGGGTCACTTTGCGGTACACGACTGGATGCTCCTTGGTAGCTCGTGTAGTCGTCGTAACTGGGGACTTGCTCGAGAATGTGATCGGCAAGAACACGACTGTGGTGTTGGCCACGGGCACTGGCGCCGCCGTAGTCAAGGCAGATGATGAAGCAAGCGAGCCACGTCGCTGTTGCTGTTGCTGTTGCTGTTGGTACTCGGCTAGGCTGTCAGGTCCCATCGACAAGGGCCTGAAGTCGTTCATATGGTCGGACTGCGTGGACAATCGACCGGGTCGCTCTCCCTGGGCAAGAATCAAGGAGACATCCATCGAGTTGGGTCGACTGAAGCGATTAGAGCAAGCGCGAGCGAGCGAGCGCAGCGCTGGCGCTAGGTCCTTCAGTGTTTTCTTGCGGGACAGGGTCGAGGGCGCCGAAACCGAGGGTCTGTGGTTGTCGCGAAGCTGGACAGGTGTGTTTGACCGAGTGTCGAAAGCTGGAGACGAGTATCCAGAGTGCGCATTGACGGGGCGAGGAGAAAAGCATGACGATACGGACGAAACCGTATCATAGTGGTTGTGGCTCGACAGTTCGATGCCATTGGTGATATGGCTCTTCACACGATGGCGCGACTTGTTGGAGCTATTGGCGTCGTCTTCAATAGAGGAGAGAGTATGTGCGACCCGAACCGGCACTGGCATGGGACTTGCGACTCTCTTGCTCTTGCTCTTGCTCTTGCACGCCTTCTTGCTTCCGAATGAGAGGGTGGTGGAGCGACACAATCCGAGCACGCGGGCAGTATCCTTGGACAGCGAAGTTGACCTGAGACGGTTCAATGATCCAGCCCTGGCCACCGTATCACTGCTCTCCATCTGTAGTGACAGCTGGCGAGGGTGTCTGCTTTGTTGTTCCTGTTCTTTTTGGTGTTCCATCTGCCGCTGGACCTTGTAGTGTTCCTGCTGGTACTGCCAGTACTGCTCCTGCTGCTGTCGCTCCTCGATCTTCCTCCGCTCTGCCTCCACTTCCTCTTGGTAGTGCTTCTCCTGGTAAAACATATGGCGCTCCCAGGCAAGCTCGTTGGCCGATCGGTGCTTCTGAGAGGCAAGACCCAAGGGTTCCCACCCGTGGACCTGTCCGATCGGACCATACGGGTGGCTGTGAAACTCGCTTGGCTGCTCAATAGTCTGTTGGTGGTATGGGTACGATTGGTGGATCGAGTATCGCTTCTGGTAGTACTGGTCGCCAAGTGAGTGTCGCATCTGGTATCTTTCCCTGTACCACTGCAGCTCCTGCTCTTCCTGGGAAACGTTATGCGCTTGGAGAGACGTATAGTAGTCGGGATGCACCAAGGAGACGGATCGCTTGCGGCCACCATAAGCCGGCTCGTGGCTGTATGGATCTGATCCATGGGGTAGGTTGTCGATGTTGATCGAGAATGTTTCTTCCTCCTCACTCATGGCCAACCAAGGATCATTGAGAGCATGATCTTCGTCTCCTGAAGGTCGAGTATCCTGCTGGTCCAGCCATGCGGTGACAAACTCGACTTTACTTTGCCGACGCTGGTGACTCCTTTTCCTGCTGGGACGAGCCTCCATTGTGTTGGAGGGAATGGATGTGGTAGCTAAGGAGCCATTACTATCGTGAGACATCCTTCTGGTGGACTTGTGAGATTGAGGAGGTGAGCGCGAGTAGTGGGTCATGATGGCTTCTGTAGCTTCGCCGGTGAGAAGTCTCTTATGGTCAGGGTGCGAAGAAGAGTGAGATTGAGAGTGAGAACGACAAGAGTGCGATCGAGAGTGTCGTTTTATGTTCTGACGCCATTTACGCAAGCGTTGGCGTCGGTTGTGAAGGAGACTGAGCAAGATCATGGCCAAGGCCACTGATAGCAGAGTGGCGATCGACGCTTTTGGGTTCTTCCGCGAGGATGACCGCTTTTGTCGATGTTTAGTCAGAGCAGAAGAAGGTGGCGATGGAACAAATGACGACGCTGTGCATTGGATCAGAGTCCGCTCTTGTCCCTGAATGTGGGCTGAGTTGCAATTAGGCACATGGCTGGAGCGATTTTGGAGCAAGATCTGGGCTGGCGATATGGATGATGACGGTGATGGTGATAGTGATAGCGATGGTGACGATGCGTGTGCTGCGGCAACGGAGATCAATGGGTTGTATGTGGAAGAAGGAGGAGACGAAGAAGTGGGGGATGATGGTACGTGTGGATGGTCGGAGTGGTCGGAGCCATACCTCCGAGCAACAGAGTCATGTGAGCTCGGGAGTGACGACATGCATGCATGCTCCACATGGATCGGGCTAGAGTTGTCGCACAGGGTCAAGGAGATGGCAACATCGGACGAGCAAGAGGAGGGGGTCGTGGAACAGGTGGAGGTGGGTGCCGTTGGAAGGGAGTTGGAGGTGAGGACGGAGCTCGAGGAGTGTTTGGATTTGTTGGATGATGAGGAGGCAGAGGAAGCGATTGATGCATTTCTGATCAATGTCTTCAGCTACAGTGTGTATGGTATGTCGTTATATGATGTTGCATGAGTAGGTAAGCACAGACAAAAAGGAATGAGCGGGAACACAGACAGACAGGACACCAATAAAAGATCGAGGGAGGGAGACGCGCACAAAAGGACGAAAAACGCGAAATAAAAAGGTAAGAGGACCATTCATGCGCATAGTGTAATCCGCGAAGGTATTTGGTTGGTTGGTTGGTATGGATCCGTTGGAAATTTGGGGGATAGTTGAGGGTCAAAGTGTTGGTGGGTTGGGCAAGTGAGTGTTCCGCGATGGGAGAGTGTGGGAATGGTGTTCAGCAAGGTGAAGAGGGTCAACAGGGTTGGGTTGGTCATAAAGGGTAAAGGTGCATTGGAAAAAGGTGCGGAGTGGATTGGAATGAGCAAGAGCGAAAAAGAGAGGAGATAGAGAGAGGAGAGAGAAAGACAGTGATTAGTATGGTTGAACAAGTATTACATGATATTTGCTTATTATTATTTTTTCACAGTCTAGTCACTCTATTCAAGTGTAGGGCACAGGATGTCGAGCATCCCATTCTTTGTCCTTGTCTTCATCATCATTGTGTCATCTTCGAAAGGCACAGTTCTGCTTCCCGGGGTAGTCGATTAGCCGGCAATGGTCCATCATCTCATCATCTCATCATGTCAAGGGTACACCGATTGGCCTGTTTCCCTTGATCTTCCTCTTCTACCCCTGACACCTGGCACGCGGCTATCGCGTAACCAACACATCATCGTTTGCTCAACCACGTTTGGGCCACCAACCAAGCGGATTGAGCTAGCGCAGTTTTCATTATTTTTTTCTTTTATGCTCCCTCTTCTTTTGGTGGGGAGGGGGGTGATGGACATGTGTGATTTCATTTATTTGGGCAGGGTAATTACCTTTTGGGTTGCACTCTCTTGATACCGCTGTTGGGCCAACAACAGTGCCTCCTGGACCGCATGTGCTGGGTTCTTGGCGCGGGAGACCCAAGACGAGTCAAAGATGGCCAGCGAGAAGAACAGGCTGTAGCGGGCCACGATCGGTGACAGGATGTTCGACATTAGTGAAGAGTCGGGAGGGAGGGAAGGGGGGAAGGAGGGAAGGTTGTGTTGGGTGGTGTGCACAGAGGAAGGAAGGCTGTAGATTCCTTTCCCAGCTTTGTTCCCTTCGAACTATTCTTCCTGGGATGTCGTTTTGTGAATGAACAGCAAAATACGCCCAACGGCAATGGACAAAGAAGGGAAGAGAGGAGGAGGATACAAAAAAAAAGGGACGATGAGAAAGCAGAGGCAATGGATGGATGGCAGAAAGTATGTGTGTGGGCCTGGGGAGATAGGGTGACCAGGCAGAAAAGAAATAACAATACTATTTTGAAAGCTGGACTGGCACACAATGCGATTATTATTATTAATAATCAAAAGTACGAAGGAAGAACAAAAGGAAAAGGAAACGGGGAGGTGGCGTTGCTCTTTTATAGTTGGATATTAATCGTGTACTCGTGCTGTCGATGTTGAGGCGGGGGGGCGCTGGTGTTGTTATGTGGGTCGAGGGGAGTGCTGATGCGAATGTGGTTGTAGTAAGTAATCGTAAATCGAGATTGACAGGACGAAGGAAAGAGAGAAAGACAGAGAGAGAGAGAGAGGGAAAGAGGGAGAGAGGAGGAGGAGGATGCGATGTCAATTATGATAATGGGCGAAGATGGCACAAAGAAGAAGGAAAGAAAGAAAGGAAAAGGCAAGGGGGGGCAGGGGAGGTGGATGAAGTGGACGGATGGGATACACGAATTATTGCTTTTGCTGCAACGACTTTTATATGAACAATGAATCTGAAATCAGAAACAAAAAAAAAAAAGAGAAAGTGGATCTGGATTGTTCGGTTTTTATGTTGTCGAGGAAGAGAGAGAGAAGGGGTGGGGTATGTCAACATAACGTGTGGATTGGCAAAAAGAAGGTGTGTATGTGTAATGTGTCCATGCAAGAGAGCACTGGTGTGTGTTACTGTTTTGCTGCAGGATGAGCTCTTTGCTGGTTTGTTTGTCGGTACAATGGTTACAATGACTGCTTGGTTCTTGATGCGAGGTTGTCGATGTTGTTGCTTTTTCAATGATTCTTTGTACTCACTCGCACAAAAAGAAGGAAATAAACAAAAAGAAAAAAGTGAAGGGCGCAATGGGGTTTATTTATATGAAGGACAAGGATTCAAATTGAATGAGCTGAATAATAACCAACAATATAACTAAGCCGGGTTTAGTCTAGGTGTATGTGTGTATTCAGAAAATGGGATGGTGTGTGGCTGGTGGAAATGGCATGACATGTCAAGGGCTATTCACAAACAGACGGGAACACAGAGCGGAGGAAGAAACGAGATAAAGAATGGCAAGGCAACTTTGCCTGAATCAGATGGGTGAAATGGTGAACTGGCGAAGGGGCGGGTGGATGGGATGTGAGGCAAAAGGGGATCAACGCCTCCCAAGTGCGCAAGGTCAAGCCAAATGTGCAAATTCGATTATGGAGCTAAGCAAAACAACAAAACAACAACAACAAAGAAGCAGACACTTCACGGGCAAAAAGACACATATTGCAATGTACAACTAAATGGATTCGATTTTTGCATATTTTTTTAGGCATGGACGAATGGATGGATGGTCCTTCTTTTCCTTCCACTGGTGGTGATGTTGAGCAAGCTCAATTCCGCATTGGCCATGTCAGGTAGGAGGACCCATATCCCACACCCTCGCTCCTTCTCTCCTCTTCTGTCGCCTCCTCCCACGATCATCACACACACACACGCACGCAAGAACACAATGCAATGTGCAAGACGCGAAACAGGATCATGTCACTGTCAAGTCATTGTGTGTATGTTTTTACCCGACCAGGGCCACAACAGCCTTCTTTCTCTTCTGTTTCGTTGTCGCCATCATCACTTACTTGCCATCACTTTTGTACGGTTAGACACTCTATCCACATCCTTGATCGCTGTCACTGCCGATCTTTGTGCCATTTAGAACCCTGAGGGTACTTGTCCCCATTGCCACTTCTTTGACCGTCCACGGCTATTATGTGGATCGACCAACGTGTTAGTCTATGTTTTTCTATCGTGCTGCAATGCTGCAATTACTTTTTTTTTTGTTCCGCTTGGACTCCCAATGAGGGGGAGGATGGGGGATGGAGACAACTATGCCGCATACCCTGGTCGTAGAGTCTAGACAAAAACAATTGCTACCAGCAGTCCTGCTCATTCTTTCTGCTCCAAAGTACCTTTCCTCCTCCCACACTCAGAAAGACAGAGGGTGGGTGCTTATGAAGAGAGGGTGCAAATACAGATGCACCATGCATGTCGTGTTTGTTACACTCTGCCCAATGGAAAGACCAATGTGGTTCTCGCCTCACTTCATTTTTGATCTTCAGCTGAAAATGTCTTTGTTTCTTTCTTTTTGTGATGCACCACTGTGCAATCTTGGCATGACATGCACTGGAAAGATGCAAAGAAGAGAGACAGGCTTTACTAACAGGGAAAGAGAAAGAGAAAGAGAAAGAGAGAGAGAGCGCAAGAGAGAGAGAGATAAAAAGACAACAAACAATGCCACCCTGCACTGCACTGTATATGTATGCCTCACAGGAAGTACTTTTAACTCTGCCTACGCAATAAGGAGTGAGGAGTGACAGAGAGCAGAGAAGAGAGGGATTGATAAAGAGATTGAGAGAATCGTTGCGATTCCTTGATAAAAATTCCTTTGTGCAATTATCCATAGGTAGGACAGAGTGGAAAAGGCACAACGCAGGGGCGGAGACCTTTTTTCGTTCTCTTAATTCCCTCAATTACTCGATAGAAGATTGATGAAGAGTCCATGGTCGACGGTACCTTTCTCACTCCCACTCAATCCCTTTTCGGCTTGAACGGGCAGTTCAACTCAAAGGAGAGATGAGATGCGCGAGAAAAACAAATAATGGGACATCATTATTTTTGTGTTTTTGTGGATATCATTGGTCACCTCCCCAGCCTGCCCTGAACAGGGGGGATTGAGAGCTCAGTATCTAGACCCTTGTTGCTCTCCCCCAGTTCCATCTCCTCGATCACTCTCCTGCCTGGATCATGCCAACTGCATGCGATGTCTTGCCCTTGCAATTACGCAGGATTTGAAGCCTGATTATTTTTTATATGCACAACATACGAAAGCGGGAAGCTTTTTTTTTGAGGTACGTGTACAAGTGGAGTACTTACTCTCTTTGGGATATTATATCCTATGAGCGTTCATCCATCCTCCATCGACGCGGAGAAAAAAAGGTTCTCGAGCTATTTCGTGTTCTTTGGAAAGAACAACCAAACAGTTTTTTTAACTAGCATTTTCCGAGGAAGAAAATTAAAAAAAAGTCGGGGCAGAAGGAACGGGTCCTCATTCCAGAGAATCACGTCTTTCCCCACCAAACCTCCCAAGCGGGAAAAAAGAAGAAAAGGATCATAACATAGCATCCTCCGCGGAAGTAATCCGCTTACGAAATACGCGCAAGCCACGATCGCTATCGTTTGGTCCTTTGGCGCATAACTCTCCCACAACTTTTTTTTTTTTTTTTTTTTTTTTTGCACATGCCAAGATGGATGGGATCTAAGCCCCAATTGACAGGAAAACGTCTATTATAGCTCATTCCTGCAAGGAAAGTACGTTTCTTCATTTCTCTCTTTCACACAACACACTCTCTCCTCATTCGCTCGCTCCTACGTTCTACTCGTTTGCACGTTCCCGTGAAGGTGATTAACCTCGATGGGCCAAGTTGGTTGGTTGGTATCGAAAAGATTTTTATTTTTTGTCTTGTTCTTGCTCCAACATGCCTTGCGATCCAAAGTGCGTGTGCGTTAAAAAAGGTAAGTGCGTTTATAGCCCAGGTCGTTCTCGTCTCTCCTTTCCTTCCTTGCTCCTCTCCATTATAAGCCACGTTTCTAGTAGCACCAGACCTTGGGCCGCACGTTGAAGGCCGAGACCTGGTCCTTGAAGGCTGGGAAAATGACGAGGGCAACCTTGCCCTCGGGATTGCTCTTGAGCGATGTGCCCATTTCATCGTCGTCAAAGTCTGATCCAAGTGGAACTGTAACGGGCGAGATGACGTTGTCCATGGCGTTCATAGCAATGGCCAGCTCAAAGGCCTTATTGCAGATATCCCGCAGCTTGGCAGCCTCGTTTGAGTTGTGTAGACGTTCGAGATGAGCTCGGTGAGAGCAGCAGAGGCAGTGTTTACCTCCTCTTCCTGGCGCGCCTTGGTGACAGGGTCCTGGATGATCATGACACAGAGCTGCTGGCGCCAACGGACAGCGAGTTTGTTGTTGCGATGGTGCATCCAGTCGTAAATCTCCTTGAAGCCCTTGTTGTACTCAAAGATGCAGCTCAGAGACTTGTCGAAAAAGTGGGACACAAGAGTCGACATGATGACGGACTCCATGTATAGGTTGAGCTGGTAAGGCTCAAGTTTGTCCTCAGACACAGGAAAGTTCTCGAGGAGACCCGAGGCCTTGAAGTGCTCAACGACTGCGGTTTTGTTGAGGTTGACGGAGCGCGAGCCCTGGGCCTTGCGGACGAGATGCTCGATATTGGCCTTGAGCTGGTTAAGGCGGTCCATGATGGTCGAGTGATCATCGTCCGTGGCGCGAATCATGCGAACATGCTCCAGATAGTTCCTTGACATGGTATCGTACTCTTGCTCCTTCTTGATCAATTTGGTCTGCAGGTCGTAGAACTGTCTCGACAAGTCGTTATAGGCGCCGTGGTTGCGCTCGCGTTCGTCCTTGAGACTGGCAAGGTCTTGGTTCGAGTCTTCCAATTCAGCATAGAGTTTCTGGTTATCACGCCTGAGCTTCTCCAATTCCTCTGCCTGTGCCTTGACCTGTTCATCGAATGCTGAGAGTCTTCCGTCCTGTGCTTCTCCCGAAGGTCCGGCAGGTGCCTCTGGTTCTACGGGCTTGAGTGTTTCTACTATTTAGTTACAAAAAAAAAAAAAAAAAAAAAAAAAAAAAAAAAAGAGGGCCTCGTTAGGTTATAGGTCGTTAGGCAGTAGAAGTCCGTTTTCAGACACGTCAGACTGTTACACATTTGAACAAAAAACACAATTTACCAATGACATCCTCCATGTCTTCAGGCTGGGAAGTTCCATTGGATGAGCCGTTGATTGCAGGAGCCGCAGCAGTGGCAGGAGTAGCAGGAGTGGCAAAAGTAGGAGAGGCGGAGGAGATGGAAGTGACAGAGGAGACAATCTCGACGTTGATGTTGGCGACGGCTGGCTGGGATGGGGTGATGGGTGAGGTCAGGGTAGGCGAGGCCATGCTAGGCTTGGTTGCGGTGACGGGTGTTGGGGGCGAGATAGGCTCATCCTTGGTAGGCGACTTGACCTCCAGGGTGGTGGGCGACAGAGGCGAAGAGACCTTTTTGCCGTTGACCTCGGTAGTGGTGCTTGGTGAGAAGCTTGGCTCGGTAAAGAAGCTAATGTTGTCGGCGTTGGTGAGACTGGTGTCGAGCGGCGGGATCGAGGAGGTGACGGGAGCAGCACCAGGAGTAGCACTGGTAGGGGAGCCTGGAGTTGTCATTTGCTATCGTGTCTGTATGCAAATATGTATACGGTTGTGATGGATGTGGTGATGTGGGATGGAAGATGGAAAAAGAGATGCGAAAGGAGAGAGAGAGAGAGAGAGAAGGCAATGATGAGGAAGACCCAAAACAGTCAGACAGCCCAACCACCATTATTTTCTTCCTTTCTTTTCTTTTTTCGCTTCCCATTTTCACGGATTGTTTTGTGGCGATGAACCACCCACAGAAAGAGAGAGAGAGAGAAGGAATGAGAGAACGAGCTTGAGAGCACCACCAACTGATTGTGTGCGTGTGCGTGTGTACATGTTTCTTTGTTCACTCGACCCATTGCCCCATCCCTTTTGCAGCTTTGAATGAACATTCCTTTTACGTCGACACGCCGCAGAACAGAACAGAGCAGTGACCCCACCCACACACATGCACGAAATGGGCGTGTCCAGTCCCTTTTGCCAGCCAGTCTCACGGCCACTCTCGCCCCTTCCGTTTATTTTTGGCCCACTTTTATGGCACCCAATGAGAGTTGGTGGCAACAAACCTTGTGGGTCTCTCATTCATCTCTTTCCAGGCAAGGCGTTGAGCTGTGCTGTCACTGCTGTCTGGGTGGGCGGCCATGGGGTATGCCACATGGATACGCTTCTTGCACTATGTACTCTTGGACAAGGCGAGGCTAGCCTTGCGTAGCTAATTGTTCCCCTCCCAGTCTTGGTCCTCCCCTTCCCCTCGAACGGATGGTTGACCGAGGGCACAGGACCACAGAGAAGACAGAGAGAGAGAGAGCACAGCCCACACAACAACAGCAATCAAGTACGAGGATGAGAAACAGCACTCGCCGCGGACTATTTCCATGACTTTGCCATCTTTCGACTTCGTGTTCCGAAAGCGAGCGAGAGGGCAGAAGAGGCAGGTGGCGAAGGCGACCCTCCCTTCCTTATTTCTTGGTTGTCCTGTTGCTCCCCTTGTCCCTTTCTCTTCTGTCCTCTTCTCGTTCCTCACTGGCCCTGCAACCACTGCTTTCCTGTCCTTCTGTCCAGTATTATCCTTCGACCTCGTGCAACTTATTAATACCCCGTGGGGCCATAATACCTCCACCAAAGCCAGGCCCACACAGACACTCTCTCAACCTTTCTTCCTGTTACTTCACACTCAAACAAAATAAACCAACTGCCATCTCTACCTGTGCCTCGCCTCGCCACCATGCAGCAGCAAATCTTCAACCCAAAGGACTACCCAATTGTCATGGCCATTGACTTTGGCACCACATTCTCGTAAATGCATGCTCAAAAAAAAAAAAAAAAAAAAAAAAAAGAGCTCATGCAATCTCCGGTAGTCCGCCGCTCAAAGTCACTTTGCCAGGCTTAAACTAACTCATTCTTTTTTCCCTCGACTTTTACTCTCCTTCACTCCAGCGGTTGTGCCTATGCCTATGCTCAGGATGACAAGGAGGTGATCGATATTACCAATTGGTAAAGAGACAAAAAAAAAATTGCCACAACATGGGTTGACCTGAACAAAAAAAAACTGAAGCAAATACTGCCAAGCAGTTGAGATATAATGGCACTCACGCATGCATTCAATCTCTTTTCTCTCTCTGTGTGTGTCCGTCCGATCATCGTTCTTCCCCTCCCTCTCAAACGTCACACCATTTGACTTGAACGACTTCGCCCTTTGACTGCCTAACCATCAATACAAACGTCCAATATCAGGCCAAGGCAGAGTATCCAGTACCCAAAGACACCAACACTCAACCTCTACAAAAAGGGCGATCCCGAGAACAAGCTCGTCGCATGGGGCTGGAAGGCCAAGCTCGAGACCCTCAGACCCTCAGCCAAGCACCATACTTTGCTCTATCAGTACAAGCTGCACCTCGATGAGACCCAAAACAATGGCCCGCTCGATGTCGACATCTCAGTCCTCGATGCCATCTCCCACTATCTCGAAGCCTTCCACGAGTACGTCGTCGAGGAGATCATGCGCGGTTTTGCAAAGAACTTTCAAAAAGACCATTTCCGATACTGCCTGACCGTCCCCGCCATGTGGTCCGATCGCGCCAAGAACGTCATGCGCCAAGCCGCCGTCAAAGCCAAGCTCGTCAACGAGACGGACCACCCTGACCGTCTCATGCTCATTTCGGAGCCCGAAGCTGCCGCCCTGTATTGCGAACGTAAATGTGACCAGTTCGATCTCGGTCACGGTGATCGCTTCATGATCTGTGATGCCGGTGGTGGCACTGTCGATTTGATCGTCTTTGAGATCGCTGTCACCAGTGCAGGACGCCGTTTATCCGAAGTCACCAAGGGCCATGGTGCCTCTTGCGGCTCTGTCTTTTTGGATCGACACATGCGCCGACTGTTGGAAGAAAAGTTTGGCCATCACGCTGCCAACTTCCCTGCCAACATTATCCCCAACTTGGTCGACACTTTTGCTGACGCGATCAAGCCCCAGTTTGACGGCATGGAGGATCAGTTCTTGCAGTTGCCTGCCAACAGGTGCTTCGAGGATCTGGAAGACCCTGAAGCCGTTGGCATTGACGATGGTTATTTAGTCCTGACTGCCGCCGAGCTCAAGGAGAACGTATTCGAGCCCGTCGTCAAGGACGTGCTTTCTTTGATCCAGGAGCAGTTGACTCAGGCCAAAGACTGTGCGGCCATCTTTTTGGTCGGTGGCTTTGGTTCTTCCAGCTACCTCTACAGCCGTGTCAAGGCCCAGTTCGGCAGCCAGGTTGGACTCATCTCTATCCCTCCTCGTGCAGAACTGGCTGTTGTACGTGGAGCCGTCTGTGTGGGGTTGAACCCTCGAGTCGTTACATCGCGCATTGCCCGTCGCTGCTACGGTATTTCATCTGACCAGCCTTTCGAGAAGGGCAAAGACCCCCTGGCCAAGCGCAAGTTCGAGGTCAACGGCGTGTGGTGCATCGATCGGTTCTCTCCATACGTCAAGAAGGGTCAAAAGCTGAACGTGGACGAGTCCATCTCGCGAGAGTTCTCGTTCACCAAGTACTCGGAAGCGCCAGAGGACTACAACATCGCGCTGTACGCAGCCGATACGGATGGCGATCCACCAAGATACACAACCGATCCCGGTGTGTCCAAACTGGCCGACATTCCAATTTCGTGCCCACACTCGCCCACAGCTCGACTGGGCTCGATGGTCAAGGTCAAGGTGAACATGAACTTTGGCCTGAACGAGATCAAGGCCGAGGCGGTGGTTGGCGACAAGGTGTACAGCACCATTCTTCAGTTCGATGCCGTGGACACGTATTAAATCCAGTTTTGTCCATAGTTGTCGGTAATAGTAAAAAAATGTTAAATGGTGACTGCTCCTGTTGGCTCCGTTCGATTCGCTGGCTTTCAACTCGTTTTTTCCCAACTGCCTCACAGCCCAATCGTGGCATCAATTCTTCGGTTCACAATCTCCATCCATCCCCATCACGCCTCTCGACACTCATCTCATCCCTCCGCCTGTTCTTACGACTGGAGTTCCACCTCCTCTTCACCCATACTCATCTCACGCCCGAAGGTAAGGTGGCAAAACCATCCATGTACTCTCCTGTCATCATTCGAGCTGTTTCTTACACACATCTCTTGCTCTTTTCCTACTAGTAGAGCCCCCTCTTAAAGAAAATATAAAAGGCCCGCCTTACAACGGCATCAAGCGTGTCCTAGGAACGAAGATACCCAACCCATGAGCGGCTTCTTTGGCTCGACGGGAGGCAACACCAACAGCTCCTCTGGCAGCAATGGTACCGGTTCAGGCGCAGGCGCAGGGGGAGGAGGATGGGGTAGCTTTCTGAAGCAGGGTCTGTCCTCCATCGAATCAAAGCTCGACATGGTCCTCGATATCAACGTTCCTATCGGAGGAACTACAGGAACACTGACCTCGTACTCCCCTCATGCCACTGTGCTGCCGTCAAGTATAACTGGAGCAGCCGTGACCAACATACCACCACAAAAGCAACCACAACCACAGATTCCTTCTGGGAACCCCGAAGCAACGGAACAGAGCGCCACCAATGAGGACAACTCCAGGCCATCCTCAAGGATGTCCTTTGGCAACAAGGGTGTTCAAGATCTGAAAAAATCTGGATCAGCTGGAAGGCGGGAGGGCTCCATGGAGGCGGATGAAGTAACTATCGACCCCATCACAGGCATGATCACAACTACTCCTGGAATTAAGCGCATGTCAACACCACCTGTCACTGCTCAAGGGTCTACCTCTACCTCAGCGGCAGCCGCGGCAGCAGCAGCCAACCGAGAACGACTTGAACAAAGGATGCGTGGGATCTTTAAAAAGCCCGCGGAATCCCCACCAGCGACACCCTCTCGAACCCCGACCAGCACTCCAGTCCCGGTATCAGCAATTTCGCTTTCACCAAGACCTTCGCTGCAAGAAGAACCCAAAGACAAGGCGCCTCAGGTTGACAAGGGCAAAGACTCTGAACCAGTCCAGAAGGATGAAGCAAACGAAATAGCCAAACATGGAGAATCTGTCGAAACCCTTATCAATTCGGAATTGAGAGTTTCTATTTCAAAGGATGAGGGAAACATTTCTGGAAGCGCCCCTGCCGTCGACAAGGAAGACAAAGAAGAGATGGAGCAAGATAGCGATGTGAAGGCACCAACAAACTTAACTATCGCCGAGCCCAGTACCACCAAGCTTGACGAGGCGGAGCTTGCTTCGAAGGACGAGGTTCCACCTGCTCAAGAGTCGGCTGGTGACTCAAACGGAGGGGTCGATGCCGATGAACCTACAACGGACAAGCCAGCTGATGTTAAGGACGATGACACCTTGGTCAAGCCTATTGACGCCTCACCTTCCCCGTTAACAGACCTCGAAACGACAAAGGCGCCGATTACTGAAGGAGATGCGCAACCCTATACCCCGGACAACGATGTTGCAGTAACGAAAACTGGCGACGATGCACCCACTATCGACGCCGCCGAAATCCAAGCCGACTCGGAACCAGCAAAGGCGAATACATCAACCCCAGTGACAAAAGCTACATCAAACAAGCAGTCTTCGTCCGATGCTCAGTTGCAAAAAGTGGTCGAACAGCGGGAGGAGCAGCTTTTCAAAGTCATGCAAGAACATTCACAGCTCCTGGAAAAGTTTCGCGATCTCGAGGACGCCAAGACAGCACAGGACTCGGTCCAGAACACCAAGATTGCGGGACTGGAAAAATTTATCGAGAACCAGAAAAAGGAATTGGAGCTCGTCCGGATGAACAGTCAAACCAGCCAACCCAAATCGATCCAGAAGACACTAGAAGAGCAGCGCGGACTGCTTGAAGAGAAGGATGAGCAGATCCGAGGATTGCTGGCTGAAGGTAAGCAAAACCCGAAGATGCACAAAGGAAGACAAGACCCGGTGCATGTGACCAACTTTTTTTTAAATCCACAAATGATGTCATATTTTACGATCTTATAGGAGAGGTACTGTCCAAGAAAGAGTTCAAGAGCTTAACCATCATCAAGACCCTCAGGGCGAAAGCTATCGAGACCGAAAAGGCTCAGCAGGACCTCCAGCGGAAACTGGACAAGGCTCTGGCCGACCACTCTGAAGTGCAATCCAAACTCGTCAAAGTCACTGACGATAGCAAGCACCTTAATGGTAGGAGGCTTCCTTTTTATTCGTATGGTCTTGTTGTATTATGCAAAAGATCGAAAATTCTGACAGACTCGAAATGGCACCAATAGATACCGTCAAGGCGTTGAATGACAGTAATCAGCGCCAGAGCAAGCAGATGAACAAGGTGGAGACCGAGCTAGTACAACTCAGAGAGGATAAAGCCAACCTTCAGATGAACCTGGATCGCTCATGGCAGGAACTCTCAGAGGCTCGCAAAGCGTCGGCCGAGCTTTCTAGTCAGACACACGCTGCGGCGCTGGATCGCGAAGTCAAACTGAACGAGGAACTAAACGACCAATTGGATGCTCTCAAGGCTCAACACGCTACCATCGAGTCGAATCTCCGCCAGGAAATCCAGGACCTTCGTGTGAGCCTCTCGAACCGTGAAGAGCTGGCTGGTGAAAAAGAGGACCAACTGTGGACGGAGATCAGGAGTCTCCAGGCGCGCCTCGAACAAAACGACAATGACTCGTACGAGCTTCAGGACGCGCTGGACGAGGCCCGTCGACCTTTGCTCCGCCAGATCGAAGTCCTGCAGAACCAGCAGGGCGTTGCTCAGCGCAACTGGGACAAGATCGAGAAGAGTTTGACCCGACGAGTGACCGAGGCTGAGGAAGATGTTCTCAAAGCTCAAGAACGTGAAAAACTGGCGCGAGACAAATTGGACGAAGTTGTAAGTCTATTTCAGGAACTGGTAGTGAAGAGATGGGTAATATGGATTGGGTATACTCACAGTCTCTTTGTGTTGTGACTTTTAGAAATCACAAACTTCTGGGCTGGAAGCTCGGATCGAGACATTGAGACTCGCAGACACTCAGCTGCGCTCGGATATCAACGCGACCAAGCGGACATGTCTGGAAAAGGAAGAAGCAGCGAGACAAGCACAGGCAGAGCTGAACAGAGAGCGTGTCAATCGCGAAAGGGCGATTGAGGAAGCCAAGGAGGATGTGGAGAGGAAGTGGCGCCAGCAACAGCAGACCGAGGTTGACAAGCTGAAGCAGCAAATCCAGCAATTGCAACAACGCCCATCCGAGACCACACTACAGCCAGTTCCAGCTTCTGCAAGGCGAACCTCCTCGTCGTCGGTAATGTCCTCGCCATCACTCCCGGGCGCCTCCGTCAAGGCTTCCCAGGATGGTAACAACGCCGTTCTCGACTCACTTGCAAGCCCCATCAGTGTCGATGGTATGCCATCGCTCTCACGCACAAGTTCTTCGCACACTGTGAGTGGTGTAAGTGGCTCAGTTGGTCTTTTGGCTCTTGGTCCAAGCTCGGGCACTGGCCCTGCTGTCGCCATTGAGCGTCTGAACACTATGGTCCGCCAATTAGAGGGCCAGGTGACCTTCTTAACCGAGCAAGTTCGAACCGCCAACAAGAACAAAGGTACACCTTCTGGTTTGTTTTGCTTGGCAATTATGACAGATTCCAAAAGAATATGCACACACTAAAAATATTCCACTCTTTTCTTTTAATATAGACGAACTGTCGGATGAGTTAGTTAAAGTGACCATGGAGCTTGAGGAGCTTCAGTCCCTGGCGGCCAAGGTACCGGGTCTGGAGCAAGAACTGCTCCTCCTTCAGGAGCGCCACAAGGCTGCGCTGGAGATGCTTGGTGAGCGCACGGAGGAAGTGCAGGAGCTGCGGGCCGACATTGTCGATGTCAAGGAAGCCTACCGCGACCAAATTAGTGAGCTGCTCAGCCAGCTGGAGAAGTCAAGGCGGCGTTAGATGCAAAGTATTAAGTTGCTGACAAATAGAAAGTAGAATCACAACCACAACACCATAATGTTTTCTTTTGTCGTTGTTTTTCTCTCGTTATCAAGCGGCATCGAAGGGGGGCATCATTTTCGTAGCTGGCCTGGCATCATTGCTCGATGAGCGACTCTTGCACACATGCGCAATGAAGAACACGAAAGTTTAAGTTATGACCCATGCGGCGCTGAATTGCCACGGTTCCAGATCAGAGTTGTCGTTGAGGAAATGCTGAAGAAAGAGCAGTCGCACAAGGAATTCGAGCTCGACGCGTTCTCCTGTGAGTGGCCATAAATAGCAAGGAATCATCTTATCACACACATCAACACCTCCCTTCTGCCATAACTCTCATGCCCTTTCATCATCCCCACAGTTGCCGACCCCCGCCCGTTATCTTCATTACAAGCCTTTTAAACATTTTCGTCATCACACCCCTTTTGCCATCACAACTCATTCCCTTTCACTATCCTACCGTTGCTACTGCTCCCACGCTCTTCTCATCATCGCCACAACTTTACGACAGCGACGCTTTACGCCATTCGTCATTATCATTACCGTCACTTCCGCGCTTTTGTTCTCATCATTTACTTCTGCCAACTCCCACGCCTTTGTCGTCTCAACATCACACGTCCATTTTCGTCATCATTCTCCATTACCACCACTTCCTCGCCCTTCTCACTTTTACCCATCACTCCCACGCTTTCCAATTTCGTCACTGCTCCCATTCTATGTCATCCCTCTCTCTGTCTTGTTTTTCTCCTTATCCTGTTGGTTGGGGGTGAGACTGCAGTTGTCGACTAAGATTGTTTGTTTGCGTGCTGATAATCAGGGATTAAGTCTTCAAACAATAACTGCCGCCAGTTTGGTCCCTCCTGGTGGGTAAACTGCGGTTGGAGACCGGGATTGTCACTCTCGCTCCTAGTTATATTTTAACTCTCATATTTTAAGAACCTCACGTTATAGGCCAACGATTTTTTAACGATAAATGTCACGAATTGATTGTACTAAAGACTACACGCTCGCCTACTTCCTTAAAAAGATTCCAAAGGACCTTAGTCCGATAGCTTTTATTGAGGTGTTTCGCGGAGGACAAGACAAGACCAGTCTAAAATCGGTATATGTCCCTGCTCGTCATTTTGTCTCGTTTACTTATTTTCTTTTTTAACATTTAGCTACGCAGTCGGTTTACTTCCTCAATTATATTTATTACACTTGTTGTTTGACTTCTTTGTTGTTTCTTTTCAGTGGAAAGTCACTCTCTAGTATAAAAGAAGCCATTGCGACGACCTTCAGACTAGTCTTCAGTTTTTCCTCCACAATGAATAAACTACACATAAAACGCAAACCTTTTCTCTTCTTTTTCCCGATCCGATACGCACCAAGCAGAAGTAACGTAAGTTTCGTCCACTTAAACTAGATATAGATTCTCCATATTGATGGATGCTGCTTTATTCTAACACCACTGATCATTGAACACTCTACATCGCCAATTTGCTCTCATCCTGTTACAGTTGCGCAACATATATCGCAAAAAATAAAAAATAAAAAAAATTGCCTGACAGACGACGCTAAACGCTCGACAGGGAACCTTTTTAGTTTTGTTCACAAAGACATAAATATGCCTTCTCGATCTGGTCATGATTGACAGCGCGTGGCACGGGTGCCCACTATCCAAGTCGCTTTGGTTGCAATTAACGTTGGACGGCGTGCCCAGACCAACTCTAAATACTGCGTCCAACCTTGTTCGTTCCATTCCGCAGCCAAGTCCTTGGCGGAGATTATTATCCTTCGTCCGTTTCGTCATGGTCCAGTGCTCCCCTTATTCGTCCACTGCTCCACGCACCCCGCCAAGTGCATCTGGCTGCAGTATAAATAAGTCACCATTCCCCATATCATTTTGTATTCTTCACTCAATACAGCAAACACAGCAACAGCCAGCAATTAAAGCAACCCGCGACCAAGATCACCGACACCCACAACACCAACAACAAACGACTACCAGCCATGCCTTTCTTCAAGTCCTCCAAGTCCTCCAAGAACCAGACCGCCTCGGCCGCCACCTCCCCTGCTCAGACTCCTCGTTCGTCCATGGATCAGCGCGCCAAGCCCCACCAGATGACCAGAGAAGAGGCACTCGAGAAGCTGATGCGCATCACCATGGGTGACGCCGCCTCTGGCCCCTACATCCGCTAAACCACAAAACGAGCCAACCAGCACATGGACAGCGGATCCGCGCCCAGACATACCAGCATTTTATACCTCTCATAGCATTCTCACTTCTGTAATCATCTTGTACCATATCACATCATTAAAAAAGGCACTCCTTGTTCCGAGGACTGTTTGAACTCCAACCTATCATTATATTCTTCTCTTTGCACTGAAAACGGACATGTGTAGTTTGGAACATTGTGATGCTGTAATGTATGTGTATTAGCTCGCACCAAGAAAAAAAAAACACTCCAACTACTTGTTAAGGACGAGTTTTTTTTTTCTATTGAGCTCAACTCGTTCACATCACTCTAGTCATCCCGGATGGCAAACAGTAGAGTCCATTTAGCTCGTGACCCACAGGTCGTAGAAACACACACCACATCAAAATATCTGTAGGCTGTCGACCGTCAAAGATAATACGCGACCATAGAGTAGTTTGAGGAATGCAAGTTGTTTATTATTAAAGTTTTGTACAATGCGACGATGCGAGAATTATATGGGTATGAGAAGGTTGAGTGTTGGTCAGATGCAACTGTTTAGCGGATGAATGGACCAGCGGCTGCATCGCCCATTGTGATGCTCATGAGTTTCTCGAGGGCTTCCTGTTGAGTCATCTTGTGTGCCTGAGGCGATGGACGCGAGCCTTGCATCGAGGAGCGAGGAGTCTGAGCGGGAGAAGCGGCAGCAGATGCGGACTGGTTCTTGGAAGGGGAGGACTTGAAAAGGGCCATTTTTGTAATGTTGTTGAGTGGTTGGTGTTGCTTTGAAAGGAACTTGTTGGCTTGGTTGAATGTTGTGAGTGATAATGAAGATAGAAAAAAATAGAGGGGTGCACGGGGATACTTATACTATTCAACACTTCTCACGGACGCGCTGATAAACAGTGTGGCCAAGAATGATTTGTTCCTTGGCAATGCCCGTGTTCGCCCGCCGTACGACATCTTTGTGCGTATTTTTTTGTTGTTACCTTCCTCCCTTCTCTATTTACCTGACTGACATCATTTGTTGATGTGAGCAATACAGTATTTTTAGCCTTGGCCAAATATGGTGCGCACTGCCAATTGCGTCCGACTCTTCTTCCCTCGAATGGTCTTTCGATGCGTCATTTTTTTCATTTCCGAACGACCTTTCCACGCACCCTTGGCAGTCGACTTTCTGCTCCGTGCTTCTTTTGCACTCAGGCTAGACGTTATTCGGTCTGATTGAGTATAAAAAGGATCGTGTTCCCCCTGCGCTCTCTTCCATTATCTCTAAACACCAACATCACAACGCCCAAAGCAGTATCACTACTATCATCCAACAACACAACAGCAATGGCCCTTTTCAAATCCTCCTCATCCAAGAACCAGTCTGCTTCTGCTGCCGCTTCTCCCGCTCAGACTCCTCGCTCCTCGATGCAAGGCTCGCGTCCATCGCCTCAGGCACACAAGATGACTCAACAGGAAGCCCTCGAGAAACTCATGAGCATCACAATGGGCGATGCAGCTGCTGGTCCATTCATCCGCTAAACAGTTGCATCTGACCAACACTAGACAATCTCATACCCATATAATTCTCGCGTCGTCGCACTGTACAATACTTCAAAAATAAACAATTTGCATTTCTCATATACTCTCTGGTTGCGCGCGTGCCTTGACGGCTGTCTGTGGACATTTACTTCCGAGTTAATCTGTGTCAACCGCACTTGATCGCAAAACGTGAAAGGAAACCGGCAATTGCGATAGAGTAGTGGAGAGAGACAGAGCAACAACGCATGGGTGAGCGAGCAAGCTGTAGGTGGAGCCGAAAAGGAACCAAAGAAATAAAACATAGGAACCGCAGGATTTACACTTTTCTTACCTTGTCATTTTCATCCCGGTCTTGTCCTGTCTTGTCCTGTCTTATCATTTTCGTTTTCATCTATCTACGCATCACTCCCTTGTCCCTTTCACTCATTACCCCTCTCACTTCCTATTGCCCATACCTCTCTTACCCTGCACTGCCTTTTTCTGCCTTGTCCCGTAATTCTATTCATCTATCTATCAACTGTGCTGTGAGAGGTTAGACTTTTGTAAGTATCCATGTCCCGTCCCGGATTCGAACCGGGCACTTTTCTCGTGCTAACACAAGCTCTGTTCACAAAGCCAAAACCAGCGATTCCTATTTTAAAGTAAGATTTCGGCCAGGTTCAAATAGCACTCACCCTGTAATTTCCTCGCACTACGTTATTTCCATACACCTCTGACCGTCAGTGTCCTGCTGGCAGGAGAGTGAAAACACACATCACCAGAGCAAACTGCTCCTCCATTCGCAAATCGCGAGCAACTGTACAGGCTGTGGTATTTGGCGGTGAAACGGAGCAGCGCTACTTACGCCTCGTCGCCATGAATTACTGAATAGTTCTCACCGAGATGTCCTCGATCCTCAACACCGGTCTGGACAGGGAAACGCTGTCCATTTGTGTATCGCTGTGCGAGACAGGGGTCAACTCAGAAGCCCTGGCGGTAATTTTCTTACACCGTTTCTCAACACTCTCGTCACCTTTTCCACTACTCATCGCATACTGATTGGAACCTCTCTTTTCTCTTAGGCCGTCATCAAGGATCTTCGCCGGGAAAGCGCATCAACGCGGGTAAGAGGCCATGGTCCTCTTTGAATATCGATGGTTTTGTTGATAATTTGTCAGGAAGCTGAACTTCCTCCTCCTCCTCCTCCTCCTCCTTTCATGTTGACATAGGTAACCGACAAATAACCAGCCCACAACACAAATAAAAAAATACAATAAAGAAAGAAAATGTATTATGTTACAACGAAACTGGAAATGCCTGTTTACTTCTGAGAGCAAGAGCGAGATTAGACGATGGGCTGGGCAAGGTTGGGACCGTTGCCTGCAGGGACCACACCGTTGGGGTTGTTCTTCACATTGGACTTGTAGTAACTTTTCTTGATAAAGTCCATGTCGACCGTCTCGGCCACGCCAGGCAGCTGGTAGATTCGGCGCGCCCACTTGAGGATGTTGGGGTAGTCCTTCTCGATGCTCTTGATGTTGCACTTGAAATGAGTGTGGTACACAGGGTCGAAACGGATGATACTGGTCCACGCACGGACGTCGGCCTCGGTGAGGGTGTTGCCTACAAGATAGTCGTCCTTGCCAAGAGTGGCCTCGATATTGTCCAAGGCGTCGAACAGGGGAGGGATGTGCTGGTCGTATGCCTCTTGTGAGGTCGAGAATCCGACCTTGTAGACACCGTTGTTGATCGTTTCGTAGACCCACTGGTTCACCTGATCGATCTCGGCGCGGAGAGACTCAGGGTAGAAATCGCGAGAAGAGTTTTCGGGTGTGATAAAGTCGTTGAAGGCTGTGTTGAGGATGCGAACAATTTCTGCACTCTCGTTGTTAACTATTTTCAAGGAAAGAACACCTTGTTAGTAGGCGAGCAAACACAAATGTAAATAAATTAGACATGAGCGGGTCACGAAGAAATGTATTTACCAATGGTTTCGGTCTTCTTATCCCAGAGAACGGGCACAGTGAAGCGTCCAACATAGTCGGGGTTGGCCTTGTAGTAGAGTTCCTTGATGAACTTTGTGTCGTAGAGCGAGTCCGTGTATCCATCAGTGAATTGCCAGCCGCGCTCGTCCAGGAACCAGTGGACGGCATCCACGGTGATGATGCCCTCGAGACCCTTCAATGCGCGCAAGAGAAGCGTGCGGTGAGCCTAGTGTTTGAGAGCAGAACGATTTAAGGGTTAGCAAGTAAGAAAACAAAATATAAACGCGTCGATCTGCAACAGAAAAGCACGAGCACGTACCCATGGACAGCCATATGAGATATACAAGTGGTAGCGTCCTCTAATGACAGTGCAAAGTGGGTATGATGTTAGAAGATGATCAACACGGCTTGAAAAGAGCTGCGATCCACCGGATGCACCCTTTACTTTTCAGGGGCGAACTGTGCGCCGGGTTCGCTCGAGATTGTGTTACGGAAGGTGGTCTCTGGGCGGACATAGAAGCCCTTCTTGTCGACCGGTATCGAGAGTGCGTGCTTGGAGTCCTTGGCTTCGACGATAGAGGCAGGGGTTGTGGCAGAAATGGTCATTTTGTTTGAATGTGCTGTTTGGTTGTTGTTGTTGTCTTATTGTTCTGTTGGGTGAGTAGAGAGTGTATTTGCCTCTTTGTTTTCGCTCTGGTAGACTGTTGTTGTTGATGCTGTTGTTTCTTGTGTTGATATTTTTGAAAAAGTTCTCAATGGCACCCACCCTTTTATATGACCCGTCCAAGCAGATCCTACACATGAGCGCAGTGTAGTACTTACAAATCATTCGTACCACCCGGCGGGTTCGCGTGGAGCACGTCATTTCCCCCCTCACTACACACAAAAGAGAAATGCAGCTGGGCGCAAATTTTTAAGGGTTTTCCCAGCGATGATGAAATTTATTATATGGAACCCCGCGCTGCGATTACCAACATTCGCCGTGTCTTTCCTCAGATCTTGGATTGCATCAGGTTGGGGCCATTGCCTGCTGCATAGATCCCAGTGGGATTGACCTAAGTGAACAGCCGATCATGAACAGTTACCAAGCAGATTAGTCAAACCAATGAAAGGTAACCTAGCTTTTGCATAGTTTGTAGCAGCAAAACTTAAAGCATGAAAGAAGGTGAGAGACAGAAGCCAGTATAGCAGGCACAGGAGTATTACACGGACTTGCGAGCCGTAATATCCCTTCTTAATACACAGGATATCGACCGTCTCGGCGACCTTGGGCATTTGATAGATGCGGCGGGCAAGTTTGAGGATATTGGGGTAGTCTTTCTCAATGCTCTTGATGTTGCACTTGAAATGTCCGTGGTAGACTGGATCAAAACGGATGATGGTTGTTCACAAACGAATATCAGTCTCTGTCAAGGTGTTACTGACAAGGTAGTCCGACCTACTCAGCATCGCCTCGAGACGGTCCAACGGTTGAAAGAGTGGATAGACCGCGTCCTCGTACGCTGTCTGCGAAGTGGCAAACCCGGCCTTGTAGATACCATTGTTGACAGTTTCGTAGATCCACTCGTTGACAGAGTCGATCTCGACCTGCAAGTGCTGAGGGTAGAGGTTGAGGCCAGCCTTATTCGGGATGAACTTGTCGAACGTTGTGTTCAGGATGCGGATGATCTCGGTACTCTCATTGTTGACTATTTTACGCAAGAAAACGAGAAAATGGGGTATGGTGTTAACACTTGAATAAGCGTCAAAAAACGCGGTGTTTGCCCATAACGAGTGTCAATACCAATGGTCTCAGTTTTCTTGTCCCAAAGAACAGGGACAGTGACACAGTCTTCGTACTTTGGGTTGGCCTTCAAGTACAATTCCTTCAAATAAGGAACTCCATAAAGGGAATCCTTGTACTGATCTTTGAATTGCCAACCGCGCTCGTCCAAGAACCAATGTGTGGAATCCAAGGAGATCACATCTTCGAGCCCCTTCATTGCTCGGACGAGAAGGGTTCGATGAGCCTAGTTTGAAAGCAGACATAAGAACGTTAGCTTGTTATGTTTCTTGTAAGAAAAACCTTGGCTGACATCGCTGCTAGAACGGAAGTGGAGAGATGGCGCTTACTCAAGGACTAACAAATTTGAACAAACGAGAAAAAGCGCGTTAGAACGACTGTCGACATCTCTAATAAAAGACATACAATGCGTCGGCCACATACCATGCGTACGACACATAAAGAAGGTAGCGTCCTTTAAAGAGGTTCTTGCAGCAATGTTGACACAATGTTAGTTTTTCTTCCTCTTCCTTAGTTGAGAGGCAAGCGCAGTGGTTGGAGCCCCAACATTGACGAAAAAAAAAAGACAGCCAAGGGCAAAAATAAACCCCCTCAAAGCTGTTTCCTCGCCCTTCTCTGTTTATAAACGACAGTGATATATCTTTCGTCGCAACGCAAAGAGAAGAATAGAATGATAGGTTGGAGTTCAAACAGTCCTCGGAACAAGGAGTGTCGTTTTTTAATGATATGATATGGTACAAGATGATTACAGAAGTGAGAATGCTATGAGGTATAAAATGCTGGTATGTCTGGGCGCGGATCCGCTGTGGCCATGTGCTGGTTGGTTCGTTTGGTGGTTTAGCGGATGTAAGGGCCAGAGGCGGCGTCACCCATGGTGATACGCATCAGCTTCTCGAGGGCCTCTTCTCTGGTCATCTGGTGGGGCTTGGCGCGCTGATCCATGGACGAACGAGGGGTCTGAGCAGGGGAGGTGGCGGCCGAGGCGGTCTGGTTCTTGGAGGACTTGGAGGACTTGAAGAAAGGCATGGCTGGTAGTTGTTTGTTGTTGGTGTTCTGGGTGTAGGTGATCTTGGTTGCGGGTTGCTTTGGTTGCTGGTTGTTGCTGTGTTTGCTGTGTTAAGTGAAGAATATATAATGATGTGGGGGATGGTGCCTTATTTATACTGCTGCCAGATGCACTTGGAAAGGTGCGTGGAGCAGTGGACGAACAAGGGGAGCAGTGGGGGAGCACTGGACCATGACGAAACGGATGAAAATTAATCTCCGCCAAGGACTTGGCGGAATGGATGAAACGGACAAGGTTGGACGCAGCATTTAAGAAATTTAGAGTTTTGCCGAGCACACTGATCAGAAAAAAGGGCGCAGACTCGATTTCGTTTCCAAGAATGGACAGCAAAAGGACAAGGCGCATGGCGCGCTTGAGGCAGGTGCCACTGCAGTGTTGTTCATCGCCAGATCGAGAATGCATTTTGTGTTTGTTCTTGGTCAAAATAGGTAGAGAAAGCTCAGCATCTTCGGACATGTTGTTGAATTCAGAGCCATCGATGCAGATCCATCATGTGGCTGAAGCAGGGATTGAACGCTCGATTTTTGCTTAAATTGTATTTCAACCCGAATCGGCTCTAATTGCGATCACTGCCTGGATTGGGTGATGGACTGGTAAATTGTGCGCATCGAGAGACGTGGGCACCTGGATGCCCGAGGAAGAACGCGACGACAGCATTGTTCTTCACACAGGTTATGATCTGAATTATCAATTGAGGGAGTACACCACTGGAACTGTTTGAACATAGTACAATCTAGCAACATAAAAACACTCAAGTGATATTGCAGTCCTTTCACCAACATTTCCTTTCAGCTCTCAAGCAGCGGAAACGCTTGATCTTCTCTCCATTTATCGAGATCACTTTCCCACCAATCCTGGCATCATTATAAACCATGAGTGTTACGTTTTCGCGCTACAACAGCTCCAAATAAATACTACAGATTTTTGACTTTTTATGATCATGAACACACAGAAAATGCTTTCTCGATGCGGCCACGAACAACGCGCGGGGCATATTGCCCCCAGGCCACGTCGTTTGTATACCATTCTGGGCAATGAACCCAAAGGAGGGGTGCTCAGCATTTTTTTCGATTCTTGGCCACAGTCACTGCCAACTTTAAATGCTGCGTCCAAATGAAAATACCGCTACAAAGAGTACAACCCGCAGCCAAGAGGCAGAGGAGCCTTGGCGGAGATTATTATTCTTCGTGTCGTCATGGTCCAGTCTCCCTTGTTCGTCCACTGCTCCCCTTGTTCGTCCACTGCTCCACGCACCTTTCCAAGTGCATCTGGCAGCAGTATAAATAAGGCACCATCCCCCACATCATTATATATTCTTCACTCAACACAGCAAACACAGCAACAACCAGCAACCAAAGCAACCCGCAACCAAGATCACCTACACCCAGAACACCAACAACAAACAACTACCAGCCATGCCTTTCTTCAAGTCCTCCAAGTCCTCCAAGAACCAGACCGCCTCGGCCGCCACCTCCCCTGCTCAGACCCCTCGCTCGTCCATGGATCAGCGCGCAAAGCCCCACCAGATGACCAGAGAAGAGGCCCTCGAGAAGCTGATGCGCATCACCATGGGTGACGCCGCCTCTGGCCCTTACATCCGCTAAACCACCAAACGAGCCAACCAGCACATGGCCACAGCGGATCCGCGCCCAGACATACCAGCATTTTATACCTCTCATAGCATTTTCACTTCTATAATCATCTTGTACCATATCACATCATTAAAAAAAGGCACTCCTTGTTCCGAGGACTGTTTGAACTCCAACCTCTCATTCTATTCTTCTCTTTGCGCTGAAAACGGACATGTATAGTTTGGAACATTGTGATGCTGTAATGTATGTGTATTAGCTCGCACCAAAAAAAAAAAAACACTCCAACTACTTGTTAAGGGCGAGTTTTTTTTTCTATTGAGCTCAACTCGTCCACATCACTCTAGTCACGGATGGCAAAGAGTAGAGTCCATTTAGCTCGTGACCCACAGGTCGTAGAAACACACACCACATCAAAATATCTGCAGGCTGTCGACCGTCAAAGATAATACGCCACCAGAGAGTAG
>KN042420.1:411953-556800 GCA_000739165.1 Podila verticillata NRRL 6337
GGAAATGAAGAAAAAGTGGGTGCTCAACGAAAGAAAAAATGATGTCAGGCAAAGTGAGGCGAATATTGGGAGTCGGTGATACTTAAGGTTGTCAACCAGCACAACTGCCCGGCGCGGTCATGGTGTAGCTGGAAACGCATCAACAGTGGGTCAACACTTGTGTGTCATCGCTTAAGCGATGTCTCGAGTATCATATATACCCTCCGGACATTCTTCACCCACTTCTCTTCATTCTCATCTAAATTACCCAAATCACCCACAACAGTCAGCTCTTCTAAAACGCACCCAAACATCAAAAATGGCAATCGCCAAGACTTTCAAGAGCCAAGCCGCTTCTCCTGTCGCTTCGCCAGCCCAGTTGCCTCGTTTATTCATACGAGGCTCGCATGCATCACGTCCCCAGATTCAGAATATGACTCAAATAGAAGCGCTCGCGAACTTGATGCGCATCACCTTGTGTGATGCCGCCGTTGGTCAATCCGTTCACTAGTTGATCAGTCCGTGCATCCTCGCAGATCGAAATCATATTCGCCTCGCATACTCTCATTGTACAATACTTTAAATAAACACACTTTACATTTTCATTTTCTCTCTGCCTTCTTGATAGTCTTTTGTCTTTTTTGTCCATGACTCTTATGTGCAATGTGGCAGAATGCATTCTTCACCTAGCAGACGGCGACAACTGAGGTAAAGATAAAGTACAGTTACGTGGGCGTATTTGGTGCGCGAGAATGAAAGTTCCAACGCGCTTTGCTAGAACTGATATCGGTTGCGAACAAAGGGAGAGACAACATAGTCAAACGAGTTTCTCATTAATCACATATCCAGAGATTTTTTTTTACAACATCTTCGTAATGAGAGAGATGTTTTTCTTTGTTTTTTAATATGCTAGTTTACAAGATGGGGAATGCTATTGGAGGTATAAATGCTGATGTGTTTGTGTGCCTGGCTTGAATGTGGACGGCCATGGACCAAGTGTAACTTGACATGAGCTGTTTAGCGGATGTAAGGGCCAGCGGCAGCATCACCCATGGTGACGCGCATGAGCTTCTCGAGGGCCTCTTCCTGGGTCATCTTGTGGGGCTTGGCGCGCTGCTCCTGCATGGATGAGCGGGGGGTCTGGGCAGGGGTGGTAGCGGTCGAGGCGGTCTGGTTCTTGGAGGACTTGAAGAAAGGCATGGCTGGATGTTTGTTTTTGTTGCTGTTGGTGTTGTTGAAGTGAGTGTGCGTGCTGAGTGAGCTTGAGGAGTGGTTGTTGTGATTGGTTTGTTGAGTGAAGAATAGAAAAAAAGGTGGAGGGAATGGTACGGTATTTATACAGGAAACTGTGCGAGAGTGTGAGTGTACGTGCGTCGACTTGGCAATGTGTGTGGAGCAGTGGGCAAACACACACAGGGTGAGTGAACAAAGAAAGCTTTGGACTCTTCTCGAACGGACGTGTCAACACTCAGACACAGAGAATGAATAAAAAAATAAACTCCGCCAAGCGTATTTTTGTCTCTTGGCTGCGGGCTAAGATGAACGCATTGTTTTGGTTCGAGTTGCAGAGACAGAGAGAGAAGGGGGACAGGGCCAAGTCACCCTCCCTCTTTTGAGCACCCCGTCCTAACCTAACACTCAGTCGTTCGTTGCCAGGAATGGAAACCAAAGAGAAAGCGGAGCAAAATATAGAATAGAGAGTTCGCACGATGGGGTGCCCTTGCGCTCCTTCAACCATAAACGTGTTCTGTCGTATTCTGCCGTTCATGGCCAGATTGAGAAGGCATTTTCTGTTGTTCGTGAACAAAACAAGAAAGATACAAAGTCGAATAGCTCATCGTTTTCCTACAACGTTCTTTTTGGAAAAGGACCGTCGTCAAAAGTCAAAACACTAAAAAACGGCCATTAGCAGCATACCCACAGGATCGAGTACACATGTATGTACTACCTCTCGACACCAGAAACTATGGCCCAGTTTGTTTCCTCACCTGTTTGCTTCGCGTTGTTTTGCGTTAACTACACGCAGTCGCACGGTCATATTCTGATAGTCGTAAATCTGCATGTTACTCACACACCTTTTCTGATTAATTTGGTAAGCGAATATGGACGGGTGGAAACAACGAGCGTGTATTATCATTGCTTTGGGGTGGCAGTTTGGTATAGGTTCTTGTGAGAGACGATGGTGATGCCAATGGAGTTGGATATGCTAGAGTGGGAAATGATGGCTGGGTGGATTTGGTATATGAGTTGGGGCGATCGGGCTAGGCCTTGACAGAAGACAAGGATGTCGCGTCGTTTAGAGGATGTAAGGACCGTTGTGGCCGCCAGACATGGCCTTGACCATCAAGCTGTGGAGCAACTCGGCATCATTGACCTGCTTCTTCTTAGTCATGGTGCTGGTGCTGGGGCGGGTGTCGTCCATGGAAGCGCGGGGAGTCTGGACGGGGGTAGGAGCTGCAGAGGCAGTCTTGTTCTTGTTGGCCTTTTTGAAGAAGTTCATTATATGGTGTGCTGGGTAGCGCGTGCGGGTGGAAGTTGGGGTGTTATGTTTGTTTGAAGTAAAGTAAGGTGGGAAAGTAGAAGACTAGGCCTTATTTATACGGTGCTGGCTATTGAGCGGGGCTTGACCTGGGACCTGTTCTCGTTTGTCAAGTCTGTAGGTGTTGGGTTGGTAAGTCCTCATTGTCGAAACATGAAGTGTGGGTTTGATGAGAAAACAATATGCGCTAGTTAGGACTGAGTATTGAGCGGTATATGGCCGGGTGTCGAATAGGACAGACATCTCGCTGCGGTCCCCCAAAAATAACTACTGAAGAGCGTTGCAAGGTCCATGGGCTTCATTCAGAGGCGTGGGGTCAATAGAAGCGCATGGAAACCCCTTCCACCTTATTGCGACAAAAATCATTCTCAGACACAAAGCTCCTTCACCAAGACCTTCGCATCGTGTTCACTACTTTCCTGTAATGGCAAGAAGCTCCTTCTTGGGAAGATCGGGATACCTCTAAAGAAAAGAAAGGACTGGAACGAGTAATGCTGGAGGCACTGTTTTGCTGGGGGCTGTTTGAAAATGCCTCATGCCACGCCTTCTCTGACGAGGTTCAAAGACGTGGATCGCGCGGGGGTGGGGTGGCCCAGGTCAATCCACGTCACTTTGGATTGTCAACGTGCTTCCATCTTTTCCCATCAATCTCGTTCTGAATGGGCGGCAATCCAAGCTGAGCCAAAATGGCTGGCATAATCAAGATCAAGTGTATGTATTTTCACCGATATACACACACAAGACACATCTAAGTCGCAGATCGACCAGTTAATGTGTGTATTTCCTCCCACGACCCACAGGAGGACTCCTCATGGGAAAACAAACAAACAAATGCCTCTCAGCTCAGGGGTAGTCTGATGATGGGCCAAGCGAAGGAGGGGGATGCACTCTTCCCTCGCCCTCTGTATTGCGGCTGGTCAATAATGTTCTCCTTTTAATTTTCATACTCCACAACCTCGCAGCACAATTATGGCCCAAATTGCTGCAAAGAGCAAATAAGAAAAGAAAAGAAAAATAGAAAGGAACAAAATCTCCGTTTGAAAAAATAGCGCTTTGGAAAGAAGAAAGATTCCCAAAAGAGGGTCTGTTCCCTTTGGCTGACGTCGAACAAAGACAACCACGGCACTGCTGTTGAGTGCTGACCGGGTCCTTTGTAATTTTTGAAGTTATTGTTGCTTTTCAACCCCAACGCACTTGCAGAAACCGCATGCTGTATTGGATTTTTCAGGCGGCGAAGAAAAGAAGGATCATTCTCAAGCTCCTTGATGTTTGAACTCACCCCACCCATAAACGTGTAGCCGACAACACCACACCATTCGCAACACATCTTTTGCTGAGCAAAAAGGCCTCCAGATGGATGGGGCGAACTGTCTTGGCCAAGCAAAAGCTCCTATTCCTAGTCCTCCATGGCAGCTTCGAATGTCTCTAGGGCACTTTGTAACTCGAGCATCCAACAGTGCATGTCCGTGTCCGGTTCTGTATGCACTGGCATGGTGGGATTGGTGGCGATAGTTGCGTTTGGTGGCGATAGTGGCAATGATCAGCATCAAGTAAGCAATCAGACATCAGTGACGAGTGATCGCAACATATCTCGACATCAGGGAAGCGCATGTCGTCACTCACTTGTCCCATTTGTTGCGTGCTGTATCCCCGCAAGTCGTGGCCAACAACGAGAGTGGTCTGTCCGCACAAACAAAGACAACACAACGACAGACAAACGACGTTTGTTTCTCGCCCCACGAGCACCCATGAAAAGGGAAAAGAGGTTCTTTCTATTTTTATTTCCTACTCTTCAAACGGGCATGTCCAGATCGGGACACCGTACACTCATCCCACGTACACTACTGTGCTTGAGGGGTTTTCTTGATAGTGTTTTTGTCTGTCTGCGAGGCGCAGAAATAACCGTTTCAAATAATCCAGGGCCCGCTTCGAGAAGCACGCACGGTTCAAGCTGGGAAGATATTTCGGTGTTCAAGGCCAGCTCCAACTTCAAACGGAGCATCAATTCGAACCCACTGCTGTTGTTGTTGCTTTGTTGCTTTGTAAAAAATCTTCTGGGCACTTCTCGCTGGGTCGGGTCGTGAAGGGTTGAAGGGATGGGGAGAAACTGCACCCAATCCAAGACGATCTTGGTCGGTGCGTGGGCCTTTATTCCTTTCTTTTTGCTTTGTTTACAAGGGCCTCGAGAATTTGTATAAATAAGTTCCAGAGTTCCCACTCATTTTTATTTGTTTAATTCATCACTCAACTCAACAACAAACAATACAACCAAACAGCCTCACCAGCTCGACTCTACCCTACCACCACAACTACCACTACAACACACACATATCAACCATGACTTTCTTCAAGATTTCCGGTGTCTCCTCCAAGAAGAACAAGACCGCCTCTGCCGCCAACACCCCCTCGCAGACCCCCCGTACCTCCATCCACATGGACCGCGAGCTCCCTGCCAAGGCCGTCCTCACCCCCGAGAACGCCATCGAGATGCTCTTCCAGAAGGGCCACATGGGCCACATGCAGGCCATGTCCATGGCCAGAATGTAAAGCCGTTTTCCAAAGCGCCCTTTCGTCTCGACCTGACAACATCGCTCGCTTCCCAAGATCGATGTCCAAGCATACCCACCCATCCAGCATAAACCTCCAGCATATCTCGACACCAACATTTTCTCTCCAGCATTTCCTTTTCCATCATCCAGCACTGTACACTATCTGCATTCAAAAAAAAAAAAACTAGCATAATAAAACAAAACAAGAGCCGCTTGGCAATTTGTATTGGCAAGAACACGCCTCTATAGCAGCAAAAACAAGCCTACCTGATTCTTTGTCCAATTAATATTGATAACGAACGTGCCCAACAGCCTTACGATCTTGCCTTCGCGAAGGAGGGGAAAAAAAGAAGTGTGGCTGAAGCACCACGATCAGGGCAGTGCTTTTTGTGATCGAGCAGGTTAACTAGCCATATGTATCTGTGCCGGGCAAGGGTTACATTTTCTTGGCCCTGAACTTGGTGAACAGGGGACAAAGACAGGGACGAGCCAACAGCCTGTGTTTCTTTGCGTGGTGTTTCTATAATTTGCTCCGTGTGACCAATGCATGTTGTGCGTGCAACTTTGGTCTGGTCTATTTGTGGATGTGGATCCTTGGCAAGGTGTGTATGTGTGCGAAAAGTTGAGAAGGAGCAAACACCTTCCCAACAGCCCATTTGTGCATAATTATACTTTTTCAGCCGACAATCCACCACAGAAGGCATGCGTGGTTCTCGAGTGGGCAATTCCAATGGCCCGAAAGAGCAAAATAGGTTCAATTGATGCTCTGTGGCGCAAGGGTGTACTGGTATCAATGAGAGGATGGGATGGCTGAGCAATTGTCATTATTGTTTGGCTGATTGTACTCGAGTGGCACATTGTATTTGCGCATGACCTTGTTGTTACCGCTGCAGCGCAAAGGGTGCGAAAGCCGGAGAAAATAGGTTAATTTCACCACAGCCTATTTCCACCGAGGAATATGGGTGGTCATGATGCTTTGGATTGACAAAGCTAGCAACAACGGCACATATTTATTTCCTCTTAGTTCACTTGGTTCAGGTCATCTTGGCTGGTTGGCTGGCTGGCTGGCTGGCTGGTTGGTTGGCTGACTGGAGAGCTGGTTGACTAGCTGACTTGCACACTAAAGGTATGTCCATGACGGACGACAAGGATGATGGTGTCGATGATGATGATGATGACACACACACAGAGTGCAAGCAAGTGAGCCGTTTTGTTACAGCGACCAAGACCCACTTAATTAGTCGTTTGGCTTGGCGTTTTTCATTTCTCGATAGCCAGATGCGAGGAGAAAATCGATCGCAGAAGAGCCGTGTGCAATTAAAGAAACCGCAGGAACAGAATGGAAGGCAGAGGAGGAAAAAAAGCCAAGACATATCCCCCCCAATTCGAAATAGAGTTTTTTTCTCTTTCTCACTTCTCTCTCACCTCGCTTCTTTCTTCTTCTTTACCACCCTTCCGTTCGACCACACACCCATCCACACCCACCCACACCCATCCTCGCATCCTTCTCCCCTTTGTTCTTATAAAGAGAGAGACCTTTTCTTCTTCTTTTTTGTCTGCCTCCTTCTGCCTTTGTCCTTTATCTCTCTCGTCTTTTTCTTTTGCCTTCTACATCTCACGCTCATATTAAAAAGGCATTTTTCTCCAACAGACGTAAAAGCCATAGTAGAAAGAGTGCCTCAACGCTTTTATTCTTTTGCACTTGACAACTCAACCAACGAAGGGCTGACCCAAGGACCAACCAACCTACCTGTACACACAGCACTACACCTGAACAACCACAACATTAGTTGGAATCCCAAATGGAGAACATTCCTTCGCCCCAGTCATTCATCTTTTCGGACGACTACATCTGCCAATGGGACTCATGCCTCAAGAACTTCGATGACGCTGAAATGCTCTACGAGCATCTCAGGGACGAGCATGTCGGCCGCAAGGCCCACCACAACCTGTGCCTCACTTGCAAGTGGGACAAGTGCTCCGTCCCCACCTTCGCCAAGCGTGACCACATCACCTCGCACTTGCGAGTCCACGTTGCCTCCAAGCCCTATCGGTGCGATGTAAGTAGTCTCTCCAACATAATATATAATCCAATGACTCCAGTCTCCAATTGCACATAAGCTTCTCTCTTTGTCTGCGCTTGTTTCCAGAGAAGTCAAAGGACAAAAAGTAAACAACACTAACACTTGTCCTTCGCCGTCAAATCAACATCCAGATCTGTAGAAAGGGTTTCAAGAGGCCTCAGGATTTGAAGAAGCATGAGAAGACCCACCAGGAAGGCTCTTCCTCCGACCCCAACCAACTGTTTCCCACCGAGCAGTCGTACCAGCCCCTCACGCCGCCTTCGTACCTGGATCGCTCGCCTTCAATTGCCTCCTCCACAGTCTCGGCTCAATCGCCTTACAACATGCCCCTTTCCCCTGCGAGCACAGCTGACACGGACTCTTGGCCTAATCCTGGACTCGGTATGCACACTCTTTTTGTTAACCTTTTTTCTTTCCTTTTTTCTATGACATATTTGCGCAGTATCTTTGTTCCATCGACTGACTCGAAGCTCCCTTTTCTTTTTTTGTCATCCTTGCCGCAGCGTCGCCTTCATACTCCACTGCTTCGTCCGACCTGTACAACAGCCCCATCCGTCCCAACATTGATGTGTCCGGCGCTTACTACGGCAATAACAATGGTTTTGGTAGCGGATTCGAGGACATGCTGACTCCTGCAAGCGCCAAGCGTTCGCGTGATGGCTTTGACGAGATCCTGTCAGACACTCTTGGCCCGTTTGCTCTTGAAGCCAAGAAGAAACGCCTGGATCCCTCGTATAACGATGGCAAGTATTTCACATTGCAATTTTAAATATTCCTTCTCTTAACCCCCCTGTCCCTGTGATGCGTCGACTTTGGTGCTGAAACTGAGATTCAAGAAGACTAAACGAACACGGTTGACATTTTTCGTACTATAGATATGATGGGTCGACTGAACGCACTCTCGGCCATCTTGGAGGTCAACCCATTGACGCCTGGTCGACTTTTGTCCTCGTTGCCCGACGTGAACGATTGGAATCAATTCAACCAATTCAACCAGTTCTGCTCGACTCTCTTTGAAGAGGTCAGTGGTGAAGTCTTTGAGCCTCAGACATTCACACCCTTGTTCCCGGACTACGAGCAGAAGCAGAACCCAATCGCGCTGGATAACTCGTTTGGTCTCGATACCTTCAACTATCCCAATGCCAACCTGAACGCCAATGTCAATCTTAACCAAGTGTACGGTGCTCCTTCTCCAGCCTCCTCCACCCAGAGTGACTCGATCTACGCCACAGTCATTCCGGACGATGATGACATCTACACGCCCGCCACAACCATGGCATTCAACCCTGCAACCATGCCATGGACCACAACAGGAATGAACACTGGATTGACACCTACCAATGTTGGCGTGAACAGATCTATGCTCGCAAGGAACACAGTTCAGCAACCTAGCCGATTCGATCCACAATACGGTGTCCTGATCAGCACGCAAAATGCGGCAGTAAAGATGGAGATCAAGGAAGAGTTCTTTGAGCCCAAGTTGGAAGTCAAGGTCGAACGCACCTATGCAGACATGAGCACGCAAACCAAGGCCAAGCAAGAGCGCGAACGATATGCGGCCGCAGAGGGACTGATGATGATGCAGCGACCCGTTGAGAAGAAGAAGAGGCAGGAGGATGATACTCGCACATACGAGACGGATCCCACCCTGTTGATGCTCTCAGCACCCTCTGTGCCCGACACCCCCCTGCCCGAGATTGTGGATATCGAGAACCTTGACAAGGAAGACGGCGAGAATATTAAGGAGAGCTCAGAGAACTCCTCACAGCAGGCACCTGCATCCAAGTATGGCAGCTTTGTTCAAAAGGCTCGTGCTCGCCAAGCTGCTGCTGCTGCTGCTGCCGAGCCATTGGACCCCGTGGACGCCATGACCCGCCAGCTGGCCGAGACTTCATTGGATGCCAATATCAAGCTCGTCCACAAGCCACCCACCACCAAGCCTGTGACAGAGGGCGACATGGAGCGCCAGATCAAGGCCGCTAAGGCTCGCTCCCTGTGCTCCCAAGATCCTGTGCGCAAGCAGCACGCGGAGGTTGTGTTGAACCTTCTCAAGAGCATCGACACGTTGATGGCGGATCATCGTCAGAAGGTTGCACAGTGGAAGACGCAAGGACAAGGTGCTCCCCTTCCCACTCATGCACACCCCTCTCACGGACACACACACGGACACACACACGGACATGCACATGCACATGCCCATGCCCATGTGAACCGATCTACGGCAGGATCTACACCAGGAGCAACCATGTACCCACGCACCAGTGTCAATGTTCAGAACCAAGGACAGATCCGCACAGTGTCGTCATATCTTCCTCGGCGCACACCTGGACAAACAGTGGGCGACACCTCACACTACCCAGACACATCCAACTTCGCCCCCTCTACGTCGCTGTACTCGCAACCAACCTCATCGTCGTCCGAGTCACCAGTCCTCTATCCATCCTCGGATCTGTGTGCTCCTATGGTGGACGACGAGCCCTTTGAGCTGTCGGAGGAGGAGAGACGGTTCATCGAAGAGGACAACGCCAAGACCGCAGCGGCAGCCGCTGCCGCTGGACACTATGTGCATGTATAAAAAAACTTTTGTTGCTTCATATCCTGATTAAAACTAAAATAAAATAAATATCATTTCCACAATGGTACTGTCCCTCTCTTTTTCCAAGGCGCTCCTTCCGTGACTGCTCTATGCTCACATGAAAGTCTGAAAGCCCAAGTGCTTGCCCATCAACGAGTGCCTTTAGCTTTTTTTTGTTTCTGGACTCCTCACATTCATCGCCCCCTCACGCTCCAAGCAAGCATGTTCAAGAATATATTCCAGGCGCCAGACTCACTCAGGAATGCCATGTACGCCATTGAACAGGAAGAAGGACACTATGAAACAAGCATGAACATGCATGCACCTGGTGGAATGTCTTGGCATTTTGGGCAAGGGCCTTACAAAAAAACTCAAAACCTCTTTTTTTATTTTGTTCTCCCACACAAACCTGCCTCTCCAGACTAGGCCAAGATGAACTGCGAGCGAAAAGCCAACAAGGGTACCTTGTTTTTTGTTGTTTTTTTTAAAAAAAGAGAAGAAAAGAGTCGATAATCTGCATCATATATCTCTTGTATTCTGCCTATAGCACTAACGAAAAAAATGACATGTTAAAATAGGCTGCAGGCTGTCAGATCAGGTGTCGAGAGCTTGCGGACCGTGCTGTCCAACAACGAGGCCAATTCTAGGCGTGGAGCAGTAGGATCCTCACCATCATTTTCACCTTCAACACCATCAGCAACCACCACATCACGGGTAGCGTCGCTAGCAGCTGCCGCTGAAGAGGCTATCTCTCCCGTGGGACGAGCCCCCCGCCCGCTACGAGACCATGCCGAATCCTGGTCCGCCCTAGGCACATCATCTTCATCGTCTGGAGGAGCCAACAATAGCACACACCGCAAATCCGTCGACGGGAACCACCCCTTCTCCAACAATAATGGCACGCCCAACGCTCGTCCAGGATCCGCGGCGTCAATCACCGACGCTGTTGCAGAGTCGATTAAATCACTAGGGAAGGAACTGACTCTGGGACTGGGTGGACTGGGACTGACACCGTCGTCTGGAGTGGGGTTCACTACCACCACTACAACAGCAACGACAACAGCGACGACAGGAAGCGGACATGTCCCTCACAGGAACAACAACAGTGGGAGTAGCAGCAGCAGCAGTCGGACCCGTGTCTGGATGTGGAATGGACAAGAGTCAACGACCACGGAAATGCGTGGAAGTGAGTCCAGTGACGTGACGGGAGCGTCGGGTCGAGCATTGAAGACTGGAGTCAAGACTGAGGCGGCAGCCAAGGAAACAGAGGCGATGCTGACCAAGATCCGGATGCAGCAGGATGCAGCGGTCGCGCGGGCGAAACGGATGCCTGAAGTTGAGAAGATGGCACAAAGGTAAAAAAAAAATAAGCTTAAGGGCATACACCTCTAATGAGAGTTGTTCGTTGCCTATTTTACTGACATGGTTGAGTTTTTTTTTTTATCTTTGTCATTTATAAAGATACCAGGATTCATGGACTGAAATCCACCAACATACCACTCGGAATGCTGAGAAGGCGGATGTAAGGGCTTGTACATTAAGGATGTTTTCAGCAGAAGAGACTCTGACAAAGATTTGTTGACGGCTAAAACTTGTCTTTTTATAGGATGCGGATGAAATTCTAGAAAAGATTCTCGAGATGTGCAGGCGACATGTCGACACGGCGGTGGAGATGAAGGCAGAGGCAAAGCAGTTGAAGGCCATGGAGCAGAGCATGGATGAGATGATCTCTCTATCAGGTAACAGAGAGCAATATCTTAATACAAAAGAAGATCCAATCATACCAGCACAGAGACTGATTTTTCTTGTTTTTCTGGGAACCAACAGAAAATATCCAAAAGAAGCTTGTTGGACTAGAAGATGCGATCGAGAAGCTGGAGATGGACGCTGAGGTGATGTCCCTGGCCGACTGGAAAAAGTCCAAAGTGTCGGAGCTGGACAAGTACATGGACGCCAAGAGGTAAGAGGACCTTTAAATTTGTCCTCAAGAGTCAAATGTTGAACAGCTATACAAAAAGCTTGGCACCTTACACAACTCAAATCTCAATTTTTTATACGTCTTTCTCTTGGTAACACATATAGAAAGGAACTGTGGGACAAAGCCGAGATGCTAGCCACGAGGAGTGTGCAGTTCCAGCGGGAAGAATCGGCTCGGAAACTGCAGTTGTACGAGAACCAGTTTGAACGCGACATGGCCCATTTCCGGCAATCGAAAGAGGAGCAAGAACAGGAGCTCTGGAAGTCGATCGAGACGGGCGATGGAAAAGGTGGCGCTGATGGTGATGGAGAAAGAGGAGGCTCTATTTCACAAATTGATACCTTGGAAACTATGAGGCCGGTAGTTACAAAGACGTTATCTCTTCCAGGTCCAGGAAAGAGACCAGCAATGCCACCGACGCTCTCTAAAATTCAACTGGCAGCTGTGCCTAGCTCGATTCTCTCTGTTCGGGCTACATCTTCAACCGGCGTCCTGGACGACACGAGCCAACCAATGCTCACAGTCGGTGGGATCGATCAGGACGAGGACAGGCGAGAAAAAGAGGATCTGGACAAGTTCCTGGGATCGGCGAGCGAGAACGGCGACAACTCAGAAGATATGCAAGAGTCAGAGATGGACAGCGACGAGGATGAGGATGATGAAGATGACGATGATGAAGAAGAAGAGGAAGAAGAGGACTCTTCTAGCGGCGATGACGCGTTGGACCCTATAGAGATGGCGCGGAAAGCTCGAGCCTCAGCTACGTCATCATCATCAGGCTCCAAGGCGTCTGAGGTGTCGTGGGCCAAAGGACGCCCAGGGTTCAAGAATTCCAATGCAATGGGGTCCACCATCTCGCTCTTTTCCACTCTGGCCAAGCATCCTTCTACAACCTCCATATCTCGACCATAGAATATCAGTCATTAAATACCCTTGATGACCTGCCTTTTTCTTTTAAAAAAACTTTTATTCTTGACATGACCAGGGTGTCATCGGAAAAGTAGGGTGTTTTTTTAGATGAGAGAAGGGAGTGTGTGCAAATTTGAAAAACAAAAAACTGAAATGGTATCTTTTTTACATATCATCGTCGCCCTCGTGGTGCAACGTCACTATCACAACACAGAAATAAAATAAAATAAAATTAGTCATCCATACATCACCAAACAAAGAAAGACCAAACAAAGAAAGACCAAGCAAAAGAAATCAGCGTTAAATAATTACCAGAGTTGAAGTTGGCAAACAAGTTCTTGGCGCCCGGGTTTTGGAGAACCAGCTCCTCGCCCTCAATGTCCAAACTGACCGACTCGTGCATGGCTCGGAAGTTGATCGCGTCTGCTCCGAACGAAGGTTGAGGTATGATCGGTGGTGGCAAGTGCCGCAGCAGCGCCCAGTTGGTCGTCTTGAAGAACGGGTGCTGCTTCACATCACTGGCGCCAGCTTTGGATCCTAGCCGCAGTTGGTCGTCCTTGATCAACAATTTCCGGATCACAGACTTGCACAGGGATGAAATCGGTTGTGCGCCTACATGGTCGGGGAACTGTACGTCCGTGTGCAGAATGTTGTAAAAGGTGGCGTTCCTGTCCTTGCCCTTGAAGGGTGTGACTCCAAACAACATCTCGTACATCAGAATTCCCAATGTCCACCAGTCCACGGCTGAAGTATGTCCACACCCCTTGATCACTTCTGGAGCAATATATTCTGAAGTTGTTAAAAAGAATATGTTAGTATGTCTTTTTTTTAAAACCCCACAGCAATCCTTCAAAGTCGAAATGTCAATTTTACCCTCTGTTCCAACAAAACTGTTTGTCCGTAGGTTGGCAATGCAAGCTTTGGTGTCGATGGTGGGTGGGCTGGAAGGTGATGATCCGTTCTTGACAATTGTTGGCTCGCCTGCTGGAGTTGACTGTTTGGAAAGGTCGAAATCTGTCAACATAATATGGCCCGTCTGGTGAAGCAAGATATCTGTGAGGTAAAAAGAGCAACATAAAAAGAGCAAGGTTGTCAATAACAAGATCCGGTCAATGGTCATGGCCTTTTTTTTTTTTTTTTGCTTTGCTCCGAGACACGTACTCTCTGGTTTAAGATCACGATAGATGAATCCCATGAGATGCAGGTACTCCAGTGCGGCAATGACTTCAGCAGCGTAGAACTTGGCATCCTCCTCCACAAGGAACTTCCCTGGCCTTGTTTGAAGTGCTGAATAGTGTGGTCGGGATAAAAACAAAAAAAATGCTTATTAGAAAACCAAGGAGTGAACCACATGGCCTTAGCCGCTTAAACAACACAAAAAATACCTCGAAAGAACTCGCCGCCCATGCAGTACTCCATGCACAAATACAGGTACTCTTCTGACTGGAACGAATGGTATAAAGTGACGATGAAAGGGTGGTTTGATGTCGCCAGGATTTCTTGTTCTGCAAAGGCACGCTTAATTTTGTTGCGCTTGATCATCTCTTTCTTGGAGAGGACTATTCAGTTGAAGAGGAAGAGGCAAAAAAAAAAAAAAAAAAAATGGTTAGTATCGGTTCATAAGCCTACTTGTAAGAGACAACCAACATAGCCGAAAAAGGTCCTTCTCAGGCAACCAGCCCAAATCCAGCCCCCTCGTCAATTGTTTCTTGTTCCTGAAGAACTGTCTGTCTATTCGTCCACCTCCACATCCCGACACAAAAAAAAAAAAACGTGCCCTGCCTCACAGAGTATTAATAAAAAAAAATGCTAAATCCTTGGGATGTTTACCTTTCATGGCGAAGAGTTTGTCCGTGTCCTTTTGGCGGACAAGGTAGACTTTGCCAACATCGCCTTTGCCGAGCAGACGGATCTTGACAAAGCTGCTTGGGGTGACCTCGACTTGCTTCTTCTTGATGGAGCTGGAGGAATAAGTTCGACGGAAAGCACCTCTGCGCAGGTCCAGGATTGATCCATTGGGCGACTTTGGGATGTTGAGGTGCAAACTGCCGTTGGGTGAGGTGGAGGGACTACCCAAATGTTTTGAAGAGTGGGTCGAGGGGCTGTAGCTTCCTGTCCCTGAGGTGGTGGTGGTTGTCGAGGCTGTGGTCATGGTGGAGATGGAAGGGTTGTTACTTTTTGTGGTCGAGTCGTTAGTATCTGAGTGAGTCTTGGGGGGAGAAGCTACTCGCCGAAGGAACTAATGTCGAGCGTGAATGAATGGATGGTTGAGCGAATGAGTAAGTGAGGTTTGGTTAGTGCCAGTAGCAAGGTGGTAGTGTTGGTGATAGTAGTGGGCAACAGCAGCATGCTATAAAAAGACTAACGAAGGATAAGAAAGGATGAAGGGATGATGATGATGGGAGTGTCCTTTCCCCCCTGGCTCAAAGGTACACAATTATGCAGTCCATCAGGCGCACTTGACTGCTGTGCAACACATCGGCCATGAATAATGATTTGAACGAGGATGTGGTTTGATGACAAAGGAAGGAAGGATGCATTGTTTCTGGGCTTACAAAGTGGCAACCGAGTCAAAAAAAAAATGGGGGGTGTGGAGAAACGATTTGTGTGTTGGCGGGAAGAGGGGGGGATGGGAAGGGAAGAGAAGGGAAGGGAAAGGAAGGGAAGGATGATGACAAGGGTGTGGAAGGAAGGAGGATGGAGGATGGAGGAAGATGAAAGAAAAGGAAAAGAAAAAAGAAATGATGATGCCCTGCCCTGTAGGTGTGTGTGTATGTGTGTATGTGTGTATGTGTGTGAGGGCGTGTGTGTTTTTTTTTTTTTTTTTTTTTTTTGGCTTTGCTTTTGCTCATTTATTCCACTCGACAAAGGTAGACGCTGGTTATTAACCTTCTTCTGTTCAGGCCCACACTGCATCGATGGGACACATCCCCCCCCGCACACACACACGTTCACGCACCCGTTTTTCTTCGTTTTGCACTCAGTGGGTGAGGAGCAGTGAGAGCGGCACAGAACAAGAAAAGGCAAAAGAAAACGCAGACAAGGGCAGGTCAGTGCTCAAAAAGAACGATGGACAGGTGGAGCACACCCAGGTACACGTTTTTTTGTTTTTGGAGGAGACGTGCACACCAGTTATTCATTCGACATCACTTGAAAGCACAAGCACAACCACACACCCATCAAAGTATGTGTGTGTGTGAGAGAGAGAGACACGGACAGACAGAGAGACAAACATGCATTACCATTTTGCTCTTTTCCGAAGGCGACTCGGGCGAGACGTGCAGGGTGGATGCCGAGGAGGAAAAGGAGGAGGACGAGTGTGTCTTCTTGAGACCCATGTCGATATTGGTGTTAGTGTTGATGCCAGGGGTGCCATTGTTAAATCTGAAGAAGGACTTTATCTTCGAGGGCAAGGGGGAGGACACATAGGAAGGTGCAGGCGAGGTGATGGGTGAGTAAGCGGGCAGCTCCGCAGAGGTCTGCATTTTTTTTTTTTTTTTTTTTTTTGGCTTCCTTGGTTTATTTCAGTCGAAATAGAGTCAGCGAGCAAGAGAAAGAGAGAAAGAAAGAGGACAACGGGTGAAGAGTCGTCAGCGTGGAGGTTGTTTCTGTTGGCTTGAATGAGATGGGATGCAAGGGAAGGGAAGGGAAGGGGAGGATGAACAAGCGAATGGATGAAGGATGGGCGAGATGGGGTGGGACAAACAAAGAAAATGAAAATGAAAGAAACGGACCTCCGCCTCCTTCCCTTCCCTCACTTTGAAGCTGATGTTTTGTGCCTCGAGCGAAAATGGCATTTCAGAGTAGAACAAGGCTAACTCACACACCTGCAACAACCTCTGTCTCCTGTCCATCTCTCTTTCTCGCTCTCTCTCTCTCTCCCTCTCTCCCTCTCTCCCTCCCAAACCTCGCACTTTGCTGCTATGGCCACCACTTTTTCTCACACTATGGGACTGGTGTGAAACGTGGAGGCCAGAGCTCCTTTATTTTGTTTGTTTCTACTCGGACTTGCACTACTTGCTCATCACACCAGGCACCCTGGGGCAAATATCGAAAAGTAAGGGTACTACTCCTAATGTGCAATGTGTGGCATGGTCCTAATGACTCATCATTCCTGTAAGGTACAAAGACCAGGTATGGTGGTGTGTGTGTGTGTGTGTGTGTGTGATAGCCGTTGCATCTCATCGCCCTTGCCCTCCTTCTTCGGGCTATTGCAGCCTTCCATTTCTATTTTTACGTTCGAACCATTTCTGGGCCATGTGCCGTGAGTTCATTTAGCCGCAAAGATGTGGTGTGCGCAGAAACAACTGTATGTATGTGTGTATTCACAAGTCTGTGTGCCTCTTCTTGCATTTCTTCATGGGAAAAATTGGTATCTATAATCTCTATTGCATGGTCTTTTCTTTTACTCGGTCAACACGGCGCGAGAGGTCACCATTCGCATCACCTCGTTGGTGCCCTCGAGAATACGGTGCACACGCGAGTCACGCAGGAACACGTTCACCTTGTAGTCCTTCAAGTAGCCGTATCCACCGTGCAGCTGCAAAGCATCGTCAATGATCTTGAAGCACTCGTCCGTCGAGAACAACTTGGCCATGGCACAGTAGCTCGCCACATCGGGGTGGCTCTGGTCCAGCATGTTGGCCGCCTGACGAATCATCAAGCGGGAGGCAAGAAGGTTCGTGGCCATATCTGCGAGCTTGAACTGAGTGTTCTGGAAGTTGGCCAAGGGCTGGTTGAACTGCTTGCGCACCTTGACATGCTCCACTGCGGCCTCAACCGAAGCTTGGGCAGCACCCAAACTGCAGGAGCCTATAGAATAGATCGTCGTATCGAGGATGAGAAAAAACAATGAGTATACTCACAAGGCTTTGCAGCGTTGAAGAAACATAGCACCAAACACTTGGGAACTTACCAATGTTGATGCGTCCTCCGTTCAATCCCCTCATGGCCATGGAAAAGCCCTGGCCCTCAGCACCAACCAGGTTCTCGACCGGGACCTCGCAGTCTTCCATGATGACAGCGCGGGTAGGCTGAGAGTTCCAGCCGAGCTTGTTCTCCTTCTTGCCAAAGCTGAGACCCTTGAAGCCCTTCTCGACAATGAAGCATGAGATGCCCTTGGGACCAGGGCCGCCAGTGCGGGCCATGATCACATAGACATCGGACGATCCACCTCCCGAGATGAAGGCCTTGCTGCCGTTGAGAACATAGTGCGAGCCCTTCTTGACAGCGGTGGTGGCCAGGTTTCCAGCATCCGATCCTGCACCGGGTTCAGTCAAGCAGTATGAGGCAAAGTGCTCCATGCTGGTCATGCGGGGGAGGTACTTTTGGCGCTGCTCCTCGGAACCGAACACATCTACGAGATCCCAACAAAGGAGATATCAAAACATGTTAGTGTCTGTTTTTGTTTGTCAGTATGTTCAGTTGAATCAGAAAAGGACCTGTCATTGCTCTTACCGATCATCCAGGTGCACATGCTATGAGAGAAAGATATTTACAGATGGAAACGCTGGTCAATATCAACAACAATAGTGGCATTTCAATGTTGGCAAACAAAAAGACAGAAACACATACTTGTGGATACTGATGTAAGCAGTGGTGGAGGTGCATCCGGTGGACAAGGCCTCAAAGATGATAGAGGTTTCCAAGCGGCTCAAGCCAGCTCCTCCAACGTCTTCACGAGTGTAAAGTCCGCCGAAGCCGAGCTCGGCTCCCTTGCGGAGGACGTCAATGGGGAAGTGCTGGTTCTCATCCCACTAATCAAACGTCGGAGCAAAATAAACCGGGTTAAAAACCATCGTTTCTTTGTTTTCGCAGATGGTGACTTAGATCGATGAGACTAGCATACCTCTTGCATCTTGGGAGCAAATTCTTTGTCGGCAAAAGCACGAGCAAGGCTCTGGAGCTCCTTTTGTTCGTCTAAAAGCATAGGCGGTTGTCCAAGCACGGGTTAGCAAAAAACGCGCAGAAATTTATGTGCAGTCAATGAAAAAAGAGACGCTCATGGGTCAGGACAACCATACCAGTGAGTCCGATGGAGTCTGGTAGCGGAGGTTATAGAATGGGACGGACAAGCAGTGAAGAGAAAGGAAAGGTATGAGGAATGAGTAAGTACTTCTGCCTTCATCGTTCATTACATGTAGGAGAAGCGGCATTCAGCATGATGGTCTCCGCTTACAATCAATGGGCGAAGAGAAGTGGCGGATTTGGCTGGTGGCAGACGTGGCAACTCTGCGGAGACCAGCAGGTGCGCGTCTAGCAGCAATGTTCAAAAGAGTGCTCATGGTTTGGAGATCAGATGGTAGAGTGGAGAGTTCAGAATGAGGAAAGATGAGAAATAAAAAAAAAGCGAAGGAGCTGAGTTGGCTTTTTGTGGGGGAGTTGAACTTCCTATGGACCCGTGGGAAATTAGCAGGCTTAAGGGTTTGGTCGCCTGGACACCGTAGGAGTGTAGGAGTGGAGGAGGACACGTCCTCAGCACAGCTAAGAGTATCCTACGCTCTGGGTTCGCACTCCAAAATTGGGAGACTCCCTAAGGTCGTGTCTGTTTTGCGTTCGTTTATAAGCACCAGTATCACTTTATGAGGAAAGAAAAATGAGGGCGTGCATGCAGCACAAGGCGATGGACTAGTGAATAGCAAGACCGAAAGGTCGCATGCTCCGTAGTGGCCTACCAAAGCCCACAGCACACAGCACGTCCTGGAGGCCATCCGATTGGGCCACCTTCTGTGCATGGAGTGAGGAGAAAGACTCGGTCTATGCAATGATTCCGGAGTGCGAAGGCTGCATTCAACAGCTTGCTTTTTCGCTCAAAACCGTCCAATTTGCCCTATCCAAAAGACGAGACGTGAGAGGTTTGTTTGGATCGAGGTCGATACTATCATGCATGGTGTCTAATCCTTTTTCTTTTTGTTATCGCTCACTCCCGGCCATTGTGTAGACCTACGGGACTCCAGAGTTGAGTACGTAACATGAATAAGTAGAATCAAACGCCTAGGTGTATTGAGGGCGTCTCATGCGTGTCTGCCAAACGGGTCAGGCCCACCATTTCCTAGATTTTTGTGCTCCTCCCCTTTTTTTTTCTCACGCCATTTGTTACTGCAGCCAAAGAGAAATGGCGTGTCGGTAGATGGAGTCCTTTTTTGGGAATGCCGTGGCAAGAACGGAACATACATTGCTAGGCAGAAAGGTTGGCCTTGACCTCTTTGTCACTATGTCGAGTCGATGTCTCGCCTTCGTTCGTTTTGAGATTCATGATACTCCTATCCCCTGTCTTCGCCTTCGACCCATGCTGGATTACGCTCTTTTGGTGGTCTAGAAACTTGGCACGACAAATATGGGCTTGGATCATGCCACTTGCTAGAAGAAACGCCAGGACTCTGGAAGAGAGAAAGCAAGAACAACTAGAGAGAAAGAGACGTCTCGTCCATGAGAAACTGTACGGCACTACACAGAGGTAGCTTCGATGGGTGAAAGCAAGTGCTGTAAAAGGTTGGGGAGGACTTTGTATTTACGCCAGGTCATATGCAAGAGTGGGGTCCTTTTAACCTCTTGAAGAGATGGAAACTGCCATTCCGCCTGTCCCCCCAAGATGCAGATAATCTCTTTGGAAGAAAGATATCAAGGTCGACACCGTATGGCGCGACGTGTCGTTTCGCAAAAGAGAATAAGTTTTGAGGAAGGGAGGGAGGCGCAGGAAGCTCACCATCAAAGGCACATGAATAATTGCATATGCACCTCGTTGCTCTTTGGAGCATGAGAAAAAGTACAAAACAACATGACCAGAAGGCCTAGAAGTGTATAAATTGCTGTACAAGACAATCGTAAAGTGGCCAATGATGTGATACTATCCCGATGATAAGGATAGCAGGAATTGTTTACTACTATTCTTTGTGTTTGCGTATTTTGGATTGTAACGGAAGAACTTTGGCAGCCCCAAAGAAAAAGCTTGACTTCCGGATGGCGAGATAATTTACTAGGCACGAGCATGACCCTCCTTAAATCAACCACACTTGGGCATCCCTTGAACAGCTTCTACCAATCAACGGTAGCCAAGCGTACATTTTACTAGACAACATCCCGTGCTTACAATAGTTTCCGACACCCAAGGAACGCGGTACAGTTGTCGCGCAACCATGTTTCTCTCTGTGCAAAGCAAAAGCTCGTCCGTTTGATTATCGAAACGGCTCCGAAGCGAGACCCTGTCATTTTTTTCTCTTTTGAACATACAAAATATTTCATGGGTAGCTCAACTTGTCATTTACAAGGAGGCCTCCAACAACCCCAAGTGTCAATGAATAACAGATTGTTCAGAGAGACATTCAAGATCACTTTTGCATTTCGCGTTTTCGATGTTTGTTCAGTGTGAGCCTTGAATATAGACTAACATTGTTGGGAATTAAATAATACGCAGTGCGAGGAAATAAAGGTTCGTGCACAATAAGGCCGATACCCGAGAATTATCACTAACAAAGAACTCGCGCAATGCGCAAGCTAAACCGGCCTATGATATAAGTCACCAACAAGGGTCGCCAACTCAGCGGGTTTCATTTTTGCCTTCTTTTTTTTGGTTCCTCGCATGCGTTCGTTATGCTGCATGCATTCACTTGTCCAATGCCATTCTCTTGCCTCACTCAATCCCACTCACCTCCATTTCGACCTGTTCCTCAAAAGAAGGTCGGCTTTGTCGTCATGGTCATATTTTCTCTTATCTGTGGCTGGCTCTTGCGGGCCCAAAAAGAGACGTGATTCCTCACAGGTTTAGATATCGACAACAGAGACCTCAATAGGGACATGGCGTCTTCTTTTCACTGTACAATATTTATTTCAAAAAGACTAAAAATACAAGAGTTGCATGATGTGTTTCCATGCTATGCGTTTACTGTGCAATACTTGACTGCCAGTTGCGGGCACGCTCAAAGCCGTTCTGGCCGTTCTGGTAGTCAACAAAGGTGTCGTAGATCTCCTCCTGCGTGTTCATGACGAATGGACCATGCTGGACAATGGGCTCATTGAGTGGCTCACCAGCAATGACAACAAAGTGCGCGTCCTCGTCCTTGGTCGTGATCTTGATCGAGTCAGTGCCGTCCTCGGAGAAGGTCAGAGTGTGGTGCGCCTTGCCCTCAAACTCCTTGTCGCCAATGTACGCAGTGCCCTTGAGCATGTAGATGAAGCCAGTGTACGAAGCAGGGATCGACTGTTCAACAGTCTTGTTCTTGTCCATCTTGTAGTCGAGGTACATGGTTGGAGTGCGGGTGTAGACCTGGCTCTTGACGCCATGTGACTCGCCAGCAATGACCTTGACAACGACGCCGTCCTGGGGTGTGGCGCGCTTGATCTCGCCATCGAGAAGCTCCTGGTACTGGGGTTCGCACATCTTGTGCTCCTTGGGCAGGTTGATCCAGAGTTGGAGTCCATGGGCACGAGTTTGGGACTTGACAGGCATCTCAGAGTGGACAATACCACGACCGGCGGTCATCCACTGCAAGTCGCCAGGTCCGATGGTTCCCTTGTGTCCGGCAAAATCCTCGTGCTGGAACTGACCCTCGAGCATGTAAGTGACGGTCTCGAAGCCGCGGTGGGGGTGGTCAGGGAATCCACCGTTCTTGTCGACGTTGAACTCGTCGAGCATGAGGAAGGGGTCGTGGTTGCGAAGCTCGGGACGGCCAATGCTTCGGCGGACGCGGGCACCAGCTCCTTCGGCCTGTTCACGGGAGAGGACAGCCTTGACGATGGATCGAGATTGTCTTGCGATTGCTGAGGCCATAGCTGATGTGTTGTTTCGGGAGTAGGTAAGATGTGTTGTTGAAATGGTAGTGTGTGTGTGTGTGTGTGTGTGTGTGTGTGTGTGTGTGTGTCTGTTGTGCTGCTGTTTGCTGCGAGTATCTGTTGTTGTGGTTTTTTGATGAGAAGTTGGAGTTGAGCGGCAACCCTCGGTCGATTTTATACTTTTTTCCCCTCCTACTAAGCATTAGTGATGCTTGGGCACGGAGACACTTAAAAATTGCTAAGCCACATTTTGAGTTTGTCATATTGGTGTTTGATTTAGATGAGCCGCTTTTGGAAAGAGTCTTCCAGGACCTGTTCTTGGTCATGGTCCGTTCGTTGGGACCTGTTCTTGGTCATGGGCCATTCGTTGGGACCTGTTCTTGGTAAGAGCTCAGTTTTATGACCTGCTATTTGATCATGGCGATGTGGATGCTGCTGGAACGTTGTAGAGAGAAGCGCGAACACAACTGGACGATGCCTATGCTTAACGCAAAGTTCAAGCGTGTTCAATGTTCACGCGCTCAGCAACGCGACTGCTGAACCTGACAGAAACATGACTGCTCACGGTCAATTTATATTTTGCTTTGCCCTGAGTTTTGCCCTGAGTTTTGCCCTGAGTCTCAGCGACGACCAAGCGTTCAGAGAGGAATGAACAAGAACAAGAACACCATGCATTCGCAGTTCGCTCTGGTGATTTGTGTTTTCACTCTCCTGCCAACAGGACACTGACGGCCAGAGGTGTATGGAAATAACGCAGTGCGAGGAAATTACAGAGTGAGTGCTATTTGAACCTGGCCGAGATCTTACTTTAAAATAAAAATCGCTGGTTTTGACTTTGTGAACAGAGCGTGTGTTTAGCACGAGAACAGTGCACGGTTCGAATCCGGGACGGGATATGGATACTTACAAAAGTCTAACATCTCACAGTTGATAGATAGATGAATAGAATCACGGGACAAGACAGAAAAAGGCAGTGCAGGGTAAGAGAGGTGTGGGAAATAGGAAGTGAGAGGGAGTGATGCGTAGATAGATGAAAACGAGAACGACAAGACAGGACAAGAAAGGACTAGACCGGGATGAAAATGACAAGGTAAGAAAAGTGTAAATCCTGCGGTTCCTATTCTTTATTTCTTTGGTTCCTTTTTGACTCCACCTACAGTTTGCTCGCTCACCCATGCGTTGTTACTCTGCCTCCCTCCACTACTCCTTCGCAATTGCCGGTTTCCTTTCACGTTTTGCGACGAAGTACGGTTGACACAGATTAACTCGGAAGTAAATGTCCACAGACAGCCGTCAAAGGCGCGCGCGCAACCAAAGAGTGTATGAGAAATGCAAATTGTTTATTTTTGAAGTATTGTACAATGCGACGATGCGAGAATTATATGGGTATGAGAAGGTTGAGTGTTGATCAGATGCAACTGTTTTAGCGGATGAATGGACCAGCGGCTGCATCACCCATTGTGATGCTCATGAGTTTCTCGAGGGCTTCCTGTTGAGTCATCTTGTGTGCTTGAGGCGATGGACGCGAGCCTTGCATTGAGGAGCGAGGAGTCTGAGCGGGAGAAGCGGCAGCAGATGCGGACTGGTTCTTGGATGAGGAGGACTTGAAAAGGGCCATTGTTGTTATGTTGTTGAGTGGTTCGTGTTGCTTTGAAAGGAACTTGTTGGCTTGGTTGAATGTTGTGAGTGATAATGAAGATAGAAAAAAATAGAGGGGTGCACGGGGATACTTATACTGTTCAACACTTCTCACGGACGCGCTGATAAACAGTGTGGCCAAGGATGATTTGTTCCTTGGCGATGCCCGTGTCCGCCCGCCGTGCAACCATCTTTGTGTGTGTTTTTTGTTATTACCCTCTTCCTTTCTCTATTTACCTGACTGACATCATTTGTTGATGTGAGCAATATTTTTAGCCTTGGCCAAATATGGTGCGCACTGCCAATTGCGTTCGACTCTTCCTCCCTCGAATGGTCTTTCGATGCGTCATTTTTTCATTTCCGAACGACCTTTCCACGCACCCTTGGCAGTCGACTTTCTGCTCCGTGCTTCTTTTGTACTCAGGCTAGACGTCGTTTGGTCTGATTGAGTATAAAAAGGATCGTGCTCCCCCTTCGCTCTCTTCCATTATCTCTAAACACCAACATCACAACGCCCAAAGCAGTATCACTACCATCATCCAACAATACAACAGCAATGGCCCTTTTCAAGTCCTCCTCTTCCAAGAACCAGTCTGCTTCTGCTGCCGCTTCTCCCGCTCAGACTCCTCGCTCCTCAATGCAAGGCTCGCGTCCATCGCCTCAAGCACACAAGATGACTCAACAGGAAGCCCTCGAGAAACTCATGCATATCACAATGGGTGATGCCGCATCGGGTCCTTACATCCGCTAAACACCACCCGCGAGTCTCTGCTCAAACAATCTATAATTGATACCATCCCACTCTGCATTCTCATTTGTAACATATTATAATAAAACATCGCTTCGGCAACATGCACACATCTACCCAAGATCATGTTATTGTTGCATCGAACCTCAGGCATGCCTATTCTGGAGCTATCAACTCGGTGTTCAAGAGACAGCTCTAAGTTCAGTCTCGATGCGTTTGGGAGGGATCGCAGTCTGTTTTCGTCCGATATAATCTGAAGAAGGGACTCTAGGTGTCCTACGCTGCTGTGCTCATGAAAACTCGTTTTCCTCCGATTCCAGCATTCCAGGCGACAGACTTCACCGAACGATGCAAGAAGACCTGGAGCGGCGATAGTAAGATGCTACCACTGATAATATGAGGGACGGAGTAAGAGGACAGGGATGGTGTTTGGAAAGTCGCCGAATGGGAAGAGAACAAAAAAGAAAATGCCACCGAGGGAGTGAAAGATAAAAAGGAGTGTCCGAGATGGTGCATTCCACCTATTACCTCTCCCTCTAGGGATGTGTCCTCCTCATTTCATACTACGCTGATATTCGGTGGTCTGCTTCAGCACTGTTGATCTATCGCTCATAAAACACATCCATCCATCCACCAAGGAGGATTCAGTATATAAAGAGGTCGATCGCCATCCACCAAATCCTCATTCTCACAGAAGAGTTTCTCGAGGGCTTCCTGTTGAGTCATCTTGTGTGCTTGAGGCGATGGACGCGAGCCTTGCATTGAGGAGCGAGGAGTCTGAGCGGGAGAAGCGGCAGCAGAAGCAGACTGGTTCTTGGAAGAGGAGGACTTGAAAAGGGCCATTGCTGTTGTGTTGTTGGATGATGGTAGTGATACTGCTTTGGGCGTTGTGATGTTGGTGTTTAGAGATAATGGAAGAGAGCGAAGGGGGAACACGATCCTTTTTATACTCAATCAGACCAAACGACGTCTAGCCTGAGTACAAAAGAAGCACGGAGCAGAAAGTCGACTGCCAAGGGTGCGTGGAAAGGTCGTTCGGAAATGAAAAAATGACGCATCGAAAGACCATTCGAGGGAAGAAGAGTCGAACGCAATTGGCAGTGCGCACCACATTTGGCCAAGGCTAAAAATATTGCTCACATCAACAAATGTTATCCTTCCGACGGCAAGGGCCATATATGTGTTATCTTCTTTTATTTTATAGTTCACCGAAATACAGAAATACCCTTAATAAAATTTTTTGTGTGTGTGTTTTGATCTATATGAGCCGATGCCATCCGATGCTTGTTCCTCATCTTCTTTTCGTTCGCCAGGACAATTTTCCGCAACATTAGTCGCATCCCTCATGTCCTCTTCCCAAAATAATGCACAATCCTCTTCATCTAATGCTCCTGGCAACTCGACCGCCATGGACGCAAACACCCTCTCCAACGTCATGGAAGCCTTCTTCGACAGGTTCATTCCCCTCATTAACCCTCCTCAACCGTCTACTCCACCTCCAACTGAGGAGGAACAATTCCCCCAACGGTTCAGGACCTTTGATGACGATCCTCAAATCAGAATCCGACCGGCAGACGCCGAGTACACCCCGAATCGAGAAGAACTGGCTCTCGTTCCCGCGCTTAACCAACAGAAAGACAGCGATGCATGGTTCAGGGCAACCATGGATGAGGATGAACGTCGAGACAGCTACCGCAATTACCCCAAACACTCCAAGCAAAACTTCGATCCACCCACGGTCCCTCAGTCTGTCACTCTTTCGAAAGGATACAAGGAAGTGGATGCCTCGCTGGTCAAGATACAACGACGGGTCGCCCACCTTACTCGTCCTCTCGACAGCCTGGTTCATGAGGGTCTACGCCGCTTCAACCCCGACGATGAACTCATGCATTCGGTCCTCGAATACGCCCAATTTGTCCGTCAAGAATACTCCTACCTGGCCGGCGCAATCACAGAGCTACGGACAGAACTACTGGAAAAGGATCGCAGTGTACCCAAGAAGGAAAAATCCACAGCCCTCGTCCAGCCAGCAGATCTCGCCAAAAGGATCAAGGACCACAATTCGATCAGTACAACATTGGCAAAAGCCAACAACAACAACAATCATGGGAACAACAATTATGGCAGCCACAACAACAGGTTCAGGAACAGGAACAACAACAACAATCAATACTCTCAGGGACAACAGCCCAACAGCAGAGGGGGCCAACATCAGTACCGCCAAAACAGCAAGAGCGGCAACAACAACAACAACAATGGCAGTAACTCCAACCGGTCGGAATACCAGGGAAACGGCCAGTCCCGCGGTCTGCACCGCGGGCGCAGTCAGAGCCGACGACCACAGACGCAGAGCGAGTAGGCGGCCGACTGCAGCGTTACTACCAAGCATGGTCGACTATTTCCGCGTCACCGGAGATTCTCCAGATCGTCAGGAAAGGGTACCGCATACCGTTCTTACGGCGCCCACCGATATCTCCGCACCCAAGACAAGACCCCAAGCTCAGCAAGGAGGACACACTCGCTCTAGACAAGGAAGTGTCCGATTTGCTGACCAAAGGATCCATCGAACTAACACAGGACTCAGGATTCACCAGCCGACTCTTCTGCATACCAAAGAAGACAGGCGACCTACGCCCAGTCCTCAATCTCCGCCCACTCAATGCTTACATTCAACAGACATCATTCAAGATGGAGACGATGGAAGCAGTATGTCGTTTAATAAACAAGAACGATTATCTGACATCTTTAGATCTAAAGGATGCTTTTCACCATGTTCCGATTCATCCTCACTCACGTCGTTACCTTCAGTTCCGATGGCGGAGCAAGCAATATCAGTTCAAGGTCCTTCCATTCGGCCTGTCTCTGGCACCTCTGATATTCACCAAGATCCTCCGGCCAGTACTACAATGGGCGCGGGAACAAGGCATCCGGATCAGTGCCTATCTCGACGACCTCATCATAATAGCGACAACCAAGGAGCAGTCCAAGTACGACACAGCGCGGGTACAGCGGAAAATCCAGGAACTAGGTTTTCTAGTCAACATGAGCAAATCTCATGTGGTACCGACACAACGGCTGGATCATCTGGGATACACAATCGACACACGGACCATGTCACTCGAAGTGACGGGCTCCAAGATCCGCGACATCAGACGGCTGGCCAACAAGATGGCTCAGACAGGGAAAGCAACAGTACGACAGATCTCGTCCTTCATCGGCAAAGCCCAAGCCATGCTGGGAGCAGTATTCCCAGCAAGACTGCAGACACGACACTTGCTACAACTCAAGAACGAAGCACTGGCAACTGGACGGAAATGGAGCGACACAGTACAAATTACTATGGAAGCAACACAGGACCTCATATGGTGGCGATCCAACCTACGCTCATGGAACGGACACACCTGGATCCCAAGGAACACCGACATCGACGTGTACACAGACGCCTCCGACAATGGCTGGGGCATAGTGATCGGCAACCAGACATGGGCCGGCGAATGGTCCTCCGATCAGGCCGAACTGCACATCAACCACAAGGAACTGACGACGGTTCTCATAGCCATCCAACTACCAGTTTGCCAGGGCAGGATGGTCAATGTGGTATGCGACAACATGACCACCTTAGCGTACATCAACCACTTCGGCGGCACCAGGTCCCAAGCGCTAATGCAGACAGCAACACAACTATGGAAACATTGCCTTCGGACAGACACACGGATCAGAACTACATATGTCCCATCAGCATTCAACCCCGCCGACGCCCCATCTCGACAACTTACCTCGCAATTGGAAGGGTCAATCAGCAAATCGTTCTTCACCAGGATCGACAACAAGTGGGGACCACACCACGTGGACTTGTTCGCTCACGAGAGGAATCACCTTCTGACACGCTTCATGACCTGGAAGCACTGTCCCTCAGCAATGGCAACAGATGCTCTGAGTCATCCATGGTCGAATCTCGGCAATGTCTACTGCTGCCCACCATGGAACCTGATCCCGGCAGTCCTACAGAAGATTCGACAAGAGCGGGTGCCAGCGACAATAATCACCCCATACTGGAAGTCGGCGCTTTGGTTCCCAGTGATCAAGGCCATGGCAACAGAGGATCCGATCCAGATTCCGCGACAGGAAGTACTACCAGCGCCAGGGGAGGAACACAACATACTCGCCAAAAATCCACACTGGTCGCTCTCCGCTTGGCGAATAAGCAACGCCGACTAGCTGATGTGGGATGGTCCGAGGAGGCCATCAAGATCGTGCTGGATAGTGACAAAGCCATACAAACCCTGGACAGATACGCAGGGCCACAAGGACAATACATGGCATGGGCTACACTGAGGGGAGTAGATGCCCTCACCCCCAATACGACAGCAATAGTGAATTGGCTCGCTTCAGGCGTCGCACTCAACAAATGGCAGCCAAGCACGGTCCGGACGTACTTTAAGGCTGTCGTTCAGCTCTACGACACTCCAGAAGAACGTTCCATGATCACAAAGAATGTGGACATCAAGGATTTCCTACGTCGCGTTAACAGCAACACAATCAAAGACATTCGTGAGCTCAATATCGATCTTACCCCTATCCGCGACATGCTCATCCAACAAGACATTACTACACTCTCGATGTTGGAATTATCACAGCGTTTGTGCTGGTTTCTAACTGTACTTGGAGCACTACGTCCAGACTCCATTGAGTGCATTGACCTGTCCGACAAGCGATTTTCAGTCACAGAGCACCATGCAATCCTCCCGATCCGGCGACCAAAGGAGACGCGAGGTGGACAACCTATCGTCTGGGCTCTGACAATGCTACGACACACAGATCCTCGACTGTGCCCAATCGCTACTATCCGGGAATATCTCCATCGGACCCGGGACCACCATTGCTATGTCAAGCACCCCAAGGCAAGCAATGAGTTCTACACACCCCTACTCCGTAACTGCAAGGACCTTGCCCAGCCCCTGCACAAAGAAAGGATCAGCAAGAATGCCAAAGCAATTGCTCAGTTATTGCCAATCCCTCCAGGCATGTCACTTCCTCGCGGCCGCGCAGTGGGCACAACAGCCGCTTTCCAGGCAGGTGCACCCTCAGACGCCATCACAGCCTATGCAAACTGGTCATCTTCAGTCCTCTTTGACAAGTACTACCGCCTGGGCACTAGGAGCGGGATCAACTTCACAGACATGATCCTCCCAGCAGCAAGGGTCAGCTAGTTTTGATCTCTGGAGCCACATATATGGCCCTTGCCGTCGGAAGGATAACAACAAGGCATAGTCGAATAACATGAAGGCTAGCGCCAGTTATCCGACAAGGCAAGGGCCATATATGTCCCACCCTCGGCCACCCTGGGTTTTTACTTTGACGCTGGCTCACTATGAAGATGAGGAACAAGCATCGGATGGCATCGGCTCATATAGATCAAAACACACACACAAAAAATTTTATTAAGGGTATTTCTGTATTTCGGTGAACTATAAAATAAAAGAAGATAACACATATATGGCCCTTGCCTTGTCGGATAACTGGCGCTAGCCTTCATGTTATTCGACTATGCCTTGTTGATGTCAGTCAGGTAAATAGAGAAAGGAAGAGGGTAATAACAAAAAACACACACAAAGATGGTTGCACGGCGCGCGGACACGGGCATCGCCAAGGAACAATCATCCTTGGCCACACTCAGTGTTTGACTTCACGTATGTGAGAAAGGTGTTGAACAGTATAAGTACCCCCGCGCACCCCTCTATTTTTTTTCTATCTTCATTATCACTCACAACATTCAACCAAGCCAACAAGTTCCTTTCAAAGCAACACCAACCACTCAACAACATAACAACAATGGCCCTTTTCAAGTCCTCCTCATCCAAGAACCAGTCCGCATCTGCTGCCGCTTCTCCCGCTCAGACTCCTCGCTCCTCAATGCAAGGCTCGCGTCCATCGCCTCAAGCACACAAGATGACTCAACAGGAAGCCCTCGAGAAACTTATGAGCATCACAATGGGTGATGCAGCCGCTGGTCCATTCATCCGCTAAAACAGTTGCATCTGATCAACACTCAACCTTCTCATACCCATATAATTCTCGCATCGTCGCGTTGTACAATACTTCAAAAATAAACAATTTGCATTTCTCATACACTCTTTGGTTGCGCGCGCGCCTTTGACGGCTGTCTGTGGACATTTACTTCCGAGTTAATCTGTGTCAACCGTACTTTGTCGCAAAACGTGAAAGGAAACCGGCAATTGCGAAGGAGTAGTGGAGGGAGGCAGAGTAACAACGCATGGGTGAGCGAGCACACTGTAGGTGGAGTCAAAAAGGAACCAAAGAAATAAAGAATAGGAACCGCAGGATTTACACTTTTCTTACCTTGTCATTTTCATCCCGGTCTTGTCCTGTCTTGTCCTGTCTTATCATTTTCGTTTTCATCTATCTACGCATCACTCCCTTGTCCCTTTCACCCATTTCCCCTCTCACTTCCTATTTCCCATACCTCTCTTACCCTGCACTGCCTTTTTCTGTCTTGTCCCGTGATTCTATTCATCTATCCATCAACTGTGAGATGTTAGACTTTTGTAAGTATCCATATCCCGTCCCGGATTCGAACCGTGCACTGTTCTCGTGCTAAACACACGCTCTGTTCACAAAGTCAAAACCAGCGATTCCTATTTTAAAGTAAGATCTCGGCCAGGTTCAAATAGCACTCACTCTGTAATTTCCTCGCACTGCGTTGTTTCCATACACCTCTGGCCGTCAGTGTCCTGCTGGCAGGAGAGTGAAAATACAAATCACCAGAGCGAACTGCGAATGCATGGTGTTCTTGTTCTTGTTCATTCCTCTCTGAACGCTTGGTCGTCGCTGAGACTCAGGGCAAAACTCAGGGCAAAACTCAGGGCAAAACAAAATATAAATTGACCGTGAGCAGTCATGTTTCTGTCAGGTTCAGCAGTCGCGTTGCTGAGCGAGTGAACATTGAACACTCTTGAACTTTGCGTTAAGCATAGGCATCGTCCAGTTGTGTTCGCGCTTCTCTCTACAACGTTCCAGCAGTATCCACATCGCCATGATCAAATAGCAGGTCATAAAACTGAGCTCTTACCAAGAACAGGTCCCAACGAATGGCCCATGACCAAGAACAGGTCCCAACGAACGGACCATGACCAAGAACAGGTCCTGGAAGACTCTTTCCAAAAGCGGCTCATCTAAATCAAACACCAATATGACAAACTCAAAATGTGGCTTAGCAATTTTTAGGTGTCTCCGTGCCAAAGCATCACTAATGCTTATTAGAAAGTGAAGGAGGGGAAAAAGGTATAAAATCGACCAAGGGTTGCTGCTCAACTCCAACTTCTCATCAAAAAAAAACCACAACAACAGATACTCGCAGCAAACAGCAGCACAACAGACACACACACACACACACACACTACCATTTCAACAACACATCTTACCTACTCCCGAAACAACACATCAGCTATGGCCTCAGCAATCGCAAGACAATCTCGATCCATCGTCAAGGCTGTCCTCTCCCGTGAACAGGCCGAAGGAGCTGGTGCCCGCGTCCGCCGAAGCATTGGCCGTCCCGAGCTTCGCAACCACGACCCCTTCCTCATGCTCGACGAGTTCAACGTCGACAAGAACGGTGGATTCCCTGATCACCCCCACCGTGGCTTCGAGACCGTCACCTACATGCTCGAGGGTCAGTTCCAGCACGAGGATTTTGCCGGACACAAGGGAACCATCGGACCTGGCGACTTGCAGTGGATGACCGCCGGTCGTGGTATTGTCCACTCTGAAATGCCTGTCAAGTCCCAAACTCGTGCCCATGGACTCCAACTCTGGATCAACCTGCCCAAGGAGCACAAGATGTGCGAACCCCAGTACCAGGAGCTTCTCGATGGCGAGATCAAGCGCGCCACACCCCAGGACGGCGTCGTTGTCAAGGTCATTGCTGGCGAGTCACATGGCGTCAAGAGCCAGGTCTACACCCGCACTCCAACCATGTACCTCGACTACAAGATGGACAAGAACAAGACTGTTGAACAGTCGATCCCTGCTTCGTACACTGGCTTCATCTACATGCTCAAGGGCACTGCGTACATTGGCGACAAGGAGTTTGAGGGCAAGGCGCACCACACTCTGACCTTCTCCGAGGACGGCACTGACTCGATCAAGATCACGACCAAGGACGAGGACGCGCACTTTGTTGTCATTGCTGGTGAGCCACTCAATGAGCCCATTGTCCAGCATGGTCCATTCGTCATGAACACGCAGGAGGAGATCTACGACACCTTTGTTGACTACCAGAACGGCCAGAACGGCTTTGAGCGTGCCCGCAACTGGCAATCAAGTATTGCACAGTAAACGCATAGCATGGAAACACATCATGCAACTCTTGTATTTTTAGTCTTTTTTGAAATAAATATCGTACAGTGAAACGAAGACGCCATGTCCCTATTGAGGTCTTGTTGTCGATATCTAACTTGTGAGGAATCACGTCTCTTTTTGAGCCTGCAAGAGCGAGCCACAGATCAGAGAAAATATGACCATGACGACAAAGCCGACCTTATTTTGAGGAACAGGTCGAAATGGAGGCGAGTGGGATTGGGTGAGGCAAGAGAATGGCATTGGACAAGCGAATGCATGCAGCATAACGAACGCATGCGAGGAACCTAAAAAAAAAAACTCGGTGAAGAGCAAAGAAAAACCCCTCAGGTTCTTTGAATAGAATGGTAGGTTGGAGTTCAAACAGTCCTCGGAACAAGGAGTGCCTTTTTTAATGATGTGATATGGTACAAGATAATTACAAAAGTGAGAATGCTATGAGAGGTATAAAATGCTGGTATGTCTGGGCGCGGATCCGCTGTGGCCAGGTGCTGGTTGGATCGTTTGGTGGTTTAGCGGATGTAAGGGCCAGAGGCGGCGCCACCCATGGTGATGCTCATCAACTTCTCGAGAGCCTCTTCTCTGGTCATCTGGTGGGGCTTGGCGCGCTGATCCATGGACGAACGAGGGGTTTGAGCAGGGGAGGTGGCGGCCGAGGCGGTCTGGTTCTTGGAGGACTTGGAGGACTTGAAGAAAGGCATGGCTGGTAGTTGTTTGTTGTTGGTGTTCTGGGTGTAGGTGATCTTGGTTGCGGGTTGCTTTGGTTGCTGGTTGTTGCTGTGTTTGCTGTGTTGAGTGAAGAATACAAAATGATGTGGGGATGGTGCCTTATTTATAATGCTGCCAGATGCAATTGGCAAGGTGCGTGGAGCAGTGGACAAACAAGGGCGCATTGGACCATGACGAAACAAACAGGCCTCGAATAATCTCCGCCAAGAACTTCGCTGCGGGATGAAACGACGCAGTATTTAGAGTTGGCCTGGGCACGCAGTCCAATGTTCAATTGCCAGAAGTGGCAATCAAAGTGACTTAAATAGTGGGCACCCGTGCCACGCGCTGTCATTCAGGATAGAGGCATGTTCAATCCGTAGATGTACGAAACAAGAAGAGGCACAAGTAAATGTGCTCGGTACCAGTATTGGACCAGGTTCTCTATTTTGCTAGGAACTCTACAAGGAAGGGACTGCGGCCTTGCATGCTCCAGCAAGTACGTTGTAGCGTGGACTAATAGCTTAATACCCACCACGCTGGGAGCATTTTCAAACTATTATTACGGGGTCGCCCACGCGCGTGGTCCCATGGTGAAGGCTTATTGTCAAGTGGCGGTCAAAGAAAAAAAGTACTGAGGTGCATATATCGTCTAGCCTGCTAGGTCGCACCCGAAGATTAGAGTGTCGAGAATACCCGGGATAGTGCCTTCATTGTTCATGTGCCTTGTAGTTTGCCAACAATTTCAATATTCGTCTCAACGTTATTTTCTGGGTGCTGACTGCCAATGTCTGACTCCTGTTGAAGGGGATAATTTTCGCGTTGACGCTATTCAAGACGTCGATCCTTTAGGTGTTTCGAAAGCTGTGGACCTCGCGTTTCTTGGCACGTAGGGCAGCACGGTCACAGGCGAGTGCGGGAACGCTGGTAACACTATCGACAAGTTTAGGAGGATGGTCGCTGGCATCTTGGTGGAAAAGAGTATAAGAATATTCTGACAAAGTTTGTTGGAAAATGTTGGACAAGAGAAGTACCGAAAAAGGATTCAGAAAACGGATCAGTGCCCGCTCCCCATGCTGCTGGAAACGGATGTCCATTATTTCTAAGGGGCATGACTATGAATACGAAAGGAGACGGGTTGCAACTTCAGCAACAATGAGCTGGATGCTGAATCGAGGCAAGAGAGTGAGTATGCCAATCAGCTTTTGTGATCCGGACGTGTGTAATTGGTCTAGCGAATGCATGGGCAAGTGGCCGCGGTGACTTCACTCATTGTTCATCTAGCCTTTAAACACACCCGTTGTCACATATCCTTGTCTTATCATTTTTGTAGTACTTTTGTTTGTGTAGTTTGAGACCTTTTCCCGGTCTCTCTTCAGTCCTCACTCCTGGATCTTATTTTTTTTTGGTCCGGACCAGTGCGTTGACACTAGGAGGTCCGAATCGAAAACACGAGCTATATCGCTATGCGATCGAAAGTATGAAGTATATACATGTTTTATTTTATTATGAACAAAAAACGAGCAACAGTTTTTCTTCTACCGCTGTCCGTATCTTTTTTTTTCGTGATCGGATGAGATTATTCGCGGGATGAGTGGTTAATTAAGCCTTGACGGACAAGGCAGCAACACCGGGAAGGTTCTTACCCTCCAAAAGCTCCAAAGAGGCTCCACCACCGGTGGAGACGTGGGAGATCTTGCTCTCTGCCTTCCACTTGGCGACAGCGGTGGCAGTGTCACCACCTCCAACAATCGAGACAGCACCCTGTGGACAAGGATATGTTTCAAAAAGATAAAGAGGACAGGAGTCAGAGATTAGAACTTTAAAAAAAAAGCAGTGGGACTTGCGCGCAGAGATAGCGCGAAGATCAGTACCCAATCTTATCTTTCAACGTGATAGCATTATGTCCGTACCTTCTCAGTGGCCTCAGCGACGGCATCCAAGGCTGCCTTGGTACCCTTCTCGAAGGCTTCATACTCAAAGACACCGGCAGGTCCGTTCCAGAGAATGGTCTTGGCATCCAAGATAACCTTGGTGAAGATCTCGTTGGACTTGGGACCGCAGTCGAGACCCAGCCAGCCGTCAGGGATACCGGTCTCGTCGGTGGCATAGCCGGTCTTGGCGGTAGCCGAGAAGCTGTCGGCAGTGATATAGTCGACGGGCAAGTAGAGCTTGACGTTCTTCTCCTTGGCAGTGTCGACCAATCTCTGGACAATGTTGGCACCATCCTTGTCAAAGAGAGAGCTGCCGATCTATGTTTGGGTTACCGTGCGTATTTTTTTTTTTTTTGTTGGGAAGAAATCATGTTAATTCATGGGTCAAAGATAAGAGCGCAAGGGTGAATATAGAGACGGCCTCATAATGACAAGCCCGTACCTTGACGTTCTCAAGGGTCTTCTTGAAGGTGAAGGCCATGCCACCTCCGATGATCATGGCGTCGACCTTGTCCAACAAGTTCTCGATCAACTGGATCTTGTCAGAGACCTTGGCACCTCCCAAGATGGCGAGGAAGGGCTTCTTGGGCTCCTCGAGGACCTGGGCAAAGAACTGGAGCTCCTTCTTCATCAACAAACCGGCAGCACGGACGGGGAGGTCAATGCCGACGACCGAAGAGTGAGCGCGGTGAGCGGTACCGAAAGCATCGTTGACGTAGACATCACCCAACTTGGAGAGAGAGGTGCGGAACTTGTGGACATCAGCCTCGCTGGCCTTGGTGACATTGCCCTCCTTATCCTTGACCTTGCCCTCCTCCTCGATGTGGAAGCGCAAGTTCTCCAAAAGGATGACCTTGCCGCCAGTGGCCGAAGCGCAAGCGGCCTCAACCTTCTCGCCGACACAGTCGTCCAAGAACTCGACATCCTTCTTAATGAGGTGGGAAAGCTCCTTGGCAACGGGGGCCAAGCTGTACTTGGCGACAACCTTGCCATCGGGGCGACCGAGATGGCTCATCAAGACAACAGCGGAAGCACCTAATCATTTAGAAGAGTGAAAGTATGTGTTTCGGGTTAGTCTTTCTTGTTCTTCCCATGCAAGACGTGAACAAGCTCGGTTGGGTCTCTTTTCCACAAGCATTTGATTGCATCCATGGGTCCGGGTATCCCAACAAAAAAAAAGAAAAAGGTTAATAAAAATAGGTCCCCAGGTCTTCTTTTTAGACGAGGGAGCCCAGGCCGAAGGCATCGGTCTTCATGTGTCAAGGAAAGTAATGGAAGGAAAAGGTCTCTTTCTTTTGGTTTTCCCACTTCTTAGCTCTTTTTCGTGGTCCTTACCGTGGTCTAAAGCGTACTTGATGCTGGGGACGGCAGCAACAATACGGGCGTTGTTGGAGATCTTGCCATCGGCGAAGGGGACGTTAAAGTCGACACTAATGGTTCATCACGATGAAAAAAAAATATATTAAAAAACACGCGTAAGAAACCGGATCACGAAAAAAGACCAACAATTCTACTTCGAGCGAGTGTGAGAAAAAAAAAGGGAGAACAATGACATTGGGAAGCCACATACCGCATCAAGACTCTCTTGCCGTGAAAGTCAACATCGTTGATGACGAGCTTCTCTGAGAGTTTGTTGGACATGATGTGACGAGTGATTTGAGTGAGGCGGTTAATGGTGGAAATGGTAGAGGAAAGTAGCGGTTGAAGAAAAGGAGAGAAAAAGAAGGAAGACCAAAAAAAGAATAAGACACAAATAGGAAAGTGGACTGGAACAAGATTAGGTTGGGTTGGGTTGGGTTGGGTGCGTTGAGTTGGGGGAAGCAAGCGGATCGACGCCTTGGGAAAAGTGACGTACTTGTTGGTCTTTGAAAAAAAAGCTCGACTCGACCCGACTCGACGCGTTTGTTGCATGAATGAAATGTATTTGTGACAAAAAAGTATATAGAGTAACAGGCTGGCTAATAACGAGTACTGGCTCCAGTCGTGGTGGCAGTAGAAGCGGCTGCGTTGGCCATGGCGGCACTTGTGGCCCCGTTTTGGTTCCAAGAAAGATAGGTGTGGTCACCCAAACGTCTGGGCTTGTACAAATGTCTGGCAGTGAACAGCAGACCAAGCACCACACAGAGGACGCCCACAACAACATAGGCAATGCCCAAGAAAGGGTTGCGGCCTCCCATGAACGACACGGTCGAAATCACGAACGACTTGGTTCCTCCATAAGTGGTGACATCATAGTCTGATGAAAAGAGGAAAGCAAAAAAAAAAGACATTGGGTTAGTTAGCTCCAAGGAAAGTCATCATAAGCTAGTCTCTCAGGTGGAGGCAGGGTGGCCTTCCAGTACTTACTCATGTCGATGTCAATGGTATAGGTGCCACTGGGCAGGTCATACTCCTCGTTCTTGGAGTAGAGCTTGCGGAAGTTGGGCAATCCTGCAGTTCTCATCCACACCTGGAAGTGCTCGTTCTGGCTGACGTCGATTGGGGGTGACGAAGCAGAATAGCCGTTCGGATATTGTTTCATCCAGTTTGGTGGAGGACTGACCATGGACAGATTAGTGTAGGTCTGCACACCGTACTTGCGTGCGTCACTCTTCCACGATATTCCAGTGTCCTGCAGGATATACGACTTGTTGCCGTTGGTGGTGGCGTCAAAAGGCTTCAACAAAAGGTCAAGGGTATCTAGGATGAATGAACCATGGTCAGAGCGGAAATGGTCAGGTACATCGTATGTTCTTTGGCTCAACCTTGCTCACCCGATCCTTCTCAACTCTCAACAAGCTCCATCAACAATTACTCCTTACCATTGAACATCGAGTTGGCAATAAGACCACAGGGATAAATAGGGTACTGAACGCCATTCTCGGTCACTGATGCGAGAGGATCACATCCATTGCCGCCTTTAAGCTCTGCAGCTGTGCGGGGAGAACCAGAAAGTTGTTTGGCATCCAGACTCTTGACGTAACGACGATGGTTTTGGTAAAAGTTGGTGAGGCGGTAGTAGACAAAGACGGGCTTCTTCATGGCAACGGGTAAGTTGAACTTGATGGTGCATTTGCGAGTGCTCCAGGTGGCGTTGTTGCCCTGACCCACAGCTGAGATGGATTTGTACTCTGGTGGCTCACCATTGCCGGAAGAGCCTGGGAAGTTGGCCGAGAACGCGTTCTGTGGCACGGGCGTAAACGTGTTCTCGACAGTGTTGCAGTTTGTGTAGTCAATCACAACCTCGGCAACCTATGCCCCAGATCAATACAAAAAAAAAAAGTAATATTTGTGTGTGAGCAATCAGGTTTTGTCATTCCTTTGTATGCCTCTAAAGATGCACAGAAGTAATAAATAACAACAACGCCCGACAACAGGTTGGAAACCGTGGAAGAATGAATAATAAAAAAGCCCAAGACAGCGAGCAGTACTCCTGATTGAAGTCTGTTTTTTGTTTCCTGTCAATCCTTGCCAAACAGCCTCTGGTTGTGTGCTTGGATCATATTAGGCGCAATATCTCAAATACTCCGATGATTGTTTGTCGAAATATCCGTCCACAATTACTAGAATGTCTTCAGTCCTTGTGTGTGTCCTTGCATAGTTGTCCTGCCGCAAATGATACCGAAAACGTTGGCTATCCTCGTGTTGCTTACAGTGTCACTGGCCCACAAGAGCAAGCCGCCCAAGGGTGCAAATAAGATGCCGACAAGGATGAACGTGGGCAGCACCGTCTTTGGTGTGAGGATAGGCTGCCACGCCTTCAGTCGTTGCTGCTTGAAAGCAGTGTCTAGTGGTTCACAAAGGAGTAGGGTGATGATTAGATAAATATTGCTCTCCACCACAGCTGACCGCACTATCTATCACTCTGACAACTCCTTTTGTTGAAATAGGAGCGAGGAATGGGCAGTTGTTGTTGAATTGATGTCCGGTGGGAGGTTGCTGACAAGTAAAATGAACCTCAGGTCATTCGGAGCAGGGTATGGAATATGCCTGTTGTTGACCGCGGTTTGAAGTGTTGTAGGAAACTAATGTCTTCTATCTTCTATCAAGAGAAGTCTGTGCATAGAGTGCCAGTAGTTGCCATTGTCCTTCCTTGTCTGCTGAATACTGCCGACGAGTATCTATCGACACATGCACATCTTATCTCTCTCTCTCTCGCACTCCCTCGCCATGTCAACAGCAATGAATATAACATTACTTGCAGGCTTCCTGCTCTTGACTTCAGATGTCATTTCTGAATGTGAGTGCGAGTGTGTTTAGTTCGTAAAGGAAGAATGCGACGACAATGCAGCGAGTGAAGAGTGAATGAAGAGTGGGCAGTATTGAAGCGATGGATGTGAGATGGGACAGGGAGAGGAGGGAGTGGTAATTGATTCCTGAAGAGGGAGAGGGTGAAAGATAATAAAAGAAAGGCGAGGGCCACAACAGCCTCGCAGTCAAGCCCAACCGGAATTCTGCAGGTGAACACCCCTTTGTCAATTACAGATCCGCTGTCAGTTATGAAAATCTGACAGGAATAGAACGGGCACGCAAAAATCATTTTCCCTTTTTTCGTTCGTAACAATTTTCGTTATTTTCGTGGCGTCGCAGTGCAGCCAAGGCCGGTGCGTCTAGGCGACCCTGATGGATACCATCTCGAGAATATATTTGCATAACACGCGGGTGTGCGTTCGACATAATATTATATTTGGATGGTATTAACTTATCTAGTAGCCTCACGAACAAAAAAAAGGGTGGTATTGATACGACTTTTAAACCTTGACATCGCCCTTGACCTCGAGGCTGATATCCTCAAAGTCATGGGGAGAAGCCTTGCCAACGACACCCTCGCTCTGGCGGGAGCGGCGCTCGGCCTCCATGCGGAGGTAGCTGCTCTTGAAGAAGTAGATGGGGGCAGTGCCGACAACGCACCAAGCAGCAATGAACACGAGTGGAGGGCTGACGCCGGTCGAGACAGCCTTGTCATTGTCCTGGAGAGCACCCAAGACGAGCAAGAAAACGACAGCAAAGAGCTGACCGCTGGCCCAGAGGAGCGAGGTGGAGGACGAAGGGGTGACGGGGTAGGTGCACTCGACACCGAGCTCGAGAATAACGGGCAACATAGCGAATGAGCAGAGACCAAGGAGAGCGGATACAACAATAATGGCAATGAACATGTCCTTGCGAACGACAAAGTTAAAGATAATGTAGAACAGAGTGGCGACGGGGACCATGCACTTGAGGAGGAGCTTGTACTGTTTGTTGCGGTCAATGACGGGGCCGGCAATACCAGCACCAACCAGACCAGCGATAATCATGGCAGCACCGAAGTAACCAGCGTCGTTGGCAGTGTAGCCAAAAGGCTCTGAAAACTGGGCAATGAGCGACGAGAACGCGTTGAAGAAGCCAACGAAGGTACCAAAGACAAACATGAGGATGAGGAATTGTCTGTTCTTGCCGACCTTCTTCAAGCTGACCCAGAAAGGCTCCTCCGAAGTCTCCAGCAAGGCCTCGGCAGCCGAGGGAGATGGTGGGGTAGGGGGACGGTCAGCCATGAAGAAAACGGGAATGACGGCAACAGTGGCAATGATGGCGCAGATGAGGACCGAGTCGGCCATAGTCTCGGGGCTGGTAGTAATAGCGGGGATGACCAGCTGGGCAACGGCGGCAGCAAAGGCATTGGAGACTGAGCCAATCATGGTGGCGGTGGTACGACCGTTCTCAGAGAACCAGACGGCGGCAAACTTGGGAGGGACGTTCAAGAAGAAGGGCTGGGCTCCGGCGGCAATGACTTGACCGACCAAAGTGAGGGCCAGACGGCCGCCAGAGTTACCGGGAGTGGACTCGATAAAGTTGGCAAAGTAGCGGAGCCAGGCACCAACGAGCTGGATCAAAGCACCGAAAAGCAAACTTTTCTTGATGCCCTTTTTCTCAAACATCCAGCCAGAGGCGGGACTCATGACGAGGTAGGCAACAAAGTAGAGGATTGAAGTAAGGTTGACGATGTTGTTGTCGCAGTTGAGGTAGCCCTGGGCGGCCGAGGCGACGGGCGAGTAGGTCAGCCAGACAAAGCCGGTGGCCAAGTTCAGCAGGACGATGGCGAACAGACCGACATAACGCTTCTTATAGGTGACATAAACCTGACGGCCATCGGGCTGGGTCAGAGACTTTGAATCGGTCATATTTGTAGGTGATTGGTGAGGAGAATGGAATGGAATAGACGAATGAAACCCACAGAGTTGAGTAGGGATGAATGAGATTCGATTTCAAAGGCAGACGTTGGAACCGAGGTCTGGTGTGTGCACTAATGAACCGAGATGCGGAAGTGAAGGAAGGACGAAAGAAAGGAAGAAATGAGATGGAGGAGGGAGGGATGACAAGGGTTTGTCAGAGTGAGGGCCTTTTTTGGGAGGAAAGGAATGGGATGGGAGTTGATCAACGAGAAGAAGAAGAAAAGGATGGAGGAGGAAGAGAAGAATAAAAGACGTGTGCTTGCCCTGATTCCCAAGGTACCATTGTTCGCATACCTCAGTTCCTCAAACTCTCACTCTCACACTCTTTTCATTCATCAGTTCCTCACACTTTCTGCACCCATTCGCTTTGTGTGATACAGATTCGATTGTAATCTATTTTCTATTCATGTGTGTGATGAATGGAGTTGTGCTCTGGCTCTGACATGTTTGCTGGGATGGATGGAACACAGAGAGAGGTGTCCATTGTGATGTTTTGTAGTTCCGACCCACTCTCTCTTCTCAATCTTGCTCTCGTTCTCTCTTTCTCTCTGAGGATATGGAAGAAACGGTTGGTCCAGTACTTTCACTATACTCTACTCACATCCTTCTCCGCAAAAAAATAAATAAATAGGAAAGTGCATCCAAAGTCCACTTGTAGGCGTTGTATCCTCATTTCTCGACCAGAACAAAAAAAAAAAAAAAAAAAAAACAATGCGATTTCATTGATGATGACCACTGGAGTATATTTCTCTTGGTGTTGGATGTTGCGCTGTCTTGCATTTTTGCTTTGTGTCCATCCATGCACATATTTCCAATTTTTCATCCAACCCTGACTTGCTGGGTTCATGGCTTCATGCCTCATTGCAAATGGGAACACAAACAAACACAAGACAAGAGCCATCAAGAAACGGTGTAACCAACGGAATGGTCAGCCATTGTGCATGCTGCACAATACAAATATCAAATAATGCTTTGTGTCAGACAAACAATCATGGACGAGCTAAAAAGAAAACTGAAAAAAGTGAGCGCGATTGGAACAAACCAAAGCGTAAGCACCATCCCATCCAAAGTATTGGTCATACATTATCCATGCAAAAAATGTCGATATCGTCCTTGCTCTCATCATCTCCAGCGTGGATGATTGTCTGCCTGACCATCTTCACTCATTCTCTCTCTCTCTCTCTCTCTCTCTCTCTCTCTCTCTCTCTCTCTCTCTCTCTCTCTCTCTCTCTCTCTCTGTTAGTATCCAGTACCTCTACCCCCGATGCTACATTGAGTACCATCAGGTACCAACGACATCAAAAAGGGAACTCACTTGAATAAGCAAGTGACAAGCAACACCCACCCCTGTCCTCTCCTCAGTCTCCTGTCTCCTGCTCCACTCGACTATTTTTTATCTTTTCTTACTTTTGAGAGCACTTTGTGGTGGATGATTTCCAGAAGACGCTTTCCCGACACGTTGTTTTTGTTGCCGGGAAAGGTGGAAAAATAATTTGTGATGTCAAATGTGCACGGTGAGCTGAGCACCCACACCACCCACATGTATGTAAACGTAGTCTGTACCCACTCACCACTCGCTCACTCAACTTCACTGTATGCAAAATACACCTTATTCATGCACGGCAGAGTGCTACAATTAGCAAACACAACTGGGAGGGAACCACCATTGCTTGACAGTGCAGTACCTGAGTACGACTGTCGCTACTCGCTACCCCCAGGCCCTGATTTGAAACCCACTTTTTACGTTGTGTGTCGTCCTAATGAAAGGAAAATGCAATTTCACACTCAGGTAAATAGGATTCTGGCCACAATATACTCTCGCACTTTTCGGAATTGCACTCATTTGCGCCTTGGTCACTTGGATTGCAAAACCGTCCAACTTCTAAGACCAAGGCGAGAGACAAACATCCCAAGGTCTACCCAATCTTAATTCCTTTTTCTGTTTTTGTGCCACAAGATGGTGGACATGCGCTAAACAAAACACGGTCGAAGAAAGCAACACGTTTCTCTAGGACGGACGCGTTGTGTTGAATCTTCATATTTGAATAAAAGAAACACATAGGCGTGACTCAAGAACCAAACTCCTGAATAGACACAGAAATAGAAACACGTCTCTGTTGGGGGAAAGGAGAGGAGAGAAGAGGGTGTTGGCAATATGTATGCAAAAATATATCAGCCCCACTTCACCACTTCACAAATGGATGGATACCAATCTGTTGCTCCCTTGTCACTCCTGTGCCCTGCATCGCATCTGTTGTCGCTGGACTAGTCGGCTTACCATATTTCTCCTGCGAAAGCAGGACCTCACACTACCACTTTTTGTTCTCGTTATTCGATCCTTCTCCAACCAACTTGGAGCAACACCAGTCCAAGTACAGGCTCAAAAGCGCGACCGTCATCTCCCCTTTGGCTCATTACTCCGAGTAGACATGAAAACTCACACCCTTTGGTCGATGGGAGCAAGGGTCAGACAAAGTACAGTAATGTCTGGGACGCCGTCTACATTTTTCGTGTCCCTCAAATCACCTTCTTCCTCCCCTCACGCGACCAAAAAGGTTATGTTTTACTTTTAAGGGACGAAAGCTTGGGCCACCTTAGTGCTTCTTGACCATTGAACTTGCGGAGAACACCCGTGTGTTTCCCATGTTGTCTTCATCCTTGTCATGGCTGTATGTTTGTTTCGTCATTGCGAGCTGTTCATGTTTTCTGGTCATGTTCATGCTTGCTAGAAAAAGTCCGGTAACATACCAATCTCTAATGATCGGTCAAACTCGCCCTTCCATGTTCGACCTCCTGGCATTTGCACCCCCTTCCCCTTTCATATCCTCGCACCAGCCTCTTTTGGACCCTCCAATAGCTACCAAAAGGAAACGAGTTAAAAATCTTGGAGAGTCATTACTAAAAAATTGGGAGACACGACGACAAAGGTCGTGAGAGCTAGGAGTTATGCCCAACCAACCAAGCAACCAAGGAGGTGCGCTGTCTTTTCCTCCTTGTCACTTTTTTTTTTTTTTTGCGCACACGACTAAAAAATAAGTGCCATTTGCCATGGATCATAGGTTCGAACATGCACGGCCTGTGTTTCGCACAACTTGGGCAAGGGTGCATCTCCAAGCAAAGATTGCTAACAAGCTAGTTGGTCGACATTGATAGCGCATCTACACAAGCCAATTCTTGTACTTTGCATACCAATGGCAAGCATTATACCCGATCGAGGGGAGGTACTACAGTGTACTCAACTTTGCACTTCTTGTACGCGTTCACAGCGAACTCAGACTGGAAACAGTCGTGGCCCATTGGCTATCCCTATCGGCACAGGGTTGGTCACGATTAATAATAAGCCTGGGATCCAACAATTATAATCCTGAGTGGTTGCAGAGGTCACACGATATACACATTGAAGCCAGGGATGACTTCTCAGGGCAGCACAACGCTAAACAACCCGGACCATAAAGGAACATATCTTAGCCAAGCAACTCTTTTCTGTGTCCCGTTCCTTGACTGCGCTACCTTCTTCCTCTTTCTTACCCTTCCTGTTATCTTACTTTCGCACTTTTTTTTTGTTGTTGTAGTTTGTTTCTTCTTTTTGTTCTTTCCCGTCCCTCTTCACCGGTTTTCATTTTATTGCTTTTCCTGTCTTCCCTTTTTGGTTCGTTATTACCCCCATTCCTTACATCCATCCGGCATTGCGTTATTTCTTCTCCAGCATCTGTTTATTCACTTTCTTATCCATCCTTTGGCGCTTCACCACTCGCGCTCCTTCCCAGACTGAACAATCTTGTTCCATTGACATTCCCATCTTCACCGACAATCGAATAACCTGTCCCACCAACCAACCCTTCTTTCTCTTGCTTCCGTTTAATCAAACAGAAAACTCACAGCAAAACATCAAAGCATCGCAGGTAAATGTCCCACAAATACATCACCACTATATATTGCACATCTTGTCCTCCACCACCCTACACATCAGTATTTCCTTCCACCCTTTCACAAAGTTGGACATGCGAGCAAAGAAACGGGCGTGGTGCCACACTCACATAATTTTGCACATTGTGCATGAACCATAACGGAGACTCTCCTTGAGTTTTTTCTTCCTCTTGTGTGCTTCTCCTTTAAAAAACGAAAAGAACGACCTTTTGAACGCAAAACCTCTTTGGAAGAGAGAGAGAGAGAAGGCGAGAAAGAGTATGAGGGAACGAGACCAGGCGACCAGTTTGAAAGGGCTGAGTCTGGCTCCTTTTGGTCAAAAAAAAGGGCGACGTGGGGAACTTGCATACGCGCATATTTTGCAAGCACACGATAAGCTGGCCTGCCAACCCGCCCTGTAGGTGTCACTTGAGCATGAGCACAATAAGAGAGAGAGAGAGAGAGAGAGAGAGAGAGAGAGGCGTGCATTGGAGTGTGTCTAGTATTGCCCATTTGCCTGCCATATGTGTCTATGGTGTGCTTGCAAAATGGGCGCCTGGACATGTGGGTTCGTTTAATTTGGGCGTGTGTTGGGGGTGTGGGTGGCCCATGCACAACTCTTCCCCTCCTCATCGTTTGTGCCACCAACTCTTTCATTCAAAATCTCACCTGTGCAATGGCAAAAACATGAACGACAGAAAGTGGAATGGACAAGCTCGAAATGAAAAATGATTCGTAATTCCATTCCCAGGCCATCCAGACCAACCAATAACATGCACATATACTACACACGGGAGAAAAACAGCCATCTCCATCGTTTCTGTTGAGATGAGGTCCCGTACATATCGGAAAGCAGTTGGAATAATGTGCCTTGTCCGTTCAATACGCAATCTCGACTGCAGACGTGTCCACTGACGGTTTGTCTAGGATGATGTGGACTTGTGGAGCCATAGTTGTTATCATTTTGTGTTCAACCTCTTGCACCCTCTCCAGCTTTCTTTTTGTTTTCACTGTTTCCGCGCGCATAGTTCATCACTTTTTTTTTTTTTTTTGGCCCATCGTCTTTCGTGTCGATTACCTTCAGATCGCTCTTTTCTCTCCTTCCTTCTTTTTCAGTTTCCGGACAGGTCATTTTCCGCCCTCCACTCCTTCTCTTAGTTTGTTCATCTTTGCTTTCTTTTCTATCTTCCTTCCTTCACTCACACTCACTCCTCTTGGATTGTTAATATAACTCCACGTCCTACGCTGCCTTCTCATCGTCTCCATACTCGCTTCACTCCTGACCTTCGTTTTATACGATTGAAAGGTACTTATCCCACTTTCTTCCCTGCATCCCTTTCATCGATTTGGAACATCCAGGTGTCTCTTCAACCACTCTGGAGGGCCTACTCTACAACCTCCTCTTCATCTCACGGCATTACTCATCCAACTCAGCATTCGATACTGACCTGGCGTACCCCTTCTCTATCATCATCTCTAGCTGTTATATACTTTCTCTAATACGCACCACCTCTTCCGCCGATCTTCCTTTCAACCATCTGAAGATACCTCTCTCCTCACACCATGAAGTTTGGGCAGCACTTGGGCGAGTCCATTCAGCCCGAATGGTCGTTCAACTACATTTCATACGACGAGCTTAAGAGCGTGCTCAAGACACGCACCGACCGACAGATGTGGAACGAGACTGACGAGGGCTACTTTGTCGAGCTGCTCGAGCGCGAGCTCGAAAAAGTGCACTGTTTCCAGAACGTCAAGATTGGCGAGGTGCATCGCAAGCTCTCGTACTACAGTACCCAGGCACAAGAGTTCAAGAAGAATGGGGCCCAAGAAGAGACCTGGCGCTCGCTTGAGATTGAGCTGTACCAACTCGTGGCAGAAATCGACGTGCTTGCGAAGTACACCCGTCTGAACTATACAGGGTTCCTCAAGATTGTCAAGAAGCACGATGTAAGTACCTTATATTACTGATCTTCTATACCCCACATCCCGCAAGCGCGAGATTACTTTGCCATATCACACGACCACACACCTCTCTGGACACCTTCAACCACTTGTCATCATTGCGATGTCACTGCCGTTGAAGCAAGATCAAAATAGCGCCTATTTCTTTTCTCTGACTTTCATTGTGTCTTTCGCAACCCTGTCACCCGATCATGAGCGCAATTGAATCAAAGAGACTCTCCCTTTCCTATTCCTGACGTTTCTCTTCTTTACAAAGGATGGCGATCATCTACTACCCTCTGTATCACTTTTATCGCAACTGCTCCCCCCCCCCCCGATTGCTTTCCATTCAGCCTTCTAATTATATGTATCTTTCATTTTGTTTCTCGGTTGTGTAGAAACAAACTGGATGGCTGCTCAAGTCCATCTTCCATGTCCGCCTCAACGCCAAGCCCTTCCACAAAGAGAATTATGATGCCGTCATTGTGCGGCTCTCGTCCATCTATCATGTCGTCACCGCCCGTGGCCAGAAGCTCAAGGGCGATGATCAGTTTGCCAACTGGGACTCGAGCGCCTTTGTCCGCGACACGACCAAGTACTGGGTGCATCCGGACAACATCACCGAGGTCAAGCTGGTCATCATGAAACACTTACCCGTCCTTGTCTTCAACACCAAGAAGGAGTATGAAGAGAATGATTCGGCCATCTCTAGTGTCTATGTTGACAACGAGGAATTTGAGTGTTATCAGGGACGTCTCGAGAAGTCGGACATGGCCCAGGCTATTCGTATCCGGTAAGTTCATAATACCCCTGTATGCTCAATGTGCTCGTCATGTCATTCATCACATCTGACTTGGTATTTCTTTTTTCAATCAATCATCAAGCTGGTATGGACCTACTCCAACCGATAACGGACAGTGTTTCCTTGAGCGCAAGGTCCATCGCGAAAAATGGACTGGCGAGCAGAGTGTCAAGGAACGCTTCCCTATCAAGACCAAGTACATCAACCCGTACCTCAAGGGCGACTACACCATGGACGTCAAGTTCGCCAAGCTCCGCTCACGTGGCCAAAAATCGGTCAAGGACGTGGAGCTGATGCAGAAGCTGGCAAATGATGTCCAGACCAGCATTGTTGGCAAGACGATGCGCCCCACCATCCGTGCCTTCTATCGCCGCACGGCCTTCCAGCTCCACAACGATGCCCGTGTCCGTATCTCGCTCGACACCGAACTGGCCCTGGTCCGTGAAGATGATTTTGGTGGCCGCTCTCGTGCCGGCGACAACTGGAAGCGTGAGGACATTGGCATCGACTGGCCTTTCAAGCAGTTACCCGCCGAAGATATTACAAGATTCCCTTATGCCGTTCTGGAAGTCAAACTCCAGACGCACCACGGCCAAGAACCTCCAGCCTGGATTGTCGAACTGATTAACTCGCACTTGGTCGAATCATGCCCCCGCTTCTCAAAGTACATTCATGGTGTAGCGACTTTGTTGGAGGACAAGATCCAGATCTTGCCATTCTGGCTGCCCCAGATGGATCAGGACATCCGCAAGCCACCCAACACAGACTTCGGCCTAACATCTTTCTTGCCAAGAGCCTGGCCCGTAGGTACGCCACAGATCGCTCTCCGACCAGTGATCCCTGCTCGGTCCATGATTGAAGGCGGCGGAGAAGTTACCGGTGCCAAGTCGCTCTCCGAGTTTGAGCCCAAGATCCCTAAAACGATGGACAAGGCAACTTACCAGCAAAAGATGGCCGAAAAGAACGCCAACCGCAAGCCCTCGTCTAACAACGACACCAACTTTTACCACCAGCCTGCAGGATCAAAGGCAACTATTTCCAGCTCCCATGTCTTGCCACCTGACGGTGGATCTATGAGTTCGCAACAGGTAATGGTGAAGTCAACATTAGGAGCGGTGTCGCGGCCGTGGATTGATCGGCTGGATAATAAGAACTCGCATCTATCCCTCGGTTCCGAGTCGGTCATGACCGAGAAGAACAATGTCGCTGACCACCGTGCAGCCGACGACAACACCAGTCTTGCTCGCAAAAAGTCGGTCGTGGGCCGTAAACGTTTTGGATTCCGTGAGAAGCGCACGACAAACGGTAGCAGCAGTAATGGCGGAGCACCCAAGCGGGCCGCAGGCCCTGTGCGAATGGAGCCCAAAGTGTTCTTTGCCAACGAGCGTACCTTCCTCAACTGGTTGCAATTCACTGTTCTTTTGGGATCCATTTCGCTGACACTGCTCAACTTTGGAAACGGCATGACGCGAGTGTCGGGTGCTGTGCTGACCATTATTACGCTACTGGCCATGATATATGCGTTGGGCGTGTTCCATGTCCGTCTGTCGAATATCTTGAGCACGAAGGCGAACCGCCAGTTCCATGACCGTGTCGGACCCACGGTTCTCTGCGTGTTCCTATTTGGTGCCTACTTCCTCAACTTTTACAGTAAGTCTTAATTGAAAGTATTACTTTAAAATGCTGATTCACACACACACAAAACGCAATCGAAACTAACCGTTACCAATACGTTTATTCTCCTATAGCCAAATTCATTCAGACGAACCACATCGCCACCACAGGCTCGGCATAGACAACCCTTCTCGCCACCACAAGCTCGGCATAGACAACCCTTCTCGCCTTCCATTGCCTTCTTCGTCCTCTCGTCAGCGTTTCACCACAAAAAAAAAAAAAAAAAAAAAAAATAGAAGAAAAAAAGTTCCAATCCCTTATCATCATCCTAATATACATAATACCAAGGTGTTTAGCTTCTTCACAATACAACCTTTTGTTTCCTTTGCAAGCCCAACAGCAATGTCGATTGGGTGGCAGTGCATTCGCGAAACGCGTCATTTGGTGCAAATATGAACAATACCAAGGCGTGCGCTGTCGCATCCGGTGGCCCGCTCGCACGGTTCATGCAACGAACAAAAGCGCTATGCGCCAGGTCACAGATCACTCAAGAGCTTTTTGCAGGAGCAATTAGTAATACAGAGATGCGTGACATGGCTTTAATAGAATTTCTACAGCACGTACGCAACTCGGAACATGGACAATGCTTGGGATCCGGCTCCCAAGAGAGCAAACACAGGAATACAGACTCTTTTGGACGATCGATGACATGGCCCTCAATTCGATCACATCCACATGGATTTATTTGTTGAAATCTAAAATCGTAATAGCTTAACAACCCGATCACAGGCTTGTCCACAAGGTTACAAATTTGCGGACTGTTCTTTTTTATTCCACTTTTTTCTCTCCTTCATCTCCCAACAACCTTCTTGATTATTGACTTTTTTCTCCTTCCACAAATACCCACGAAAGTCCACACAACAATGCCAAATCGATCTGGATCTCGTGCTCTCACCCCAGCAGAGCAACAACTCCTCGCACAGCCTCTGACTCTCCCCTTTTCGGGCAGAGTGATCAAGAACCGGTTCTGCAAAGCGGCGCTAAGCGAGTCGCTAGCGAGGGCCGATGGCCAGATCGACCACTCTCATACCAACAGTCTCGTCAACTTGTACGAGGCCTGGGCCGAGGGCGGGTCGGGGCTGATCCTCACGGGAAACATCATGGTCGACCGCCTCCACCGCGAAATGGAGCACAACGTTGCAGTCGAGGATGAGCGGGACATTGGTCGCTTGAAATTGTGGGCTGGGGCTGTTCACAAGCATGGTACGAATTTGATTTTTTATTTCAAAAGTGGAGTCTGGAGTGACAATGAAGGGTACTTTTGAATGATTAAAACGAGCCCGTCTTTTTTCTTTGTCCACCTAGGCGCCGCTTTGGTCGCTCAGATCAGCCATCCGGGCAGACAATCGCATGGCCATCTGACCAAGAACCCTGTCGCTCCCAGTGCCGTCCCAGTCTCCAACTTCCACCCTTTCATGACTTTTGGTAAAGCAATTGCAAAAAAAAAGGGTCGTTTTAGCATGTTCACTTTGCCAGAAAACAATTTTTTGTTTCGTGCTCACCCTCCATATTTCTTTTTTGTACTCACACTTTTTCCCACTCTCCCTTACAGCGGCTCCAAGAGCCTTAACCGAACCAGAGATCAAGGGCCTCGTCCAGTCCTTCACCGCCACTGCTGTGGTACTCAGCAACGCCGGTTTTGACGGCATCGAGCTCCACGCCGCCCATGGCTACCTCATCAGCCAGTTCCTCAACCCGCGCACCAACATCCGCACTGACAGCTACGGCGGCTCGCTCGAGAACCGTGCCCGGTTTATCTCCGAGATTGTCCAGAGCATCCGAGCCGCCACCCCGGCCAACTTCATTGTCGGCGTCAAGCTCAACAGTGTTGACTTTGGGCGCCGCCGTGGGGATAGCGACAACAACAGCAACAAAGAGGAGAGCGACAACGGTGTCGACAAGGATCTGGAAGAAGCCGTCCAAGTCTCGGTCATGCTCGAGAACCTGGGCGTGGATTTCATTGAGATCTCGGGCGGGAGCTACGAGAGCTTTGCGGCGGGTCTGCTTGACGGAAAGGGTGTTCCCAACACCGACGCTGCATCGGACCCGACCCGGTCGACCAGGACACGTCAGCGCGAGGCCCATTTCGCCGTGTTTGCGGACAAGATCTCGAGTGCGCTTACAAAGACCAAGGTGGTGCTGACGGGCGGGTTCCTGTCCGCGGTGGCCATGGCGGATGCCGTCAAGGGCGAAGAAGGCAAAGAGGCGGTGGCCAATGGCAAGTCACATATTGATATGGTCGGGCTGGGTCGCACTATCTGCCAGGAGCCCGATCTGCCCAACAAGGTGATGAACGGATCGGTCACGGGTGCGCTAATCATGCCCCAGACACCCGGCGGGTTCATGGATATTGTATTTTTGTGCGGAGGAAATCTCCACCGCATGGCGGCCAAAAAGGCGCCGGTGATATCCTTGGGCGGGATGCTTTTTAGTCGTGCTCACTATGGATATGGCTTTGACTATACCAAAGTAGGCGTGCACAAGATCAAAACTCTTGTGGGATGCTAGTTTTGTGGTACCATTTATCTTTCACTATTTAAGTATACACATATAAATGTACTTTTTATTTCTCGCATTCTCTTTTTGATATAAGTGGTGCAAAATCCTGCGATACTATGGACAACTATGAAATGGTGTGCGTGAATGCGTTCAGCAGCCTCCTTTGAACTCATAATTAAGGGTCGCACCAAATTAGGTTGTGGGTCGCTTGGTATTAAGAAATTTCGCTGTCGGAGGCCGCCGCAACCTCCTCTTTCATTCCAACTATTCAAACATGGCAAGTCACGGCCGGATGTTGAAGGAGACCAAAAAATCGCAGCAAGGCATCCAATCGACGAGCAAACCATCCATCGACATATCGGCACCATCGAATACACCACTCGGCATATCCGTGGTCGGGGAGGATGCTGCAACGCTGTTGCGAGAGAATGGAGGAACCAGGACCGACATGGGGCCATCCAAAAATAATACCATCGGGATGATTATGCACCATCTGCAGGATGAACATATCATCTGGCTGGACGACAAAATCTACCGACACTGATGCTGCAATGGGCAACCCATCTTATTGAAAGCACATCATCGCTACCAGAACGGCATCATACCTACTTCAGGCATCAAGTACCATCCTCAGAAAAAGAACGAGAGATCAGGATCGCAGCAAATCAGCCTGTAACTTGGCCTCAACTACCTGCAGCAGTAGAGACTGAATCTCTATTTAGGCGATTTGACGATGGAGAAAACGGAACACACCATCAAGGATGTCATGGAGCTATGCTAAGCAAAATCAAACTATCCATGGAGAACCTATCAACTAACATGCATTTCTTTCTCTCTTCACCTTGAATCTGCAATCTACAGGGTCGCGTTAGGTAATTACTTGCAATATTTCAACAGGAAGAACAAAGCAATGGCAATGGAAAAGCAGACATCAGGAATCAGAAGGGAACCTTTGATCTGACCCTCTCCATCTATCCCCTTCCAACTTCAACCTCCAACAGAACTAAGACTGTCAAGAAGGCCTCCAAGGTTCTCATCGAGAAGTACTACCCTCGCTTGACCTTGGACTTCCAGACCAACAAGAAGATTGCTAGCGAGGTCGCTATCATCCCTTCCAAGCGTCTCCGCAACAAGATTGCCGGTTTCACCACCCACTTGATGAAGCGTATCCAGCGTGGCCCCGTCCGCGGTATCTCCTTCAAGCTCCAGGAGGAGGAGCGCGAGCGCAAGGACAACTACATCCCCGAAGTTTCTGCTTTGGATATCTCTGCCATCGAGATTGACACTGAGACCCAGGTAATGATCTGCCTTCCAAGTCTCCAACAAGCGGACAAAAAAAAAGCGACGCCAGCAAACACAGAACTCTTTCGTCAGGGGGAAGAAAGAACGAGACAGGATACAACAACTGCAAACGACAAAGCGAGGAAGCAGGAATAATGAGGATTGTGGTGGATCCATTCACGGTGGAACGACTTTACAGCGCTACGAGAACACCTCTATTTATTCCAGTGGATTACTGATGGATGAGAGAAACTGAAATCAGCTTCAGCAATTCAGATGGGAGAGCAGGACGACGGCTGCAAGGGACCCTGTTTCAGCCTCAACTTCAGAAATAACTCTGGCTGTGCACTTACCAGGCACTCCACAAACTTCACTCATATCGGCAACATCAACAAACCATCTCTCCGCCGTCTCAGTACCAGAACAAACTTGTACCTAACGACTCTTGCTTTTTTTTTTTTTTTTGCTTTTTTCTCTTCAATAGAACCTTCTCAAGTCCTTGAACTTCGAGGAGTTGTCCGGTGTCACCGCCGTTGAGGTCAAGCAGACTCCCGTCGAGACCCGCCGTCCCCGCGGTGACCGCAAGGAGCGTGCTTAAAGAATAAATCAAAATCTCGTTGTCGATTTTTTTTTTCTGAAAAGCACTATATCCTCTTCTTTCTCCTATGCGTGTCGAATTCTCTGAGGAAGTTTGAAAGTCGCCATACTTCTGTGTGAGGCAATATATATGAGGGAAAAAATGCTGGAGATGAGTTTATTAGGTTGGTGACAATGCAAATATGAACTTGAGTTTGTTGTTGGTGATGTGGGGTGTTATCTACATGGCGAGTTCGAAGGGGCGTGATCTCGAGTATCGCTCAGTGTACGCTGCAAGATCTGCGGCAAAGGTATCATCCGAGATCTCGTGGTCAAGCCCACAACGGCCGAAATCTGTGCAGCCGCTTTCTGGCCAAAAGTTGGTCGAAGACGAAGACGACGACGACGCATGACCATGGCAATAGGGCTCTTGCGCCAAGGAGCTTGACGAAGAGATGCTCTCTTCATAGTCAGGAGGCTGAACATTCGGGATCGAACCCAGCGCATAAAAGTCTGACTGGAGGGCCTCAATGGCGCGTTCGTCCATCTCACGGATCTTATTGCCGTCCACCAAGGCGGTTGAGAAAGAGCGGTAGTAGCTCGGTGGGAGGGTATCGTCGTCCCTGTACTCTTGGTTGCCTACGATCCTCACATCTGACTCACTCTCGGTTGAGTCGTGCACATAGTGTCCATCGTTGTTCAAACCGCGGATTTGGACTTCGACACGGAGGGTATGCTCGATCCAGAGCTGTGCCTGTGGGTAGTGGCCCGACGCATGGCAGAATCCCTTCTGGAGCGACGGCAGAGTGTTGCTTGAGCTCAGATGTTGGTACGACGACCGTGTTTTGTCGCCCCACCGGTCGAGCGGCAGTTGAGGGACCTTGAAGAGCAGTCGCTTGGAGATCAACACCGGCTCGTCCGCCATGGAGGAGGGCCAACCCTGGATGGGGCAGTTCTGGCGAGTGACCAGGCGTTGTTCCAAGAGAGTCCCACAACTGCCCTGATCTGTAAGCTCGGCATCTCTGTTTGAGTACATGGACTCGTACAACTCGATGGTTACTTTGGTGATTGAGGTGGCATTGCCCATGAGAGATATGTTCACCATCAAGGGGATGGTGCCCTTTTGTGGGAACACTTTGCAAGGGAACGAGACCTGGCTCGAGAGCCTGTCCGACTGTTGCGCGTGGAGGCGCATGATGGTTGTGTTGAAGAGGCTATCCGAGAGTGGCTCGTCTCCCTGCAGGAGGATGACGGGTTGGATGACAGTGTAGGGCGACAAGAAAGGCACGATAGACGGTATTTGCAATGCTGCCGTGAGCTGATACGAGATGGTGGCAGCCTGGGAGGTCATCACTGGGGGCAGGGACCCTGAGAGCGTGAAAGAGAAGGGGAAGGCATGGGCACCTGGAGCGAGGATGTGGACCGGTTTGGACTTGTCCCCGGCTAAAACCTCTTGCGTTTCATCCACAACCCGACACTTGAATGTGTGTTTATCTGTTTAGATCAAGTGTATGCCGTGCATAAAAAAGAGGAGATTGCTGTGAGTACACTAGTACACCTGTTGAACTCGTCTAGATTTGGAAACGATAAAGTGGGCCAAAAAAGTCACTGAACGGCCAAAAAAAGTAAAATCCAAGAAAAACTGCGGGTTCGAAACGAACCAAGACCAAGGCTTGTGCGCCAATTTTTTTTAAAATAGGCAATAGAGTTGTCCAGGGTCCCCTCCTCTTCTGTCTCAATTGGGACAGAGAGAGAGAGAGAGAGAGATGGGCGCACACTCACACTCCTCTCCTTCAGAGTTGGATGGACTGTGGGCACAATTCGGACAAAGGAAAGGATCGCGTCTGAACGCGAAAAAAGGGCAAGGCGGGAGATTATTTGAGCTGAGCTTGGATGCGTGGGCACAATTTCGACACTGACCAAGTCCGACTAGCGGACAGCGCAATATGACATCACACTCTTTCTTCGTTTTGGGCAGCAATCGAGGGGAAGGGTGAGAAGAACAAAGAGTGTGACCCCACTCTCATCACAACCACCTGTGGAGAATGCGAGGTGATAACAGCAACGAGAAATGAAGAAACAAAAGGAAACGGCAGCATGGAAAATGGATGCGGTATGTGCTGCAAGGAAGAAAAAAAGGAGAGGGGTACAATAGAAGATGGTGAACTTACCGATGGATGCACACGCCTTGGCTCCGGGTATCCTGGTGGGATCGAAGCGGAAGCTGGTCCTGACAAAGCCAGAGAAATTGAGACTGAGAGAGCGGACTTTCGTCGGCTTGGAGAGGCGGATGTGGATAGTGCCGTTGAGTGTTGTTGATGGCGATAACGACGAAGAGGAAGGAGAAGAGTTGCTTGGGGGTGTGAGGACAACAAATGGATCCTGCATGTGGATCGAGAACCACTTGTCAGGTTCAGATGTGTGCAATGATGCGTAAGAGGACAGCGACGATGTGGAGGCCGATGCAGCCGAGATGGAGACCATGGTTCGAGATATCAGGCCCAATAGGCTGAGAAAGAGAACTGTGATGGGTATGTGCTGAGAATAGGTGAGAGGAAACAGAGGCGACGATAGAGACAATAAGACAATAGAGGTGCAAAGCGATGCCAAGAACATTCAGTGCCAGCACTGGTGTTTGTTGGATGGATTAGTCTGCCAATTCACAAGGGAAGAGAAGACAAATGTAGATGATGTTGTGGTGACCAAGTATAAGAGGATACGTGTTGAGCAAAGGATGAAAACAGTTATCAACGCAACGAAATAAGAAAGGAGTGGAGTAGAGGGGAAGCAAGAAAAATCAGTGTTCTATTTATCTAAATCTGATTTGCAATTGCTCGAGTCTCAGAAAAATAGGTGATTCTTTTGCGTGGGGAGAAAGAAGTGAATGGCAGTGCTGGTCAATTGAGATTGAACTGCTTCGCATCAGAGTGGTTATGGGTGACATTTTTTTGTTTTGTTTTGTTTGATGACCACTCACTCCCTAACCAGGTGGTGATGAGGGTGGGAGAGTCGGTGGGAGGGTGGTGGCGACGTACGGCAAATGTGACACTATGAGTTAAGTTGGTAAAGTAGCAGGAAGAAAAACGAGGGGTGGAGTATGAGCTGTGTTTTTTTTTTTTTTTTTTCTTGTTCCGTTCATCTCCACTCACTCTCCATCACTCCACTCACTCTCCATCAGAATTGACTCCATATTGCTGCTCAAAACATAAAGACATTGACATCGCAATGACATATGTCTCGACGGAGAATTTTTTGGTTTTGTTGCCCTGATTTGTACCGCATAGCGCACAAACACAAAGCACAAAGAAACAACACCTGAGCATGGACCCCCACCCAGTTTCTTGTTTTTGCCTTTTCGGATTGGATCTGGAGGCTCATTTCTACTCTTGAACTCCAACATCGAGTAACTGAATGAACAGGGTTACAAAGGTAAAAAGGAACACTGGGAAGACATGTCGAACATGAGGATCTGGAGTCCAGTTCAGCTCTGTCCGACATTTTTTTTTCTTTTGCATGCCAATTGGCAAGTAAGTACATATGACGATTGAGGGGAAGTCTTCATTGAATAGTCAACTAAATATACCCCAGAGCTGCGTCGGCCCGCAGCACAAATTGCGGTAAATGGAGCACTGTCATGACTGGAGTTTTTTTTTTAGTTCTTTCTTTTCTTCTGTGTGACAAGTCAGTCAGGGCCGTGATAGGGGGACAACAGTGTCGCGAGGGCGATCAACCTCACCGAGTGCCTCACCCGTGGAGAAAAAGGCTTGGCCACATTCTTGTGGAGTCGATCTTTATCATTTCTATCATTGACTCATCACTCAATTGCACCAGATGTATTGCCGAGGCCGAGGCCAGATGTCAGTCCTTGTTTTTTTCTTCTTCAATTGGAGATCTCTTGGTATGTCGATCTCGGCGTTCTTGGAACAATGGGATGGCCGTTTTGGCAGGGTAACAAACTTGGCGATGCACTTGCGGGTTTATCTTTGGTCTTGGCAAAAAAAAATATAAAACACAACCATAAACAAAAACGAGTTTCCATTCCTTTTTTCGACTGTGTTAGGGGTCACAGAGGGAGTATCGCAGAGATGACATGAATGGACGCAAAGGAACGGTAAGAAGACTATGAGGGAAGCAGAAGTAGCAAGAAGCGAGAAAAACAAAGAGTGAACAACGACAACGAACAAGGAGTAAGGATCAAAAGAGCGAACACATCTCGGCAAGAGAAAACAGCAGCATCGTACGTCAGGTTCAGTTGACATTTTTCCATCACAACCAGACTTGATCCATCGATATTATTCATGAATAGGTTGTTTTGTTAATGAAGGACTAGCAACTTGGATCACTCCTTCTTCCTCGAGGCACCGCTTTCTTGTTTTCCTTCATGTCCTCAGCCCTTTTTCCTGTTATTAGTGTGCTCCTTCAACCCCACGTTGCACCGATCTGCCCTTGCAGGATACATCCCTTTCTGCTAATGACTGCGCTTTTCAAAATGATATGACCCCGGAAAGGGCAGGACCGACGTCAAACAGGGGTTCGCCGCCTGCTTGTTTTTTTTATTATAATGCTCGAGTGTCATCGAAATCCTGCGTGTGTGTTTTTTTACGCCAACGAAACGTGCTTCTGTCATGTCAGGTCGAAGCGGAAGAGAGAAATAAGGGTCTTACCCAAAACTAGAAAGCAAAAATGTGGCTGATAATACATGCCAAGACTAAGTGGCGTATGAGACTGAATCGTTCTTCTGCGTTGTGAGCACAAGCGGATTGCGATAATCTCCCAACGCAACGCCGCTGCCTGAAAGAGTAAGAGGGGGAAAAAAAGTGTGTGCTCCGCCGATTTCTTTCCTCGTTTTCCTGCACAAAGAAGGAAACTAAACAACAAATGATATTCTTCAGATCGTCGGATTCTTTCCAAAGATGTGCCCGATACACAACATTCTCACATGCTGGCTTGCAAGAGCTCATCCGTTCATTCTCTATTTTGTTCATCCATTGCTGTTGCCTAGGTTGAGTTGAGGAGTGATGTAGTTCGACTGAGAAAGTGGGTGCTGGCTTTGTTTTTACAAAAGCACGGCGCGGCAGGCCCTGTGCCATGTCATTTTTGGAGACATTTATGATGGGTTTGATGATGGCGGAGAGTCAGGTTTTCCTTGGACGAGGAGGACGAGGAACACACCTGCCTATTGAGATACAAGAAAATAGTATGCCAACCTTCTCGGCGTTCCTTAGAGGCTGCTTCTGTCTTCTGGGAGCATATGGCTCCAAGAGGTCGCTTGTCTTTGTCATCTGCGCGCAGACTTATGAACATCGCAAGTGCAAATGACTGCTTCTTCTTGTCAGGGCGGAAGATGTGATCAATTAAATTAAGGGGGGCGTAGTCTTTTTTGAGACGTTGAAGTTCAACGACTTTGATTGTCTGTGCCAGCATGACCAATCCATGTCATGCGGTAGCGTCGGTTTCTTTCCAGCGATCCTGGCGAGATGATTTGATTATTATACGGATCAGTGTGGTGAGTTTGAGATACTTCGCTATTTTCTCCAGTTCTGTCGTGGCCTCTCCCATTCATTATCCACGAGTTAGACAAACAACTGTTTGCAGATTCTACGATGATCACTTTATTCACTTAAATGGGCCAGGGATGGTTTCTACTTGTATTAATATAATCGAACCCCAAACGGACCTTGTTTGGCGTTCTCTGTGAGGATTCTTGGCGATGTATATCTTTTACCTGCAAAAGACGCGACTTTTGATACTTTTGACAGAGACGCGCACGCAACGCGTGTGCTCCGTAAACAAGAGGAGATTTCGACTACTCTTTGGATCGACTGTAGCAACACGTCGCTTGTTTATCTAAACACTCCTAAAGGAGGCGATTTGCAAAAGTAAATATATCCCAGTCGGCCCTCACCGTTAGCCCTTCTCTCTTGACCTGTCGCCCCTCTGACGATCCCAAAGTGCTTTGCCCAAAATGAGAACAAGCAGTCACCTTGTCGGTGCCCTGGGCCATGTTGATGAGACATACATCCGATGATGGGCTCAGGGACCTGCAAAGCTCTGTCAATGGGAAGAAAACATAGCCCTGCCTGTCCAAAGTCGACAAAAATAGTCTCCATGAGTAGAAAAACGACCCTTGTGTAGCCATCTTGGTAGAGTCAAAGATGAACAGATGAGCAGTGTACCACTAAACAAAAGGAGATGTGGCAAAGATTGGCGAGGGGCATTTATCAATAGCAAGAAAATAACAAAAGGTGGTTAAGAAAGCGTTGGCATGATGACTTTGTGTTGCAGCCTAGAGATGGTTGCCGATGGACATCCACGTAGACATAGAGAGATTGTGTTTTTCTACGACTATACAACGACCCCGACGACCCAGCAGACCCCGACAACCCCGCAGACCCCGACGACCCGACCATGGGATGGGGCGTATACGATAAATGAAATATGAGCATTGGGGCTGTTGCCATGCATGAAATGATTGTTACGCAAACCTAAGAGACCGACGTCAGTCTCTCACTCACTCGGGTTGTTGGGTTCAAACCCGATGGACGTGTTTTTGTTGAGTTAAGGAAGTTTGTTTATTTTTGGCGGTCTTGTCATGCTGGAGGCTGAACTTCTCAAGTGACGAGGTGTATTGTTGGTGGCAACTCAGAGCTGAGCACAATCACATCTCTCGCCAACTCGAGCGCTCATCTTCTCGGCACCTCTTTGGTTTATTTTGGTTCGACAGCACAAAGGCAAAGGCAAGGGGAGAATGCAAGGAGGAGAGTGTCAGGGCTGAATCGGCTGTGCAAACAAGGTGTAACACTCACATCGGACCCAAACTCAAAAAATATTGCTTTTCTCACTCTCACCCTCACTGCTTTGCATCGCCACATGAGGCAGAAAGGGTGAATTGATGCTTCGTTTACTTTGTGTGCTTCCATCCTTTCCTCCCTTCCTTCTTTCCTTCCAGGCGCCTCTCCACTTGTTGAATGTTGGTTGGTTTGTGATTTTTAGCGCAACGCAGGAAGCAAGCATTCACAACACACGGCGTATTATCATGAGTGAAGAGGCAGCTAGTGTGTATGTGCAAGTGTACATGCACATCCATGATTGTTTGTGCATGGTCACCTTCCTTCCTTCCTTCGTTCCTTCAAACAACGCTCGTTGTTCTTTTTCTCTCGCCGTGTGTTGTGTCGAGATGGGGAAGGGGAAGTAAGCAAGGGAGGAGGGGTAGAGTCACTCCTTGGTTGGTGCAAGGATCGACTTGGGAGAACAAGTGCGGCTGGGGGTTTCGAGGAAAGCAAGGAGAGGGTGGTGTGAGTGTAGATACATCTCGCCTGCCTGAGAGAGCAGAGACAAAGAGTGTATGAACTGCAAAGGTGTTTCGGCAGAATAAGCAAGCAGGCAGGCTTAGCTTGCCACAGGAGAACAAAAAGCAGACGTGACGATATTGAATGCTGTCTCCCCGATTCAACAAATCTCGGGCACTACGAGAGAGCGAGTGAATGCAATGAGGGCATATGTTTGTGTGTGTGTGTGTGTTTGCAATATGAGCTGACATCTGCAACTTTATCGATGCATTTCTACTAGTCTGGACACTGAAATACTTTCCTTTTCTCTCGTCTCTTTCCTCTTTTCTCTTTTCTCTTCTTTTCGTCGTGTCTTTGCATTGAATCGAACCCTCCCTTTCAAACCCCCATTTTCACAGAGTTCCGTTCCTTTGATCAAGGCTCCTTTCTTATTTTACCACATTCCCATTCACATCAACCATCCTCCATTTCGGATCCAATCCTCACCCAATCCAAACACGCACGAACTTCCCACCTCCATACCACCACACTCTCGCCCCACCCACTCGCCCACCCACTCTTTCCATTCCCTAATTCACACTCCTACACCTTCCTTCACACTCGACTACCGACCACCGACCACCAACTCATCCTTGCCTTCACTCTTCTACCTTTCTCACACTCACCACCACTCCCTCCACAGCAACTGCTCTTTCACTCTATTCCCGTACCTCAACAACCTCCTCAACCGACCATTACCCCAACCCTCGTTCGCATTTATTATTTATTATACTCGTGTCGAAATTAGTCTCAAGGTAACTAAAAGCGATTCGAACCCCACTGGACACCACAGCGAAAGCTCCTTTCCTTCATGTTCAGTCGTGGAAGTCTTTTTCGGCTTCTCCTGGAAAAAATGAACAACCGACAACCGCGCAAAGCATGCGGAGCAAATTCATATTTTTCAACACACAGCACGCTGTCCTCGTCCACACTTCTCGTACTTGCCACTTTGCTACATCCAATGTCTCTTTGTATGCGAGAAAAAAAAAAGAAGACACGACGGATGGCCCAATTGTTATTTAGCGATTGACCATCCATCGTATTGCCTCCCTCACCACACACACTGTTCGCTCGTTGTTTTTTCTTGCAGCCCGTGTTGAATTATTCCTTGTCATTGGGCGGTGCAATGGTTGTTGCAAGAAGAAGAGGGGAAAAGAAAAAGAAAAAAAAGATTGTGCATCGTGCTACCGAGGTTCCTATTTCTTGTTTAGTGCTTTCCACCCCTTAGCACCCATTCAACCACCACCTCCCTGTCCCGACACTGTTGTCCTTCCCACCTGTTACTACCTTTGCATTCTGCTTGGTGCATTTGTTTTCTTTCTATCTTTTCTTTGACAAAACAAATTATTGGTGCAAGACTGTACAAGTAGTTGACATGTGTTGTCGAGTGAGCGAGCGAGTGAGTTAGCCAGCCACATTTTTATAGTACCGAGTGACTCCTGCTAAGGATACCTCTCAATCATACGTGTGCTATTTCTATGAAGGAAGACGAAGAAGAGGGGTGAAGGGGTGGAAATGTGAGCATGGACAGAGAAGAAGCAATGGAGTGAATGAGTGTTGTACGGGATGTCTTTGGCCTAAAAGGGCATGTTGACGTTCACCTATGCCACAACTCCATAAAGGTGAATGTGATGAGAACAAAGGGACGCGTCTGAACAGAAATTCGCGTAATTTCTCGACTATGCTTTCGTCGTTTATGCTGTGGCAGTTTATGCCAGGTATGCGACAAATGTGTGGAGAGCGAAAGAGCAAGTCTTTATGCCGTGCCCTGTTGGACAGTAACGATGCTTTTCTACACAGTTCTATTTATATTCAAACATTGCGAGAGAAGAGAGAGAAATGCAATAAGTCTGTCCAAAGACCTTTTTTTTTTTTTTTTTTTTTTTTTTTTTTCGCACCACACCCCTTTCTGCTAAACAGTATTTTTTTTTTTCCTTTCACAACAAAGAAAATGTTGTGCGAGAGAAAGAGAAAGGAAGAGGGAGAGAGAGAGAGAGAGAGAGAGTAAGCAAACATCCTTGTGGTGTAGGTGTGGTGTATGGTCCGTGGTCCATGCCCTATCAAGCAGGCAACCCCATGCATCGTTCTTTGGTGTTTGGTATTGTGCCCTGGCCCACTTGAACCAGCGTGCCAGTCTGTCAGTCTGTCAGTCTGTCAGAATGTCAGTAGTCTATGCGTGTGTGTTCATCGTAATCATCCACCATTGTCTCTCTCTCTCTCTCTCTCTGTCTCTCTGTCTCTCTGTCTCTTTGTCTCTCTTCGTGCATGTTCAAATACACAAATATGTCCCCTTTTTTTTTTTTTTTTTTTTTTTTTTCAAACTACCGATTAATTGGGCTGTGCAAAAATAAAAACATTTATGTCTCTCTTTCTCAGTCTCTCGCTCAGTCTTCCTGCCCCTCTTTCTTTCTTTCATTCTCAACACAACGTCATATTCATTTTGTTATTATCATTCGCAATCATTCAATTTCTAGTTCATCCATTCTTTCCTTTTCTTTCTTTCTCTTGGCACCCACAACTTCATCCTCCCCCCTCAGGAAAATCAACGTATTTATTCCACATTCTTCTCATCTCTTTCTCTCTCACACACCCACCCACTCACTCGCCTACCCAACTGCAAACGACCTGGAGCTTGTACGACGAATAATTTATTTATTGCTTCCCACCACACTTCATCGCCACTCTGAAAAAGAATTCGCTTTTTTTAACCGACCTGTACCTCCAAACATCTCTTCCATTGGCATTGCATAGAAATCATGAGGGAGCCCAACTTTTCATTTCCTGGACAGAACAGAGCCGCCATTTGTGTAACGAGCTCCATATACGACCGGAGGGCACTCGACTGCACAGACTACATTCCCATCATCAACACTCTCACCAACCTTGCTTACCTCACTGGTTCCACTCCAACAATCCGAGAATTTATCACCCGTGATGGTGGGCTCGAGCGACTCGTCACTATCCTCAAGAGCACCAAAGTCAATGATCGCAAGAACGGCCTCAAGTGGACCCTCGCCTTCCAGTGCGTCGTCAACGTCGGTGTCCGCGGCACGGAGCAGGTGCGCAAGCGGGTAGTCCAGGCAGGCATGGTCCCAGTCATCGTCAACGTCCTCGAAAGCTTCTTTGCCGTGCTTAAATCTGTCAGTGATGAGCGCAAGCGGGCGCAGCGGAAAGTGGAGGCGTCACAATCACGCCCCATGATCGAGGGTCAGGACACAAACAACTCCCTATCCATGACCATGCCCTTCACTGCGCCGATGGACAACGATAACGACAGCCAGCCCCATGGACCAGACAGCATCCAGACTTCCGCCAACTCGTCCACATCCTCAATACCTTCAACCTCCACAATGCCATCGCTCGCCAATCCTTCATCAACGAATACCATCTCGACTTCCGACTCCACACCAGTAACGCTTGAACAGCCATCCCACACGCCGGTCCCGACACAGCCTTCTCAACTTTCTCAACCTTCTCATCCGACCATCCAGTCTTCTCAAGAAACCATGGAAGAAACTCAGGACAACTCTGGAACTATCGTGTCAGGCGAAACTAGACCGACACAATTTTTTTATCGCGAGGACGACATTTTGCATTCGCTCCAGCTCCTCGCCTACCTTTCAAAGTACCCATCACTACGATCTGCATTCCACACTGACTCTGGATCCAACGTCTTTGCAATTGTGGAGAAGTTCACACATCGTGCCATGCATCCACCTGAAATCCAGTACTGGGCTGGAGTTATCATGCGCAACGCCTGTCGCAAGGACGACACAAGGAAAGGCATCCGACAATGTGCCTATACCGGTTGTGGCAAGTGGGAGACCAAGCCCCGTGAGTTTGCAAAGTGTCGACGATGCCGAAAGGCAAAATACTGTAGTAAGCAATGCCAGAGCAAGGCATGGAACGAAGGACACAGATGGTGGTGCGTCGAGAAGAAGGCAGAGACTATGGGTGTCTCTACCTCATTTGGGACCGACTTGCCACCTGCTCCACCACCGCCACCACCCCCTGCCGATCTTCAAGATCAGCCTGAAACGAATCTAATGGAGAACGGCAGTATTCCTTCCGTAGCCTCTGGGGCAGGAAGAATGATTGGTGGCGACGGTGGATCTACTGGACACAATGTTTCGCAGCACCAACATCACCATCACCATCAGTTACAACAACAACAACAACAACAACCACAACAACAACAACAGCAGCAGCAGCAGCAACAACATCAACAACCTCAACAGTCGATGTACATGCAACAGCAACGTCCATACGGTGCTCACGCACCACAGCCATCACCATATCAATCCCTCCATTCGCAACTTAGCCAAAACTCGCAGCCTCAGAGTCGACCCTATGGGGCTCCCCAAGTACAGCAACCTCCTCAGCAACTTCCTCAACAACAGCGACAGCAGCAATGGTCTCCCCCCTCATCATCCTCATCGGCTGGACCTTCGTTATCTACATCGCATCCATCTGTCCATCCGTCCTTTTCGCAGAGACCATCGTCACTTTTACCGCAGTCGGTGCGACCACTCCAAGCTCAGCCCCCAGTCCCCCAACAACGCTCTCATCCTCACCAACACCCTCAACAGCCTGCGATGATGGCGAGAGCTCCCGTACCAGCTCGATCGTCAACTCTCCCAAACCCCTCGAGTACTGCTCCAGGAGTTCATCCTCGACATCTTGGTTATACCCCCGATTCGCCCACGCCCGAGGTTCTTGCACAGCGTTTTGTGCAGCAGGTCGCACTTCACCCAGGTCAGCACAACGAACTTGCTCAGCAGTTGAATGCTCAGTTCCAGCAGCATTTCCCGCCTCACAACCAAGCCGAGGCCAAGCGTCTTTTTTCTGTGTATGCCAGAGATCACTTTGCACGCTATCAGCGACAGCAAGAGCTTTTGAGGAGTGGCCAAAGACCTCCTCAGCCAAGCACCAACGGACATCGCAGCACTGGCATCCACTCTGCTCCCATCATGCCTGTTGGTCCACGTACGCATTACGCTCCTTATCCACCCCTGGCTCCTCCTCAGAACGCCCCGACAACGGGTGCTATGCGACGTCGTTCCGACTTGGATTCCGACGATGAGGATTCGACCGTGAACCAGTCGGGTCATTCGACGTCCATGTCTATGCCCATGTCTGTCCCTATGCTGACTCAAGACCTGTCGAGCAACATGACTTTGACTTCGAACGAGCTTTCTGGACCTTTGCCACTCTCTCCAGTCGAGAACCGATTCCCCTCTGGCGAGCCATCCTTCACACCTACGTCTTCTACGTCCACTGACTCGATGCGCGAGAACAGCGGAGCTGGTGTACCCAGAGAGTTCAAGATCCGCAAGCTTATGACTCGCGAAGAGTCGATCGCAGGCAGCTCCTCGTCACAGATGCCAAATAACGAGGGGCTTGGAGGCTCTGGAAGTGAAAGAGATGAGTGGAGTTACTCTCGCCAGATGGCCAAGACTCCCTCTGGTACTGCACCCTGAAAAATAACGGCTCCTTTGTACTTTTCCTTTTTTTCCTTCTTTCTTTTGTCACTACCCATCCCCTCCATGTATCATAGTTTTTTTTTTTTATTTTTTTTATTTTTTTAATTGCACCTTTTTTTTTTTTCCATTTTCCCTTGTCCTTTATTTCCTCCACACCCCTTCCCTTTTGTAAGTAACGACCCCCGACTTGATCCCTCCTTGACAAAAAAAACACAAAGTCCTTTTTCCCTCCATGTACTGAATTGCCCATGATAACCCAAGAACAGTTTTAAACAAAAAAAAGAAACAAATACAAAAAATAAATACTTTGAAATATCCCAGTAACTCTTGCCTTGTGGTGGATTTTTTTTTCTTTTATTATGACTCTATCGTCTTTCATAAAAAAAAAGGGTTGCTTCGCCCGGTGCTTTCTCCTCGAATCGACTGGGCTTAAGTGTTGGGTTTTTTTTTGTCTTTTCAGGTTGGGGGTGTGTTTGTACAGGGGGTGCTTTGTTCATTCTACGTCCTTTTCCGTTTACTCCATGTCCATGTCGAACAACTGGCCATCCTTGATCTCCTTGGAAGCAGTAGCGTGGGCTATTATATACAATCAAAGTGCGTTAGCAAAAGAAGCCAGGGCTGCAACCCCGAGTCCCTGCGAGTATTCCATGGAGCCAGACTTACCCTTGGCATCCTCCTCTTCCTGGGCCTTGGCGACAGCCTTGCGCTTCTCATCATCAGAGTCCTCATCGTCATCCGAGTCCGAGTCGTGGGTCTCGACGTTGAGGTGGGTGCGGCCGTGCATGGAGCCGGCCTGGTGGGGCAAGCTGGCACCGGTGACACCAGCAACGAAGGCGAGCTTGGCGGGAGGGGTGCGGGACAGAGGCGAGTTACGAAGGCTCAACAAAGTGTTGCGATCGTAAATGATGCGAGTTCCTAAAGAAAATTGCATCATGAAAGATGATAATATGGGTTATGTCAGTATCTTAGCCTTATTCTCTGGAAATGGGCACGCAATCCAGATCTGTGTTTGGTCGATCTTCCTCCCTTGCTTCTCTCCCCCCCCCCCCCTTTTCGATGTTATCATAAAAAAAAAGGTTGAGACGACAAAGTGGTGTGTTGTGCTGTGGAAATAGGGCAGTCGATGTTATTGTTGTTGTTTTTTGGGTTGGTATGTTGTGGTGAATCGGGGTATTCTACTTTGCTCTTGATGTGTATTATTGGCAGTGGGTGTGGGTGGCTGGCTCTTCCCTACGGCGCCCCCTTTGTCGTTCTGTTTCTGTCTCCTGATTTGATAATTGTGGAAAGTCCAGTTTATTTGGACACCTGACCCTCTTTTTTTTTTGGCCTCCTGCGTTCGAGTCAGTCTAATAATTCCATTCGAGGTGAGTGTGCAAGTGGGATAGTCTCACTTTGTGTCGGAAAGCTGCCAAAAGAAGAGAGAGAAGGAAGAAGCTGTTCCCGTACTACAATGGTTTCTGTGGTGTTATTGTTGAGGTATCTCCTTGCAAGTATATCCCTTTGAAGGTCCTGTCTAGTGGTCAAGGGTTGGGTTTGCTTGTTTCCAATTGATGCTCCTGCTTCCTGAACTATCCAGTTTGTGGTGTCCTTCTGCCTGTGCCCTGCTCAATGAAGATCCCTATTTGCTTCAAGCTTCTTCTGTTGAGCTCTTGGGTGACAAGATTGATTACCTCCGGGGGTGCTGGAGTAGATGGTACCGCCGGGGGTGGTGCCGTAGTCCAAAGGAATAGGCGTGCCAGGTTCAGCACGTCTGCTGGGAAGAGGAATAGCTCTGGAGTTGGCGGACATTTTTGTGTTTGGCTTCTGGGGTATTCTTTCTCGTGTAGGGTCGTAAAGCAAGTAGAAGAACTGTCTCCTTAAGTTTTCTGGTTGATGAGAGATGGAAGAAGAAAAAAGATATTGTTAATGTTCATGGCATGTTGGTAAAACCATTTTTGCTGAGAGGAATCACATTGATCATTATTGGGTTGATTTTGTAGAAGCAACGTAGTGTGCTGTCTCTTTTTCTCCAATTTGAATTCGACTGACAATGGTGGCTGCTGGTTTCTTTTTCTTCATTCTGTTGGCTTCACTACATCATTCCACAACTGATGGGTATGTGTACCTTGATCAAAAGCAAAAGTGAGTAAAGAAGAACGAAAAAAGTGGGCGGTGCAAAAATTGAAGGTGACCCACCCTTCCTTCGACTCGAGACTTGTTTTGTCGCAAGCCACCACGATTTGAGCTTGGCGCGACTGCTTTGGCCACTGCGCGTATGCCCTTGCTATCTTTTTTTTTCACCTCTCACCTCTCACCTATTCACTCAAACCTCACACCTCCCACCTTCCACAAACTCGCCCTTATTCTCACAGATGCTCAGACTCCATCCTCAGCGCAGGGGTGGAGCCACCAACAACGCCGCCAACCCTACCCACCGGAGCCAAACATACCTACCCCACCAGACGCACTCCTCATCTCCCAACAGTAGCTCTCACACTAGCTCCTTCAGCTTCCGCCCCAACACCAACATGCGAAGACCACTGCCAGATTCGGATCTGGACGACTTTGAGCCTCTCCCAGACGTGAACGACCTCTTTGACGACCCGCCCGAGGGACTCGTTCGACAGGCTACCAAGCGGGAGCGAGACAGCGGAAAGAGTGGCAAGAGCGTAGGAAGTGGTTCAACCATGGCACATGCACCTACCACAGCAACAACCGTCGCCAAGCGTGCCCGAGTCTCAGCCAGAATCGAACCTACAACATCACAGACTTGGCATGAACACCACGGAGAAATTAGCTCTGGCCCGGCTCATCTTAGCTTTGATGATGACGATATTGATTTCGAGCTTGATATGCTTTCTCATGACGACGACCATCATCAGCAAGCACCTCTCGTCATTAACAAGTCAGCCTCAGTCCAAGAAGCTGATCGAAGCTACTCAACCATGCTGAGCGAGGCTGTTCAGCAGGTGGACGGCATTCTCATGAGCAGCAGCTATGACCCCTATGACCCGGGAAACAACAGCACACGAGCTTCCTCGACCTTGTCACAGGGACAAACAGGTTTTCCTAAACCACTGGAGGCTCGGGACGAGCACCAAGAGCATGGACACAGAAGCAATAACGAGAGTTTGTCTGATGATTTGAACGATCAAGACAAGGAGGAAACTGTGAGAGATCCGGTCGGTGGCGATTCTCGTCAGATTGGAACTGAACAGCACGACCAGGGCACCGAGGATCGGTCGGCTGATGAGGCAGCAGCTACAGGAGACCAGATTCCCATCGGCCCTTCGGCTCCAGCCTATTCCTTCACAACACCCACAAGTGTGGGCGACCTTGAGGAGCGCCTTCGAGGTAGGTCATTTGGATCGAAATTGGTGGCGTTAAACTTTTTGTCACTCGAACAAGGACTTCCCCAGGACTAAGTCACTTTTTCTTTTTGTCTAAAAGAAACCAACCAGTTGCTCTGCTCCACTTTCAACGAGATCGTCGCCTCTGTCCGGTAAGTTGCCCTTCCCTGGTCCTATCTACCTGAAAGTTCTTGGGGATACCCAAGATTAACATGTGGTTCTTTTTATCTTTTCTGTCTTTTCGCGTCAGGGAAGTTGAAGACTTGCGGTCTTCCGTCAAAAAGACCACCGATGCACACTTCCAGGCTCTGGATATGCGAGATGGACGTATTCAAGCTAGGAAAGCGGAGGTTCGCGTGGCAGCCACCTCGATCCAATCCCGTGGTCCCGTGGACTTTTCCTCGACCAATCTCTGAAAGTTGCGATCAATTTTTTTCTCTTGCGTCTCCTATTTCCACATGGCCACAGCGGTTGGCTTTAGTATCTTGCAGGCAAGATGAACTATGTTTGAAGCAGGACTTCTATTAAAACAGCTACACCACCATATTCATGATCTTCCCTTGTTGCGTGCAAAGAAAGGCAGCCGTAACTGAGATGCCCTTTGCGAAATTGAGATTGGGTACCGAGCGCGGGTTTGACAAGGCATCGACTTCCTGGCGATTCTAGCCAAATTACCCAAAGGACTTGTCAGTTCCTTCAAGCATATGTGATCATCCATTGATGAAAGAGGTTCACAGTCACAAATGTGGGAGAGGGCCCGCGACCTGAAAACTTTTCCACTTTTTTTTGAGCAAACCGTGGACGTCCATTCACCATTCACATTCAGTTCCTTTTCTCCCGCACAACACATACATCACCATGGAGTCAACCGATGCCCACGAAGAGGCTCTCGCTAACCGCATCATGAAGTACGTGACATCGAAGTCCGCCACCTTATCCGACCTCCCCCACATTCCCCGGCGACGATGTTGAATCTCTCCCTTCTGATTACGAATACGACCCCAACGCCGAGGACGTGGAAGAGTACGAGGAAGTCGAGGAGATCTCAGAGATGGAACTCCTCTGTCACCTGGACGCCTCGATGCCCCCTCTCCTGCTCGCCCAGGAACTCTTCAACGAGGACGTCGACTCTAAGGCCTTCACGGTCCTCACCGCCGACAACGCGAACGAGCTCTTTGGCCAGGGCTACACGGTCCTCGAAAACGTGCTCGACCTGGACGTCATCCGCTCCGTGCGCGAGTGGGCGACCGAGATGTTCAAGACGGGCCAGATGGACAAGGCGAGCGGAAAGCACAATGAGGAAGACGACCCTTTCCGCGAGGGCAATGCCCGTGGCGACTACACCATCTGGGTATCCCCCGGCAATAAGGCGCTGGAGCAGTCAGCGGCGCTGAGCCAGTGTGTGGACTGGTTCTCCAAGAGGCTGCATGAGGATCTGGCGAAGGTGGTGCATCTGCACGGGCAGGCCGAGTACCAGCTGGCGTACTACCCGCCCGATTCGAGTCACTATGAGCGTCATCGTGATTCGTTCCCCACGAGCGACAAGAATGATCGGGATCAGCGCCGAGTCACAGTAAGGAAACCTTGGGCAGGATGAGTTATTGTCTGTTTTGTGTGTGTGTGTGTGTGTGTGTGTGTGTGTGTGTGTGTGTGTGTGTGTGTGTGTGTGTGTGTGTGTGTGTGTGTGTGTGTATGTCCAGTTCTGCCCTTCTCATTGTTTCCTAATTCCATGCTATGTATTGTTTCTTTTTGTACATCTCATCTAGGCCATTGTATACTTCAACCCAGAATGGAAGCAAGGCGACGGCGGCGAATTGCGCATTTTTGACAAAGGACTGGGCGACGAGGCCGAGAAGCATATTGATATCTCACCCAAGGCAGCACGCTGTGTCGTGTTCCTGAGCGGCGTCATGGATCATGCCGTCATGCCCGCTTTCAACGAGCGGATCGCCCTGACCTCATGGTACAGGTAGAACAAAAAAAAACACTATCGTCGTTGTATCATAAACAAAAAAAAACCCCCTCGCAAAGGTCCGTCGTCTAGGCCTGCAGAATTTTCAGAAAAGCAAACTAGAATGACACGTATTCTTCGCGACGACAGCGTCAACCTGAACAAATCCATGAGCAGAAATTTTGAACAAAAATGATACAATGTGTACAGCAATCAGATGCGGACGGTGATTTGAATATGAACGGTGCGGTACCTGGTAGTGACTCCATAGGTGTTTTATCAAAAGCGACAAGGATATGCCCTTAATGACCTTGGCCATCCACTACAATTGAGCCAACAAAATTTATTTTTCTAACAGAGGCTGCTTGAAACGTGGGCATAGTAAAGACTACCAGCACGCTTGTATGCAGCCAAGAATACTCTACGAACTTTCTTCTTTGAAATATCCATCGCATCTGAGCAAGATTCGAGCAGGATTCGAACTGATTCGAACTACTGTCACATTGAAGAAGATTGCCTCCCAGCTTGTGCATACCTATGCTTGTCATAATGGGAATCCAGTTGCGCTTGTCCTCCAACACTACGTTTTCAAATATCAGTACCTCGAATGGACTCGCAAGGATCAGCTGGCAGGCAAACAGGACGCCCTGATGGGACAAACGTTTGTGTTGTAGAGGCCGTTCCGCAGATATGGAGACTCCGTAGATACGGATCAACGACAGTGGGCCAGAATCGAATCCATTTATCGATGCTGTCGCCAGAGAAAACCAAATGCTTGAGTGTAGACCACTGTATATATTCAGGCAACGAAACGATGGCATCGAACAGACTGGGATTGAGGTCAGAACAAACGATACCGAGATGCTCCCGAGTACATCGGCTGAAGATTCTCTGCACAGAATCAAGATCTTGTTGTGATGGAGGAATGCCATCCTAGGTGAACGATGTCAATACCAATTTTACCGCTTCAGCAGTCTGACAGGAAGACTTGAAACTTGATGTGAGAAGATTTACTGCTTCCATCGACGACATGAACTGATTTTGGTTAATCGTGCATAGACCAAACGTCTTCAACAACGACGGATCTATAATCTCAACGATGGGCACCCAGTCATTTTTGTCCTTAAGGCGAGCATTTCTAGAGCCAATACCATTATTGGGTTCAATATACCAGATGATGGAGAAACGACGCGCTTGAATGATATGGCTGTTGTTCAACCGACTCTGCTCCATGGAGGTCGAGACTCGCCAGCCGGCAGTCAACAACTGCAGGCCAAAGTTGGAGTCAGACAACTATATTCAAACAATGAGCACTCTACAATAAGTTGCTCTAGTCTCGATCGGAGGAAGACACTCTGCGCGCTTGAAAGACCGGCATTGGACAGAGACCGCAAGGTCCGATGGATCTCGCATAATTTACTTATGGTTGGGGTAGGGGAATGGAAAGGTGGAAAAGGTAGAGAGATTGATAAAAATATGCCTTTTCGTTCTCTTTTCGAGGACTTTGTACAGTTTCTCTTAATGGGATGTCTTCGCTCTCATGCAGAGCCTATTACTTTGACGATAGCAAACAAGTGCAACAAAGCTTGGTCTGCACCATCTGCTTTCTAGACACTGCATGCGAGATTCTAATCACAAATCAACCACAGACGGTATGCCAACCTTCAATTGCTTTAGTAGTCCTCCCCGGGACCCTCCGGGCGGAGAGGGAGCCGAGGGAAACGGCTTAATGGACCATACCGAAAAATCGCATGTGCGAAAATTCGAAAGATTTGTTCCATGTTGGGAAAACAGAAAATTTCGAACGAATTTCATCAAGCAACAAGGAGGATTGGCGCAATTGGCAGCGCGTCCGTCTCCAAAGCGGAAGGTCGGGAGTTCAAGTCTCTCATTCTCCAGTTTCTCTTTTGCTCTCCTTCCGAGAGCATCTTCATTTTTGATTTGGGAGCCATCGGAGTTCGAAGATGGCCCATGGTGCATGAAGCGCCACTAACTTGAGTCTTTTTTTTGGGATCGTTTTTACCTCGACAAAGCGATTGCGAGCATCTTGGAAATATCCACGGGTAGAGACTTTGCGATATCGAGAGTATTCAGATGTGGAAGACATTTGTACAAGTATTGGTGGACGCAGAGAAGGGAGTGATGTTGAGAATAATGGGAGTAGCTGGAGCAAACGTTGAATAACAGTCTTGTCCGACAAAAGATCTTTGGGGTGAACAGGATGTGAACATGGTACAATACATATTTGGTTGCTCTACAAGGGTCGTTATTAAAGACTATCTAACATGGAAGTGGTCTTCTACATGCCAGCATCGTTGTACAATTTGCGGAGCTCATCAGTCTTACAGGACATCAGAGTCACAGGGCAGCGTCCATGGTCCTCAACTTGCTTGTAGGCACAGGGGTAGCAGTAGACAAATCCCGAGCTCAGGGCAGTAGGGTTGGTGATACTCTTGAGACATATTGGGCAAATGTTGGCAGCTCTCGGCAAAGGCAGGCCTTCAGGATGGGGCTGTTATCGAGTCAGAAGACAAAAGTCGTGTTTCGGTGAGAACAGTGTTGTGCAGAAAAGATGTGCTATTTCCCAGTACCTTCCGACTATGTCTTACCTTGATCCTTGCTGGTGGTGGAACTTCGGCTGTATCGCCTGCTGTGCTTGCTTTGCGGTAGTAGTCGGACTGATACCACCATTCCAAAAACTTGAAAAAGAAGATGGACATTGGCAACAGGACCTTGAGGAAATCTAGTGATCCTGATAATAAACTCAGGACATTGTTCTGGATCGACTCTCGAAGCGAGTTGGCTGGTCTCCGTGGTGCACTCTTTGCTTTTTGCTGAATTTCACGCTGGTCAAGTGACATTAAACGAAATGATTAGTGGCAAATAAGTTAGGTAGTGCTAACGTATATTCGAGACGGCACGGGCAGCTTACATAGTCTGCGGCGCTCATTCGTTTGACCTCGATGCCGATCAGGCGGAGCCATGGGGAATAGAAGGGTGTCTTGTTGTACAAATATCCAATGTAGTGTGCCAAAATCGAGAGCTGGTACAAAGCGTTCACGTATGGGTATCCTTTCTTGAACGCCTTGACCGCCATCGCCTTGGATCGAACCAACAACGATTGCTATATATAAGGCGGAACCGATATAAACCATGTCGATCAGTAAAATTGTCTTTGCTGTCCAGTTTGGTTCCTGATGTTTCGCCATATCCTTACCCCAGTTAAGTCTTCCTCCTCCTGAGTGAACTCGTCACCAAACAATCTAGCCGCCTCGCCTCCCGAAATCTTTTCGTAGTACTCATCCAGTTTGCACTTGACATAGGGTAATCCAATCTATGATTCCATGGTGCAAGAAGGATGAGTGAGTGACAAAAACTCAAAAAAAAAAAAAACCCCCCTCAATGGAAATGGGTGCACAAAAGCGGCCAAAAAAAAAAAAGTGATCGAGTGAACTGAAAATCTATCCACTTTACCAAGAACAGGAGTGATTTCCGGATATCTCGGTTGTTGAGCTTTTTGGATCCGATCGACGAGGGCATGGCAGCCGAAGCTGCCGCCGCCGCAACGGACTCGTCATCAATGCTCGAACTCTTGCTTGGCTTCACTGCCCGAGGTGCACGCACTCTCTTCAGACCGTAAAAGTTCTCGGCAAACGAAGCGCCTACACGGAAGCCGTGGAGCGGGGAAATATAAAAAAAAAATGGGGCAGTCAGATTTTTGGTTGGTTCACTCAGAGCAAGTAAAAATGTATGGTAATGCGTATGTGCACAAGTTGTACTCCTTGTCTTCCTTTACCATATTCCCGAAGGTAGTGGCGCTCGACAAAGAACATGAGGATCGCATAGAACTCCTCGTAGCGATTGACGATCCGGATGAGGTATCGAGGGTATCTTTGGGCATAGACCTATCGGTACCCAACCGGGAACAAAACAAAGCAAAAAAGTACGGCAGTCGGTCAGTTTTTATTCGTCATAGTTTCCATTTCGCATTCGGCATTCATCGTTTAGACACGGAAGAGAGAGCATTACAGCGATGACATAGCGCAGGGCCGGCTCGAGCATCTCTCGCATCTTGTCCTGGGCAATCAATTCAAACAGCGAAGGCCTGTCGGCTTGGGCACCTCCGCCGAGGTTGGACATGAACTCCATGGCTGTGGATATATGTGTGTGAGTGACGAATAAGGAATATGTGTTGCGATGCGCAAGGTGGGTGAGTGGTCAGCTGAAAGGTGTGAGAGGATGCGATGGAAGGTGAATGGTATGAATGAGGAGGGAACCAGCCGAGGAAAGAGTTTCAACGGGCAGCGAAAAGCATGTGGGTGACAGGAATCACCCTTAAGCGTGTCTGATAAACACGCGCAACTTCACAGCCTCGCCGGTGCGAAAAGGTTTTACATTTACAAGTACGAAGAAGAGGAAAGCAGTTTGTTTGGAAGTTCAATATGATTTATTTCGTAAAGATGAGAGAAAAAAGAGTAAAGTGTTTGCGACTGCAGACACGCACTTGTGCAGGTGAGTGAGTCTTCAACCAGTTCGGACATATTCAAAATCGTTCAGATGCGCTGTCCGCATGCCCGGCAGTGCAGAGCAGCGACCGAAGATCGCATGAGCAAGCGCATGGCCCTGGAAAGAGTGCGATCGGAATGTGCGGTATCGGGGGGCACTGTCTAGGACCCATCCGTCCGCAGTTAGTGCCTCTCTGAACTGCCTACGGTGCTGCTCCTTGTCAGGAGCATAGCCCCAAATGACACTGTCGTCCTCTGCAATTTGGTCCGCAGGGTCAATCTCGAGTCGGGTGTTGAGGGTATCCTCTGCCACCTCCTCATCCGAAAAGCACAAGCCGCTTACCTTGAAAGTAGTTAGCTTTGCACAGTTCCAAGATTCAGTAAACATGCCCAATGCTGCCTGTGCTGGGCACTCCTCGACCTCGCTGCTGATGGCAAAGGATGTGAGGTTGGGACATGACGAGAGGATCTTGTTGATGTTGTCAAACGTATCGCTTGAGTATCCACCAAGGACGAGATGCACGGTCTCCAGCCAGCTGGCGTGCAGACCTAGTAGAGCTTGACAAATAGACGTTGTCAAGTTGTTAATAGACATGTCAAAGTGCACAAGGCGACAAGTGGATTGAATTAGTGTTACGAACTGATCGTCGGTCATCATCATTTCCGAGTCGAAGATATCAAAGTCCTGGATGCCCTTGAGTGTCTTGAGTTTCGGACAGTGCTTCTTGAGCATGTGGGCGATCTCGTTGGCAGGGCAGTGTGAGTTCACAGAAAAAGTGAGCACCTCGAGGTTGGGGCAGACTGGGAGGAGGTGCACAAGTCCGGGGCTCTGGTACCAATCGCAATCAAGATGTAGGTTGGTGAGGCTGAGGAGCGGCTGGTCGATAGGGGGCGCTGTGGGGCTGTTGAGATGGTCAAGCGACAGCTCCGTCAGGTCAGGATTGTTCAGGAGGATCCGTGATATAAGACCGGCGTCAGGTTGCTCGACATAACTGAGGCGCAGTCGCTGCAGGCGAGTAAGAGATTCGAGGGCGGCTTGCAGGTCAGGGTTAGAAGCTCCTTCGGGAAGAGTGAGGTCCAGTCGAGCGAGCTGAGGGTTAGATCGAACAAGATAGGTGGTCAAGTTGATGTCCGTGCCTGAGAGCTCCAGTTCGCAGAGTCGGGTGGTCGACTGGAAAGTGCTGAGCGGCCGATCCCAGGAGAGGCTAAGGTAGCGGATATGTCGGCCGTGGGTGGCAATAAAGTCTTGAGGGATGTCCCAGTCTTCCATCCAGCTGTCATGGTGTACTGTCCAGAGTAACGGAGCGAGAATCCTTTGCCAAGTCTTGTTCACATTCATGCAGGCGATGAGGTCCTTGGGGTAGAAGGTAAACTGTCTGGGGCGGTTCTTGACAGGTTCCCAAAGAGTAATGAAGCGACCGATGAGGTAGACGAGCTCAGGGAGATCGAGCGGGCTGTCCATGGTAAAGAATGTGTGATTGATGGTTGTGTGTATATTGTGTGGATTGTGTGTGGCGAAGCTTCTGGAAGTTTGTGAGGATTTTTTGTGTATTGAGAATACGAAGAAAAAAGGAAAAATTTATATATATGCATAAATGCAGGCCCCTTAAATGACTCGAAATAGACGTATTTCAGCATTTCAAGTAAAGTCGGGATTAATCTATCAGTCAGTCCACCTTGTTCCACCATCGCCAGTCAGGTAATGCAACCCGTCGTGATTTATCAACAAGCAACAGGATCAGTAGAGCATGCAGGAGATAGATAATATCAGGGTTTCCTGGAGCAATCCCGCCCACTTTCCTTCATCATTGCTAGAAGCGAACGTGTGGCTACGTAATTATTTTACGTGGAAACCTGATGGATCGTCCTGGAGACAACCCATTTGGCTTGTCTGAGCAGAGGCCGCCGGTGTGGACCTGGTTCTCCAGTCTTCTGGCCCAATGGAAGGCGCAGAGAGTTGTTGAGGGTTTTTTGTGCGAGGTGACTGATGACATCAGGCTGCTTGGAGATTGGACATTTCTCGTGTTCATGATCCCGCTCACTCTCCTTCGTTAATGCTAGACGCGAGAGTGGGCTACGTATTTTCATGCGTGGCATTCTGGTGGATCATCCAAGAGACCAGCCCACTTGGCTTGTTTGAGCAGAGGCCGCCGGTGGGATCTGGGTCTCCAGTCACTAAGGCTGTTGTGTTGTTTGGAGCGGGTTGTTTGATGACAGGGTCATGACTAGTATATCTAATCCACTGCCTTTCTTTTGAGCAATATCCTGCAACTAGGACGTTTCGTTTGACAACAAAAAGCTGCATGGAGGCAGTGTTATCAGGATTTCTGTGTTGATGCTTTGACCGCGGAATATGAAGACACTTGCGGGACGATACATATTCCACAAATAAATGCAATTTATCATAAATCGCTGCAGTTTTCTTACCAGTTTTCCGTAGGATGGTATTCGACAACATTGATCCGGGGTGCGACTTGATTTGAAATATTTCGACTGCCTTGACGATCTTGATTAATAGACTTAACATTGAGAGCTGCGGCCTACGTTCAGTTTTCGAGCACCAACATCCAAGGGTCGCAACGAGAGCAAGTTTCGACAGCCATATGAAAACAGGGAATAAGGCGTCCATGGATCCATCCAGGTCATAGCAGCAAACGCACTGAGGTGCATTTCATACGGAGAGATAATGTCTTATGTTACTGTACAAGATTTATTTCGAAGACTAAAAATACAAGAGTTGCATGATGTGTTTCCATGCTATGCGTTTACTGTGCAATACTTGATTGCCAGTTGCGGGCACGCTCAAAGCCGTTCTGGCCGTTCTGGTAGTCAACAAAGGTGTCGTAGATCTCCTCCTGTGTGTTCATGACAAATGGACCATGCTGAACAATTGGCTCGTGAAGTGGCTCGCCAGCAATGACAACAAAGTGCGCGTCCTCGTCCTTGGTCGTGATCTTGATCGAGTCAGCGCCGTCCTCGGAGAAGGTCAGAGTGTGGTGCGCCTTGCCCTCAAACTCCTTGTCGCCAATGTACGCAGTGCCCTTGAGCATGTAGATGAAGCCAGTGTACGAAGCAGGGATCGACTGTTCGACAGTCTTGTTCTTGTCCATCTTGTAGTCGAGGTACATGGTTGGAGTGCGGGTGTAGACCTGGCTCTTGACGCCGTGTGACTCGCCAGCAATGACCTTGACAACGACGCCGTCCTGGGGTGTGGCGCGCTTGATCTCGCCGTCGAGAAGCTCCTGGTACTGGGGTTCACACATCTTGTGCTCCTTGGGCAGGTTGATCCAGAGTTGGAGTCCATGGGCACGAGTTTGGGACTTGACAGGCATTTCAGAGTGGACAATACCACGACCGGCGGTCATCCACTGCAAGTCGCCAGGTCCGATGGTTCCCTTGTGTCCGGCAAAATCCTCGTGCTGGAACTGGCCCTCGAGCATGTAGGTGACGGTCTCGAAGCCACGGTGGGGGTGGTCAGGGAATCCACCGTTCTTGTCGACGTTGAACTCGTCGAGCATGAGGAAGGGGTCGTGGTTGCGAAGCTCGGGACGGCCAATGCTTCGGCGGACGCGGGCACCAGCTCCTTCGGCCTGTTCACGGGAGAGGACAGCCTTGACGATGGATCGAGATTGTCTTGCGATTGCTGAAGCCATAACTGATGTGTTGTTTCGGGAGTAGGTAAGGTGTGTTGTTGAAATGGTAGTGTGTGTGTGTGTGTGTCTGTTGTGCTGCTATTTGCTGCGAGTATCTGTTGTTGTTGTTTTTTTTGATGAGAAGTTGGAGTTGAGCAGCAACCCTCGACTGATTTTATACTTTCCCCCCCTTCTTCACTTTCTAATAAGCATTAGTGATGCTTTGGCACAGAGACACCTAAAAAATGCTAAGCCACATTTTGAGTTTGTCATATTGGTGTTTGATTTGGATGAGCCGCTTTTGGAAAGAGTCTTCCAGGACCTGTTCTTGGTCATGGTCCGTTCGTTGGGACCTGTTCTTAGTAAGAGCTCGGTCTTTTGACCTGCTATTTGATCATGGCGATGTGGATGCTGCTGGAACGCCGTAGAGAGAAGCGCGAACACAGCTGGATGAGGCCTATGCTTTAACGCAAAGTTCAAGCGTGTTCAACGCTCACTCGCCCAGCCCTCAATGGCATCCGCAATCCCTTTGGCGCTGACACTGCAGGAAGAAAGCCAAAATGCAACATAGACCTAATAGTTCTTCTGCGATGCAATAAGCGCAGATGAAGCGCGTCTCGAGGACGAGACAAGGGTCTGGTCGTAGCACAACGACGTATGTTCATTCAGTCCGCGACCTGTTCTTTACTTCGCCCAACAGCGGCTGCTGAACTTCACGAAACATGACAGCTCACCTGTCAATTGTATTTTTTTTGGACTTTTATCTGCTCTGGGGTTCAGGCGACGACCGACCGTTCAGAGACGAATGAACTGACCAACATGCAATTGCATTTCACTCTGGTGATGTGTGTTTCCACTCTCCAGCCAGCAGGACACTGACGGCTAGTGTGCATGGAAATGACGCAGTTCAAGGAAACACCACAGCGAGCGCTATCTGAACCTGGCCGAGATCTTACTTTAAAATAGGAATCGCTGGTTTTGGCTTTGTGGACAGAGCGTGTGTTAAGCACGAAGACGGTTCGATACTAACAAAAGTCTGACCTCTCACAGTTGATAGATAAATGAATAAAATAACGGGACAAGGCAGCGAAAGGAAGTGCAGGGTAAGAGAGGTATGGGCAAATAGGAAGTGGGCGGGGAAATGGGTGAGAGGGACAAGGGAAGTGACGGGTAGATATATGACAATGAAAATGAAGTGAAAATGAACAAGACAAGACCCCCAAGACAAGACAAGATGAAAATGACAAGGTAAAGAGAGTAAAATCCAGCGGTTTCCTATTTTATTTCCTTTCTTCTTTTCACAACCAACGTACTCATTCATTGCTGTTCATGCAGTCCATACTCGCATTCTGTTGCCACCCTCAGTCTCATTCACCTGCATTAGGCGTGTTCCTTCCAGCGAATGTAGACATCAAGTGTTGACAGCGAATGTTGACTTTTTCGTAGTGGTCAGAGTGACTACTCGACGGAGGAGCGAATATCGATACCGCAACCCGAGACTTTGTTAGACCCGTTGGTAGAAGGGGGAATGATGCATGCGACATAGCACGTAGATCGGTTCAGACATCGACATAGGTTTCAGAAGAGGTTCAATTTAAAATCTCGTATTTGCTATTGCTATTGCTAAAAAGCTATGTATATACAAAAAGAGTTTGTCAGAGTGGGATCGAGCTTTAGACGACCTTAGGCGCCGCCAGGTTGGGGCCAGCACCAGCAGGAACGATTCCAGTGGGGTTGATCTGGAGGTGCGACGCGTAGTAGTGGTGCTTGATGTGGTACATGTCCACAGTCTCGGCGACCTTGGGCAGCTGGTAGATGCGGCGAGCGTGCTTCAAGATGTTGGGGTAGTCCTTTTCAATGCTCTTGATGTTGCACTTGAAGTGTCCGTGGTAGACGGGGTCGAAACGAATGATGGTGGTCCAGAGGCGGATATCGGCCTCGGTTAAAGTGTTGCCGACCAAGTAGTTCGACTTGCTCAAAATCTCCTCGACGCGGTCCAGGGACTTGAACAAGGGGTGTACGTGGTTCTCGTACGCTTGCTGAGTGGTAGCAAAACCTGATTTATATACGCCGTTGTTGATTGTGTCGTAGACCCACTCGTTGACAGCATCGATCTCGCCACGCAGGTTCTCGGGGTAAAAGTTGAGGCCGGCCTTCTCAGGGACCAGCTTATCGAACGCCGTGTTGAGCATGCGGATGATCTCAGAGCTCTCATTGTTCACTATCACAGAGGATCGAAAGATCTGGGTTAGTAAAAAGTCGAAAGATGGGGCTCAGGGAGGTTGGTTCGATTTGCCATTTGTGCAACCAAACATTCCCACAGACAAGGCTTAGCACAAAAAACTTTAATGATAACGAGAGAGTACGACGAAACCTTACCAATGGTCTGAGTCTTCTTATCCCACAGAACAGGGACAGTGAAGCGGCCTGCGTAATCGGGCTGGGCCTTGAGGTAAATGTCCTTGATGTAGTCGGCGCCGTAGAGCGAATCCTTGTAGCCATCCTTGAAGGGCCAGCTGTTGGCCTGCAAGTGCCAGTGCACAACATCCACAGAGATGATGTCCTCCAAGCCCTTCAAGGCGCGCACAACAAGAGTGCGGTGGGCCCAAGGGCAAGCCAGCGAGACATACAAGTGGTAGCGGCCACTATTCTCGTTCAAAAGAGAGCAGAAAAAAGTTAGTCAAAAAAGAACTTGAACAAAGCAAAAGTTTCGCGCCGCGCAGCGCAGCGAAAAAAAAACTTTGAGAAGTGTTACTTACGCCTCAGGAGGGAACTGTGCACCGGGTTCGTCAACGATGGCATCGCGGAAGGTCGAGACCTGGCGCTTGAACTCGCCAGTCTTGTCGTTGGCCCATTTGAGAATGTTGGGAAGGGGAGCTTGAGCGGTCGACATGGTTCTGATATGTGGTTGTTTGTGGTGTTGAGTTGAGTAGTGGTTGTGGATGAGTCCTAGAGTTGAGAAGCTTGGTAGAGTGGTCTTGAGAAGCGATGTTCTTTTCTGCAAGGAGAAGAAACTCCGTTGGATGAGGGATGTGAAGCGAGCCGTTGTGGGAAAAGAAAGGGAGTGGCGTGAAGATGATGGAAAAAAGTGAGGGAAGCACGCACGATCGATCTTTTTATGTGCAACGGCTGACGAATTTTAAATTCTAAGCCACCCATTTGCGCATTGGGCCTGTGTCAGCATAGGGGTCGGTCAAACAGGCTGACGAATATGTTAATTCTTTTTTTCATGTTTCGTTCGAGTTTTTATTAAGCTCACGTTGAGGTTTTGGGTAATCAATTTTTACGTATCATATATGGTATTACTGGGGTTTCGAGGGTGGTGCTTGCTGATTTCTAACGATCAAAGGGAAAAGCAGGCAAACAAGGTCATTATCGGGAAATTGGGGAGAATTGGAAGACAAGAGTCCACCGTTTACTCGGACTTATTACTTTTTCAACTAATCAGAGTAGGAAAAGAAAGAGAAAGATAGACAGCAATTAGTTGATAGGATCAACGGCTAACGTGCATTTGATACAATAAAGGTACCAAAAAAACAAACGCGTACTGTTGTGTAAATGATAATTCCGACGATAATCAAGATGATGAGGGTGATAAACAAACAGATCCACTTCTTCCTTCTGGCGCCACGGGCGTTGACAATGGCAACATCGACCTCCTTGTTTCCTGTCTCGAGATGAACATCAGTCTGCTGGGTGTTTTCTTCAATGGTGTTCATGACAACAGCCTGCTCGGTGACCAAGGTCTCCATGTCAATGAACAATTGGTGCAATTCCTATTCAGAAAAAATGGTAGACATGGTGTGAATATCTCGACCGATCAAAGAAAAAGTCGGATACCAATCATAATACAAGCCAAGAGCGCGTACAAGAATGGTCTTCTCGATCTTCTTGATGTCGTCATGACGGCTCTGGACTTCACGAAGCGCACGGTTGGCATCGCCGTAACGAGTACTTTGGAGAACCTATATATTTTTATGAATAGAAAAGAAAAGTCAGATCGACAAAAGTCAACATAGGTCTAATGCAGTTGAAATAGCTTGACTTCTTACCGACTGAGCAAAGATCTGCTGGTTGTCACTCTCCATAACCTGCTGAATTTCCTGGGGGGAAGCATCGGGTTTTACTGTAACCAGGACACAAGGGTTAGTCGAAACAAGTAGGGATGTAATTCAATCACGAGCACATTCTTAAGAGCACCCACCGATCTTGTACTGTCTTTCCATGCGGCCCTGGTATCTCTTCCTGGACTCGCTCTCAGACTGCTGATAGCGACGGAGAGTCTTCAGGAACTTGTCCTTTAGCGAAGCAGCCTGAGTGCGACGGAGCTGGATGTCGGGCGAGTTGGCGAGACGAAGGTTGGCGAGCTCAATGTCCTTGATTCTCTTCTTGATACGGTTGGAGAGCTGGGTGGTGTCGGCAGTGATACTCTCCAATTGGCGATTGGTGCGGGAGGACTGATCGTCGGTGGCAACTCCATTAAGCGAGATGTCGTGCAGCTCCTCGATCTTGTTAATGTTCGACTCGACCTTGGCAATGTCTTCCTGGATGGAGGTGACCTATTATAGTAAAAAAAAAAAAAAAAAAAAGAAGCGAGAGACCAGAAACGGGTTAATAGAGATGGTAATTTAGGACTGCATACATCCAAGATACATGCACACTAATGTAAGCCTATTTCTCTCTTCTGGCTCTTGCTCCGGATTGAGGGTTGGTTGAAAATAGGGTCTGGCTCTGGCTCTGGCTCCCATCCCAATGCAAATGCAAGGCTGTCCACACGATCCAATAAAACTCTGTCGGTGATTTGTTTGCTCTCGATTCTTGCAAATTGACCCTTTTTTTGAGTATCGCTCTTCGAGTCCACTTTGTGCCTTTGCATGCCTTCCTGCGAAGCTAAAGCTATTTTTCGTCAGAGACTGGCTGGGCCAGTAAACCAAATTGGTTCGTTCCTGGGTTGGATGGAGCAGACAGAGAGACAGATAGCGCACAAAAAAAAAAAATACCCAGAGCCCAAACTGTGTTCCTCAGAAACAAAATGTACCTCGCTAAAGAAAGCATTCATGTCGCTGCCGCTGTTGGAGGATGGCACGGCGTTCATCTCGATACGGGCAGGGGACGAAGGTTGCTGTTGGCGACCGTTGTTGTTGTTGTACTGGGACTGCTGCTGCTGAGCAAACTGCTGCTGGTTGTACTGCTGCTGGCCTCCGTATTGCTGCTGACCATAGTTTTGCTGACCATAGTTTTGCTGCTGACCGTACTGCTGGCCATACTGTTGCTGACCACCATATTGCTGCTGTTGTTGTCTAACAAACACAAACAAGGACCAAAAAAGGGGTGGAGCATGAAGTATATATGATTAGGATTAATGTGAGACAACCAAGGACCGTTGGAGCTTGAAGAAAGAACACTGGCTGGGGATGAACATACCCGTAGCCCTGGTTGCTGTTGGGAGACTGAGACTGGGCCTACATGTCAAGAAAGAGAGAATGAAGTAACGGAACATGAGTGTCTTTCAGCACTGGTTGTAATGTAGACACTAAATATGGATTACAGTTGACACCCATACCTGGAAGTCGGCCAAACGATCTCTTCCGCTCATATTGGAAGGTTAATCTAATGGCAGATGGAGACAGTCGTTCTGATTAATGCAAAGTCCTCATGCTGATGGAAGCATGATGTGAATGTTTTGAGGTTGGGCTGGAGAGTGGGATGGACGAAAGACGGCAGTTGGTGGAATTGCTCAAGCTGAAATGTTTATGTGGAATGATGATGGTGATGAAGGTGGGGTGCGAGTCCCAAGTCTGGGCCGTACCTGTTGAAGAAGGGTGAGGAAGGTGGAGAGTGATGAGAAGAGATGAGAAGGAGTGGAGGAGAAAGAGGGGAGGAGATGGCAGGGATGGGGAAAGAAGGACGGCGACAAAATGGAATGACAAGAAGTAAAAAAAAAGAGACGAAACAGAGGGTGTGGAGGTGGAGAGAGTGTGTTTTGAGCTCACACAAGCCGCTTCAGCAGACGAAACAAGTCGAGTCAAAAGGCTAACAGGCATGAGACTCTTTCAAGAAATGTGAACATGGCCACTATATCGATATCGCTCATTATTCTTCAGCCATTTGTTATTACTGCGGGGGACTAGCTGGAGACCGATGGAAACACACTCGCACTCTCCCACAAGTGGTGCCAAGCCAAAATGGACCTCACGCGAGGACAACGAATGGTGCAAAGCTACAAACCCTCTGAAACCAGCCCTGGAAATAGCCTGATTTTATTTTTGGAGGGAAGTTGGTAAAGTTTCCACAAGCAAGGACTTCAAGGGACGCGACGAAAGAAGATGTCCTCCACCTCCTTCGGAAAGAAGAAACCAGGTCAATGCGCTCCATTTAAATAAGTTGCAGATTTCAGATTTCAGATACCTCCGTATTCGCGTATTCACGTATAAATCATCACTCAGCCGACGTGGAGATCAGCATTTGATCAGAAGAGGACAGCGGTAAGCAAAAAACCGAGAGCCATGTGGGCGTGTGGGAAATCGTTTGTATTTCGTCAGGACAAAGACACGATGAGCTGATTTGGTGGATAATGCAAAATGTCTCGAGTCGAGTGAAAGAGTTGCATAGGTCGTGTCCAAGCGATTGATACGTTCGAAAGGTATGCAATCAAACTCCTAGCTACTTCCTTCCTGTGCTAGGCTAAATGTGTGAGTGTGTGTGTGTGCGCGTTGATGATTTGAAAGTCGGTTACGGAATGATTCCATACTTACCGCAAGATGCCGGGATGCCAGGATCCCAAGCTCCCTTTTGATCCAAAATCGCAACTCTTTTTGCAACTGCCAAGCCAACGCATGGTAAACCGATCAACAGCGCACTCAGAAACATGACCAAAGAGACATCACCTCCACCTAATGACCCAGAAACCTCCCAGACGGCCTGAACAATGTATGCTACAGCCGACATGTCCCAGCAAAAGCAAAAAAGGAAGAGTCGAGTTCGCACAAGTAAGGTTCTTTGTGCAAGACCAATCGAGGCAATTGAACTCACAGCAGACAAAAGAGATGAACACCGCTGAGCAACGGAAGAACAACAAAATTAAAATCGGCGCGTTGTTGCTATTGCCACCATTACTTTGATGTCCAAATGCACCACTGAGCACTTGATCGATCACACTGTTCGAACATCTTGCTCCTCTTCTCTTCTCCCTTACTCCTCTTCCTCTTCCTTTCTCCTTCCCCCTGTCGTCCATCGTCACTCGTTCTTCTTCTTTCCTTTCTCCGTCACCCAACCCCACATCCTTGCCACAGAGTCAACTCCTTGCACAGCTTCACACATCCACAACTATTCCACAACATTGACATTGATAGCCCTCGCACCATGGTCCAGTCAACCACGGTAAAGATAAAACGGATGAACGGATTGGCACCGCAACTCCCAAGATTCCACATCGACCACAACCCCTTCCTTCCTTCCTCCTCTCTCAGCTCGCTGTTTCTCAACTGGTCCTGAAAAGGGATCTGCCGGTCGAAATGTTCGTTTTCAACATGGATGTCGTGTCCATGGCATTTTCGGAATCTCATCCATTCCCACCCCGCCCTTCCATGTCTGCAATGCCTAAACATCCAAAATTCCAACCAATCCAACGCAGTACCAAGGAAATGCATCGCTAAGAACACCGAAATCCAAATCCTTTGACCATCGGCTGATTCCTTTTCTTGGCATAATCTTTCCTCCTCTTTCTCTCTCGTTTACCTTGTGTGTGTGTTTTTGGCGGTCAATATCCCCACCCTGTCATTGCGCTCCTTTTCTTCTATTCGTTGCTCCTCCTTTGTTCATCTTTATTTCTTTTCTACTTTCTTGTTCTTCTCTGCTTACTCTTCTCCTCCTCTATGCTATTCCCCTATCTGTCTCCTTGTGAGGATCAATGAACCCATCCCCGTTCATCAGAGGCATCCTTTGCTTTCTTCTCATCATCTGAAGCCTTTGAACCCCTTTGGTGGTCCCTGTGCCTGATTCCCGGATTCTTCTTCCGTTTACCCGCCATTTTTTTCCCACTTTGCCTCGCTTAATATACCACGCTTTCTTTCCTCATCCCCTTTCTCCACCTTCATCTTGTACACAATAAAAGACTCGAAGTTCTATTACCTAACAACCTTTCCCGCCATACCGCCTTGCACACTACTCATTCATATACACTATCCTATCCTCTCATATCCTATCCTGCTCTACCCTGCCTTTGACACTTCCTTCCTTCCTTCATTGCTTTTGCTCATCATTCTCAATCGATCGAGTTCTCTTCCCCCTGCATTTTGTGCACAATTTAATATCTAACCATGGGTCACCTGCCTCTCAAAATACAGACTTCGGCACTCTTCCTCAAAGCCAAACACGCCTTCTCCCTCCATCGCAAGTCCTCCTCCAACTCCGCTTCGCCCACTTCGCCAACATCACCCGCGCTCTCCACCAACAACAACAACAACAACAACAACATTGCATCCTCGCCAGGATTGCTTCCTGCTACTGACTCTACTGCTTCGGGAACCACCTCACGGACGTCTTCATCTGCCTCGGGCTCAACAAATGTTACTGCCGCCTTGGTCGCCAATTCTTCATCCTCTTCATCTTCATCTTCATCCCTGACCACCGGTGCTGGAGTCATCCCACACAAGATGAAACGTAGTAGCCGGTTCAAGATGAACAAAACCTTCCAGTCCTTCAGAGACCGCTCCACAAGTCCCACCTCCACATCACGTCCCACCTTGACCTCCTCCAATTCATCCGCTACAACTGTTACTACTATCACAACCGCCACAACCGCCACAACCGCAACAGCTGCTACAGCAACGACCACGACAACATCTCGCACACCCTTGACACCCACGCCCACAACCACACCACCTACACCTGTTTACTCTTCCAACCCATACTCATCCAGCTGGTCGCCGTCCACTGTTGCCATTCTCAAGTCACCTCTGAGAACTCGGTCATCGGTCGCGTCATCCAAACCAAGTGGCTCTGATCTTGATCTGAAGTCGCCCCACTATTCGCCTGCGCCGAATCTCATCCTTCAACCTACGCCCGCGGTTGATTTTGCTCCAAGCTATGGAATGGGAGCTCGTCTCTCGACTTCCCCGACCCTTCTCCGCCACCAATCGTCCGACAAGACCCTGACGACGGTCATGCAGTTTCGAAAACCGGTCATTGGTCCCCAAGGTACACATACTTCCATTCCTTTTCACGCATTGCCGGCTCTCATGAAACATGAAAAGGAGAGAGCAAAAAGAAGAAGAAAAGAGTGACAGCAGTGCAGAGACAGCGACACAACAAAATGAGGGGTAAAATAGGATAGCACAGTGAGTAGGCAGGGCTAGTCTTGGACCAAGGGCCATCCCTGTGTGGCCCCCTCTCCCCCTCCCAAAGATGAGTAGGGGTGTTGAAAGAGCAGTGGGTGAGGTCCAAATGAAGCTGGTTCGAGGTTCTCAAAGGTAGTAGTAACATTGTGGCAGAAATCGTGCTTGGCTTGGTTGTGTTGGTGTGTGTGTGTGAGTGCGCGTGTGTGCGTGTGGGATCTTTGGGCCAAGGAATGAGGATGCTTTCAATAACTCTTTGACTCTCTGGCCTTGTGTCTTTGACTGGAAAGCTGACCGATCACTCGTTTCTTCTCTTCTCTTCTCATCTCTCCCTTTTTTTCTTCTTCCTTTCTCTTCTTTCATTGTATTTTTATCCATTTTTCTTTTTTGCATGGATTCACTCTGATCCCGCATCCCGTCGTACCAATCCTTCCATCCTATCTGTTCGTCCCATCTGCCCTTTCTTCATCCCCCCACCTCCTTCGTGGCTTTTTGTCCGTCTCCTGTTGCATAACCCCAACGACTCTTGTATTTCCTATCTCTTTGTTTTATCTGTATCCACCATCTCTTGTTTTCCAAACAAACTCGCACGGCCATCTCACTTCCACCTGAAACCGCACTTTCGTTTTTTTTGTGCGTTTCAATTTTGGCTTTTTGGCTTGTTGGCTCTACTCAAAAATCCCAATTCTCCTTTTGCAATAATCACATTCACATTCTTTTTCTTTCTTTTGCTCCTCAAATCTAATTCACACCTCCCATCGACATGTCATCTTCTGACTTGGACTCACTGTTTCTCCACTCGGGCATATCAACGACAACCTCTGGCGATGATACTACTTCCCCGGATGATGTCCTGGTATTCTCATCAACTTCGCCTTCGACCCCCGTGCTCCGTCCTGGCAACTTGGCGTCCGCCTCAATTGCCACCGAACTCGTCTTTTCTCCCTGCGACGCATACGGATCCTGTTCCGGTTATTCCGCTTTCCCTTCTCCCGATGAAAAATCACGCCTCGTGGATCAATTGTACAACGTCCTCTTGAATGGCAACCGAATAGACTTGCTTTCAAAGCTGCCGTACGAGATCGCGACCTACATCCTTCACTTTGTGGATATGAACAGCCTGGCCAAGGTGGCACTCATATCTAGGACATGGAACCAGTTTGCACGGGACAATGAAGTCTGGAAGGGCGTGTTCCTGTACCAGAAACAATGGCGCATCCGGCAACCCTCACCCAAGCGCACCCTCCCACTCAACTGGAAAATGCTCTGTCATGACCGGAAAGAGCTGGAGCACCGCTGGAAGTCCGTCCCACCGAGAACCACGCTCCCGGGCCACAAGGACAGTGTCTATTGCATCCAGTTTGATAACTCCAAGATTGTGACTGGATCCAGGGACCGGACGATCAAATTCTGGGATCTGCACACGCTCAAGTGCACACACACGCTCAAGGGACATTCACAATCGGTGCTCTGCTTGCAGTTTGACGACAAGATCATGGTCTCGGGATCGTCCGATAACACGATCATTGTGTGGAACATGGAGACACATCAGATCATAGCGCGACTTCATGGACATACGGCAGGAGTTTTGGATGTGTGCTTTGACGACCAGTACATCATCAGTTGCTCCAAGGATGCGTCAATTAAAGTGTGGGATATCCACACCAAGGTCTTGCTCAAGACCATGACCGGTCACCATGGCCCAGTCAACGCAGTTCAGTTGCACAAGGGTCAGGTTGTCTCGGCCTCGGGAGATGGGTTGGTCAAGCTGTGGAATGTTTCCACAGGATTGTGTGTCCGAGACTTTATTGGACACGAGCGGGGACTCGCCTGTGTCCAGTTCGATGGAGAAACGATTGTCTCGGGTTCGAACGACAAAACGATCCGTGTCTGGGAGGCATCGACAGGAAAGTGCTTGAAGGTGCTGACAGGGCATGATAACCTCGTCCGGACGTTGCATTTTGACCAGAACAGGATCGTTAGTGGAAGCTATGACCATACAGTCAAAGTGTGGGATATGAAGACGGGCGAATGTACACTGGATCTGAAGAACGGACATGTCAGCTGGGTCTTTGATGTCCAGTTCAGTGCATCCAGGATTGTCAGGTAAGCGGATACCTCTTTTGTTGGTATGGGTGTGGATTTTGCGATTGTGGCAAGTTACGCTCATCTGACACTTGTCTTTCTAACTTCCTATGTCCTCTATCTACACAGCACGTCGCAAGACCGGAATATCCTTGTGTGGGACTTTGGCGCTGACCTGGACACACGCTTGTTCGTCTAAATCTAGATCGCGTTTATTTTGTTTTACTGTCTTTGTCATCATATACCTTCCTCCCGTTTTCGCCTTGCTTTTGATTTTGCTGTTCTCTCGTCCTTTTGTATATTACCTTCATTCGAATAAAAAGAAACAAGAAAAAAAAAATGTACGTGGATGGTCATTTTTTTTTGCCACCAAAATAAATCCTTTGGGGAGTGGGGAGTCGAACCAGGGTGGCTGGTGAAGTCACCCATGGCCATGGGGTGGGCTCACGCCCTTTCTCTCTTTTTTTTTTTTTTTTTTTTTTTTTTTTTTCGTTGACCTTCTTTTCCTTTCCCGCCACCTCTTTTCTCTTCTTTTCTCCTCTTCCCAACCCTTCCTTTACCTTTTCCACTTTTCCACTCTCCCCTCCTCCCACTTTCCATTATACCCACATAAACACGACGGAGAACACCATGTCTAACACCGCTACCCCCACTCCCGTCGTCGCCGTTGAGGCTCAGCTTGCGTCCCTGACTGTGAACGACACCACCGAGAAGGTGGCCACCATCGAGAAGAAGAAGCTGACCATCCTCGACGACCTTGGCGTAAGACTGTCGCCCTGCCTTTTTCCGTCGATATATCACTTCTTGAATCTTCCTTTGGTATACCAAGGAGAGGAATGAGTCTTCTCTGGTGATACTCGAATATCTCACGCCTTGGTGCTGAATGCCGTTTTCTTGTGTTTATCTCACCCCACCCGCTTGAACTTTATAGTCGGATGACGACTCAGATGACGAGGACTATCAGGCCAACGAGGATGGCAGTGACAGCGATTCGGATGACGATGACTCTTCTTCGTCCTCGTCTTCGGGTGAGGAGAATTCCGACTCTGACAAGGTAAAACAAGCAAAGGAGGCGATATTATCAAGATCTTCTTTCCTGTGCTGTTTTGGGGTTGATCAACTTAACTTTTGATGTGTGTGACATCATATATGTTTGATAGGAGGACGAGATCGAGGGAGATGAGGTCGCTGCCTTGGCTCGCGATGCCTGTAAGCTTATTTACTCTTCCTTTGATGGCTTTTGTCCCACATGGAAAGTTGCATACCATACTCACACCCTTGGAACACCTTCTTGAAAAAAAAATGTCAATATTAGCTGCACATGGAGCTTCCCTGGACGTGGAGAAGAAGGTCTTGAGAACAGGAAAGGTCCTTGAGGTCGCCTCCACCACCACCTCGACCGAGGTTGTGATCGAGAAGGTTGTGGAGGAGACTGTCGTCAAGGCCGAGGCTACCGCCTAAACTGCTTAGCACTTGTCGTCTCAACAACAACACGAAGTCTGGCTTTATGTTTCGCACCAACCAAAATTTCCCCTCGGCCAGATTTTCTTATTCTTCGCTCACTGGATCACACTACACAGCCGAAACTCCCCCCATTATGCAAAGCAAAAAATAATAATCCAGGAACACGTCAAAAACTGCACACCAACAAATAAATCGATACTTCTATTTCTTTGCGCGAAAAACGAGTGTTCTTATTATCATTAATGGGTCTAGTATTACGATCACGATTTCCCTCTGGGAGTACCTCTCCACCTGGGATCTTAGTTATCGCCTAGGTCCAATTCCACTTCTTCCACACTGACCACCCTTTGCTCTAGCACTCCTTTTTCCTCCCAGAACGAGACTTGTTGGCGGATCTTGCCCAGATGCCTGAGCTCCAGCTGGGCCTTGATCCGGTCCAGCTGCTCTTGCTTGCGCTGGGCATCGTCGACCAGCTGCTGGCGGCGGTGACGGCGGCGTTTCTTCTCCTCCAAGGCGCGTTGTTGTTGAGAGGTCAAGTTGCCCTCCAACGTGTAGGTGGGTCGAGTCGAGACGTAGTCGTTATTGTGGTCGTCCTCACTGCTGCCGGTAGTGAGGTAGTCGTCGGTGAGGGTCGAGATCGAGGAAATGGAGGACATGGGCCGGAGCGAGGATGTGAAGGGCTTTGTGGAGACGGGGGACAGTGGATCAAAGTCATCGTTCTCCTCGTCGTATTCGTCCTCGAGGCCACCGTCTTGGTCATTTTCGTTGCCACTGTTGGACAAGCTTCCTGGGCTTCGTGGGGACGATCCACCCGACTCGAGGGCATCCTTGTCTGAGGATAGGGTTGAACTGGCTTTGAGATCGTCTGTTGGCCGATCAGGATCTGATTCCTCACTCTCAACTTGTTCGCGATCAGACCCTTCAGACGGCTCCGTAAGCACGGTAGATGACTCTAGCAGTAAAGAATGTGATGCGGATGAATTGTTTTCATCGTCGTCATCGTCATCATCATCTAGCGCCACATTCGGCGCTAGACGGCCTTTCTGAATGGACTCTTCGATCTCGGTCGCATAGGCATCTGTTGGTGTCTGACCATGGAGGCCAAGGGCGTAGAACGGGCGGTGGACCCTCTCAGGCTCCTTTGTTTGGTTGAGATCCTGATCTAAACTCTGAGGAGAACGTGTTGATGTGACCAGAAGTGAATGGGAAGGGGAGGTCTCGCGAGTGGATATGCTGGATGTTTGGTGTGAAGCGTTCTCCGATTTGGACTCGTCCGCAGAGCCTCGATTAATAGGTGAGGATGCACGCGAGGAAACAAGAGACGCTAACTTGGAACTAGGTGTGGACTGCCCCGACTCACGGAGGTCTTCTTTGTCCTTGCTGTCTAAAGTACCTTCCAAGGCCACTTCCTTGTCCTGATCTGGTTTCTCAGCATCGCTCGTTTCCTCCGCCTCTGAGCTATCGACGTGTGCCACATTCTTGTCGCTTTCACCTTCGCTCTCGGCCTTGTCGGCCTCATGAACTTCTTCACTGTTGTCCTGTTTGGCGGCCTCCGCTTCTCCAGGAGATCTAGCAAGAGATTGTACAGATGAGAGCGAAGACCTCCCGCTATTCGATCTAGAGACACTCTCGCGGATAGAGTCAAGACTTGGCTTGGGATGCAGGCCCAGATCCGAGGATAATCGTCGTCCAGTGTTGATGATGCCAGTGAAAGGTAAGCGATTATCTGTGGCGATTGCTTCTGCGAGATCACGTTCCAACAACGTCTTTGGAGGCGATAGTGAGAACGATGGTGACACGAATGGTTGGGCTGGGATGGGGTGAGGGCTACTACCTGCGCTTGTGAGCGACGTCCCCTGGCCCGACGAAGACAGACTCATGGAGCTCGTGGCTCGGCTCACAAGCTCCACGTCGCTTCCAAGGGACGGACTGTGTGTGCGACTGTTGTTGCTGTTGCTGTTGGATCGACTCATAAGGCGAGGGATAAAGGGCGGCAGTTTTGTTTTGTCCTTTTTGAGCGAATCTGTAGCAAATTCTGAACTAAAGGCATCGGCCAGTGACTTTTCCAGGGAGGATGTCTTTCGCTGTTGAGAAGGATTGGTGTTGGAGGACTGGTTTGGAGGCGACGGTGCTGGAAAGGAACCCTCGTGGTGTTGTTGGTGTGAGTGATCAAAAACGATATAGGGCAAGGCATCCGGAATGTCAGGGTCATCGAGCTCATCATTTTTGCTACGCAGGCGTGGGCGAAAATCAAGCTGAGGGGTACTGGGGCTTGACAGCATGGAAGATGTGGCGGAAGGCAAGTCCAAGCGCTCAAATGCAGACTCTGTTCCGAATCCAGAGTGGTCGAAAACGTACTCGTCCTCTCCATTGGACTTGCTAGCCTCCTGTTGGGCGACAAGGACAAGGCATGCCACTGCCCGAGAACAGTGCTTGCACCACTTGTCTCCTGTGGAACTGGACACCGACAGAGTTGAATTTGAGGTCGAGCGCGAGAGTGTGTCCGCATTTTGCTCTGATCCTCGTGCTGCCATGACTTCACTGCTGGTGAGTGGGTAAAAGTCAGTGGGACTCTGTTTTCCAGACACTTGAAGAAGCGTACTTAATCCTGGCACGTTAATGCTATGCGGGCGAATTCTACTCTTTTTTTTCCGATCCCGCTGCTGTTCTTCTGCAAGAATCTGTTTGCCCAGTTCAATATTCGGCCGCTCCAACAACTCCAGGCTTGCACGGGTCCTGCGGTGATGAGAGTGACCAGCGTGGGAGCAAGGGCCTCCAAAAATGATCTGGCCTAGTTTCGCTAGCCACTTCGCTCCTGCGATCGACGATGGTGTGGGCGATTGTGGGGTGGAGAGGGACGATATAGAGCGGAGACCTCCCGATGCTTTGGCGCAGAACGTGGCAATCGCAACGGCGGACTCAAGTGGGCGTCTTAGTGGGTACGAAGGATTGTGCAAGACACTCTTGCCAATGTTGAAATTATTAGACAAGTAGATGTCGGCCGCTACAGACACCATAGGGTGTACTTTGTTGTGTTGTTTGCTGTATTCCTCGCCTGCCGTGTGCACTTTTTCGCTACTGAATGGGTCCGCAAAATCGAGGTGGCTTCGCTTCATCACGTAGATGGCGACACGGACAATCTCCTGGCTGTTGAGGGAACTCAGATCCTGAGGGGTGACTTTGCGATATAAAGAGGTTGTAGACGTAAACGGGAACTTGGATCGATTGGACAATGTCGTTGTAGTCGAAGATGATGCTGAAGAAGACGAGGAAGGTGTCGGCCTGCTGTTCTTTTCCAGAGCGATAAGTGCAAATGACTGTTGGATAGAGTGAGTCTGAGGATGAGCAAGAGAGAGTGGGTCTAGCGGTGTATGTTCACATATTCGCTCCTAAGGTAAGCTTCAACATTCTTTCGCTTTGGTTAGCGAACAGCAACTAAGAAAGAAAAGTACACTTGCCTCGCTGCTGCAGTGATTGTGCGCACACACGAAGAAGATGGTCAGCCACATCCTCGGGTATCTCTGTGTGTGTGGTTCGCAAACAAATGGCGCAACTTGTTAATGTCACGACAAACAAGTCGAACGTTCCAACGTTATCCATTCTAAGCTGCCCGTTCATTACCTGACGTACCTCGTTTCTGGCGTTGGGTCATGTACTGCCGCAGCCAGAGCGGCAATAGGTAGTCCATGATCAGTCCAAAGCGATGGGCGAAAATAGAGGAAAACTGGCGTGCACAAAAGAATGGAGGGTCGAAAGACCTGACGTGGATAAGTTACAAAAGACGACGACAATGAGAGAAGCTTCTCTTCTTGGACCGGAGTCCCTTGGGCACCTGACTGCTCGATTGAGACCTATCGGATTGTGACTTTTTATGCATTTTTTCATATTTTTTTTTGAGTGAGAGACGCGATTGGTGTTTGATTCAGACAAAGCGCGCCTATGAGAATTGAAAGAGCAAGCGCGTTCATCGTGCCTTCTTTTGTAGCCAAGAGCAAACAAAGAGATCCCACGTTGTGCACGAACCCCTTTCTTCCCCTTCTTTGTGGTCCAACGGCCACGTCCCTTTGACTCGAGATGACGATACAAAATGAAATTCGCATGGCGAAAGGGGGTTGGGAACAGGTTGGACAAATAGTCGAGAAAAGAGACACGGAACGGAGAAAAAGCCTTTTACTATTTGTGCTTTGTCTATTCATACGGCCTCATTGAGAATGACGAGAGCTTACTCCACTTAAACCAAGTAAGTATACAAACGACGAGGTAGCTGTCTGTAGCGAAATGCATCGACACAGAATACAAACACAAACATATTCTAACTGTGGGATAGTCAACGTCAAGGCATCTCGAGAGCATGGCGAAGTGGCAGCTCATCATCAAACAATTGGCGATAGTCGATCATTTGGGGACAACGACAACATTGTTTGGAGGTCTTTGAATGACGAGGCGTAACCGTATCATATCATGTCGTTGTGTTTATTGCCATGGCTCCTTTCTATACTAAGCTCTTTTACTTTCATTTTATTTCCTCAGCCCCTGCCCCAGATCAAACAGTCTTTTTTTTCCCCCCTGAGCACTTTTCTCATCGCTCTTACACGCAAAAAAATACCTAATTGTCAATGGTTCAAGCGCTCAAGTATGCGTTTCATGACCCCCTACTCCTCGTTCCCAATAGAAGGATTCCAAAGTGAGAGGAAAGGAGGAGCAAGCAGGGGTGTAGCAATTGGCAGCTGGGACAATAGGGAGAGAAAGCATCGTGAAGCATGATGGGACAAATGTACCAAGGATGGAGAATAATTGGAAGAGTTTCCTCAGGCACATTCACCAAATCGCTCTTTGCATCCAAAAAGTACCCAACAAGAAAACCGTTTGGTACCTCTACTCTTGTTTACTCTGCATTACGTCCAGTGCGCACAGTCTTTATCTATGGCGATGGCTCTTGTTGACAGTGAGTGCAATACAACGAAGCGCGCGCGCGCGCGCGTGTGTGTGTGTGTGTGTGTGAAGGTGACTTTCTTTCTTGCTTCTAGCCAATGCTCGCCTTATTCAGGAACTTTTAGAAGGCTTTGTATCACTGGCCCTACATTGGCCACTTTGTCAAACGACGCGTCTCTAGCCAAACAAGGCACTGTTCGCTCATCACCCGATGACCATGGGTGTTGTAGAGTAAGAGCGTATGTAGTCGTGTTACTGAGGAACCAAATAATAATAATAATATTAATAATAATAGCAGTAATACATATTATTTTATGGAACAAGGAGCAAGGAAACTTGAAGCGGCCATTGCGCAGAGTGGTTTGTCTTTCTTTGTCATGCCTCATGTCATGTTATGGCCTCTTGGACGCAAGACCACAAGAATATACGGGATACCAAGTAGGTGGTATCTGTCTGTATCGCGTATGCACAGATACAACACAAACAAACCATTTTTTTTTGTTGGACCCATGACCCATGACCAACACACATCTTTTGCATCTGCATCCAAACACACACATCCACACACCGACAGGAAGAGAGGACATCCAAACCAAACCCAATCCCACCAAACACACAACTACAACAATAGACGCAGTCTGTTACATGGCACAGGTGGGGTTATTCAGCTTCTCTACTTGGACAAGCATCACATTGAACAACATTTTGTGAGCATATGTATACCCGTCTGCATACATGAGATAGTCAACAGTAAGCACACCCCTCTGGATGCCCTATATCGAGTAAGTCTAGTAAGTAGAAGGTAGAAAGCGTTGCGGACGAAAAAAAAAAAAAAAGTGGGGTGGACATAAGGTTTCCCTTGTGCAACCTTGACAGGGACAAGTGTAGCAAGTGTATTCACTGCTAATGAAATTTATTGGCCAAAAAGTGCTCTCCGATCCGCCTTTGCCCCTTTTCCGTTTCAAGTTGTGTTGTGTTGTGTGTTGTATGAATGAGAATGAAATCATTTCTGATGAGCACTTTTTTTTCCTTTCCCTATCTTCTTTGTCAAATAGGCAAAAGTGGCAGGGCAGGCCCTCATTCTTTGGCTTTGGCTCATCCACCATGGGCCATGGTATTGTTCAGTGGTAGCTCAACTCTCTGTTTCTCTCATCACCATCGCTGTATCTACAATTCCAACGATGTCCACTCTCGATGAGTGAACTTTGAGAGAGAACGAATGACTGGTAGTCTATTCTCCATTTTTCTGATTGGTGGTTTGTCCGAAAGGGGGTCTCAGACTACTCTCCTCGTGCCCTTTGCCATTGGGCCATAGACAGGCAGAGATCGCTGGACAGGCCGCCAAGAGAAGAATTGTGTGTGCGCATGTGGAACGACGCTTTGCTTCGTTCATCGCGGCAGGAACCAATCCCTGGCGATAGGGATCACCCCCATCTTGATCGATCGTAGGATGTGTAGCTAGTCCAGACTTTCTTTCGAGAGCAGATCCCATGCCATGGTGATCCATATTCAATCATCTTCATCCTTGACATATGAACAAAAAGAACTGTGGAGAGGACTAGTTAGTCAATACTGCGTCTGTGTGTTGCATCTGTGTGTTGCATGTCCTCCTTCCTTCTTCCTCCTACCCCACTCCAAATCCAAGTCTCCAAACGGAATCTTGGGGGGGGGGGGGTTTGGCCATGCAACTGATGTCTTGGTCACAAACAAATAAACAAAAGAAAAAAAGAAGTGGCCGCTTGTTTGTCCCTTATGCTCAACTGCCTGATGTTGCGTGTTTATGTGTGTAGTGTGTTTGTTGTGCTCTTGGTTCATGCTTTTTTTGGTCAAGGTGTGTCTATTCTATCTCCAAACAAGGTATCTGCCGAGTATACATCTCTCTTACACTCTCACGTTCTCTCTTCATACTTGATCGTGCTCGGTTGCCTTGATCCATTCAGCCGCGCTTCGCGATCATGGCGACCTTGAGCGGGAAACACAATGGTATCTTTCAGCAAGTGAACAAGGGACACACGGAGGGTTTGGTTTGGGGGGTTCAATAACGGACAAAGAGGGAAAGAGGAAGTCAGGGCCACACGAAACCATCCATCCCCTCCTGATTACTCTTTTGGTGTTGCCTCCTCCCTCTTCAACACGACCTTTCTTCCCGTGTCCTCGCATGAACAGCTTTCTTTCATTCGTAACCAAGTTTGGCCAAAACAAAGCGAAAGAAACCCGATCATGTTCCTGGAAATATTTTTCTTTTCTTCCCATGGTCCAGGAACCACACACCACACACAGCATCGGAGCAAATGTGCGTGTATCTTGTAAGCAGAATGAGGCAAGGGTGTCTCCTCTGTCTCTTGTGTCCATCCTGTTTAAGCCAAAAGAAAGAGGAATTTCTGATCGAAGCGAGGACCAGAGAGAGAGGATCAGTGAAGGATCAATGATGGATAGATCAGTGAAAAGGGGTGACGGGAACCTTGCCTTGCTTTGCTTTTGCTTGCAATGCTTGAGCTTGAGCTTGATGTCTGAATGCAGCATCCAGGCACTCTTTTGGCCCTTTTTTATTTTCTATTTTTCTATTTTGCGTTCTTTGTTTGCTGACCGAGGAAGAGGAAGAGACGAAGAGAGAGAGAGTGAGCGGGAGGAGAGAGGAAGGATCGAACGGCTCCTCGGCCTTTGTCTTGGTGTGATGCCTGCATAGACTACGTTCTTGTTGGCATCCCATCCCATGCCATATCATGCCATACCATACAATCCCATCGAAACTCTCGTTCTCCTCTTGTTCTATTCTCTGTAGTCTATCTTTGTTGACGTAGGTTGCGTTTGCCTTCGCTTGCTTGCTTGTGCATTGCCTCCTCTCTCTCGCTTTCTCGATGCTTGATGCTCGAAGCTCATCCCTTCCCTTTCTCTATTCGAGGTCGAGGTCGGAGGTGGAAGACTGATAAACTCTTTCTCGGTGGGTCGTGGGCTTGTTGATGGATTATTTTTTGTGTGTCCGATGGACATCTGTCGTTTGTTCATATTACGTACTGTAGCCTGTCATATTGAAACTTTTTTTTTACACAGTCCTCCGTCCTCAACCACCATGGCAAGGCTCCACCGTGGCTCTTGCACACACACACACACAAACCTCTTTTGCCTTGGACGGAGGGTGGATGGGATGGGATGGGATATTTTAGTTGCCACCCCACTTTTTTATTTTGTCGCGCTTTTCTTGCTTTTGTCACTCTTTTTTTCTTCTTCCTTTCATAAAACTCGCTCTTTTCTTCTCCTCTCCTCTCGTCTTGTTCATACAGACACAAACAACCACAACAGCCCCCACTTCTCCTTCACTTCTTTCACTTCCTTCGCTCTCTCTCATTCTCACATCAACAACAACACATCCATTCGTCACCCATTCAAAAGCTTGAATAATACCCATTCCTCACACTCCTTCTTCGCAACACCTCCTTGCTCATTAAGTTTCCCACATATTCATCCCACGCTTTCTCTCTTCCACGCCTTGTTCATACTCTCGCCTTCACCCTGCCCATCCTCTTTGTCTTTCTCCTTCTTGCTTGCCTCGTTGAGCCTCCGTTCTTTTCTTCCTTTCAACAAAACAAAGAAACAAACAACAACCTCGCTTCACCTCTTTCTCTCTCCTCCCCCTTGCCACGTTTTTTTTATTCGTCGAGACTGCTTCAATTGATTTGAAGCCAAGCTTATCACTGATCACCAACGCAGAGTAAGTACACTTCCGCACTCCAAACAAGACAAGATGCACACTCTTTATTTTACTCCGAGAGGTTCTTGTCTATCTGGCTTTCTCTATTCTATCTGGGTCTGTCTATCAATTGAACGGAGAAGGGGCACCGGTCTGGTTGCAAAAGCACAAAGGCACGCACACACATAGGCTAGTACAGGGTCCTCCACAGGCCGTCCACCGTCGACAAGTGGGGCGTCCCCCTCCCTTTCCTTCTTTGTTCCATCCCTCTCTCTTTGGATTCCCCTGGTTGGCTTCTCTTTGGCTTCTGGTTGGCCTGGTCCATTCTACTCCACTCCACTTCACGGTCCTGCCATCGTCCTGTGAAGGAAAAAAAGAGAGAAAGAAAAAAAACTCTATTTTGTATGTGGCTATTGATAGTCCCTTCGCCTTTACTCTTTAAGCTCCAATTCAGTCCAATCCGAGCTGGTTTTTTATTTTTTTGCACACTTTTGCAGAGGAGTGCGAGTGCCCTGCCCATTGCCTATCCACTGCCCACTGCCCACTGCCCATATCTCTCTTTCTCTCTGTTTCGTTTATATTTCCTCTTTCCTCTTTTCGTTCTTCTCTTCTTCGTTTTCTTCCGTCCCACCCATATACACATTCTCTTTCATCAGACACATCATCCCATCCCATCCCATCCCATCCATCCATCCATACACACCCCTTTCCTCCCTTTTCTCCCTTTTCTCCTCTCTCCTCTGTACTCCCCTCGCCATCATCCCATCCCACTCTCGCCATACTCTCCACTTCACTCCAATTTGTCCCTGAGAGCGAGGTATATATTTTGGCTTCCATCTTTTCATTCGCTTGTTATTAGTCGGGTGTCACCTGCAAACACACAAATCTCGTTTGGTCAATTGGACTCTCATTTCGCACGCACATCACTCTTTTCCTGCACATCCACTTTCCCTGCAGTCCTCTTATTCTGCAGCTTCTGCACATACATATACACACATATACTCACACACGTACATGTTCGTGCTTTGCTTTGCCTACCAGAGCCAACAGAAGAGGCATCTCTTCCGTTCTTTTTTTATCCATCACAGACGCAGTGTGTGTTCACTCCTGCAGCTTCTCTCTCTTCTCTTTGTCGTTTTTACTACTTCTTTTCTATCCTTTTTCGCCTTGCCTTCTTTGCCTTGCACAATGCAAAATGTGCGTTAGTCCAACGGACACAAGAGGACACAGAAAGAAAACCACACCCAAGCTGCAGAAGGGGACTGTGGGCCTTGAAGACACACACACACACACACACACACACACGCAGAGAGAGAGAGAGAGAGATAGAGAGAGAGAAAGAGAAAGAGAGAGAGAGAGAAAGAGAAAAGAGTGGGTTCTAACATGGGGCACCCATGCGATCTATATCTATCTCTCAATCCCAATCCACACAATGCAAGAAACGCTACACAACCCTGTTTGGCCCCTCTTCCTCTCCTATTCTTCCTATTCACCCCTCCACCCATCCACTACTCAACCACTCCCCACTCCACTCCATCCACCCCATCCATCCATCTATCACCACCAGTTTTCTCTTTTTTTCTTAGCCTTTTTGTTTCTGCCTTTTGGTACCATTGCCTTGTTCATGTCCCCCTCCCCCCCTCGTCTTCTTTTCTTTCCATCCTTCTTTCCCCCCCTTTGACCTTTTTTTTTGTGTGTGCCTTTGCCTTTCTCTTTGACCTTCATCTCTTCTTTTTCTTGTTCTTCTCCTGCCGCTGTTTCATACTCTCCCTTTTCTCGCCTTCTTTTTTGTTTCTCGCACAACAACAACAATAAGTGTTTGACTGTATGCTTGGATGGGATGAGATGGCCCGGGCAGGATGCTACTTACTGGGATGATATAGGACGGGATGAGTCCCACGTTCGCTTTACCTGGAGCCATGGGCTACCTCTCTCTCTGTCTCTCTAAATCTCGTGTATCTTTGTACACCATACCGCCAAAAGGATTAACCTCTGACAATCCAATGGTCCATACAAATCGCAGAACAGGAAATCGGCCCTGTTGCCTTTATCTTTTCCCTTCCTTTCCCTTCCCTTCCTATCCCTTCTCCTTTCCAAAAAGTCTTTTTGTTTTCGATGTCAGACAACTAACCGTTCTCTGTTCTTCTTACCTTCCTTCCTTCCTTCGTTCGCTCCTTCCTTCCTTCCCTTACCTTTCCTTCTTTTTCTCTTTACTTTCCTTCTGCCATTGCTTTCTCCTCTTCATCTTTCTCTTTTTCTTCATATCTCTCTCTCTCTCACCATAGTTTCATAGATCTCCGTTGCAACTTCTTTCTCTGGTGTTGTGTCAACTTCTGGGTCCCTTTCACTGATCCAGCCCCGACTAGTCCTTCGAACGAGATAAATACGCCCATTGGTGTGGGTCCCTCCCTCTTAGTACCCAGTAACAAGCTGTGCCTACCCTGTCATCCAAGCAGAGCCCCCATCTGGACCACGCCCCTCGCCATCCCTTGAATACCATGCTCACCTACAACCACACTCAACAGCAGCACCACATCAATAACCAGTACCCTCAAAGGATTGCCACCGCTCCTGGAAACCCCAAGAAACCTGACCTCCTCCTCCAGACGGCCACCACCCTATCAAATCCCAACATGCACCCCTCACCTCAGCAACAACAACAGCAGCAGCAACAGCAACAACAACAGCAGCAGCAACAACATCAACATCTACTCCTTCAACAACAACTGCAACAAAAGCAGCAACAACAGCGCCATCAACAAGCACATCTCGCACAGCAACACCAGTTTCAACAGCAGCGCTTTGGCAACTTTGAGACACCAAGTCCACCCACCCCATCACCCTCGCCTGGAAACCATCCCACTGTCCTTATACCTCATCCCAAAATCCACCAGCTGGACATGTCCCAGAATTCTCCCAATGGTGACCCCGCCTCATCACCGTCACTATCGGCGTCTTCGCCCACAAGCACGACCTCTAAAAAGCGCACAAGGGCCTCGGCCGAGCAACTCGCCATCTTGGAAGACACCTTCTTGACCAACCAATCGCCCAACTCCAAGGTCCGTGAAATCTTGGCCAAGAAGGTCAAGATGTCAGAACGATCCATCCAGATCTGGTTCCAAAACAGACGTGCCAAGGTCAAGCAGGCTCAAAAACGCACCGAGCTCGTGCAGCAGGAGGCGATGAGATCTCAGTACTTGAGCAATTGTGCCGCTGCCGGCATTACCCCACAGCCTTTCTACGGACTAGCACCTGCCCCTGGAGCCAAGACATTTCCCATGGTTGGACATCTTCATCCATCGGCCATGGCCCGCCCTCTTTCTCGTTCCAACAGTTACGACGGTGTCCGCCCCGCTCACCCTCGATTCACCCAGACAGGACTTGGTATCAATGTGCCAGGCGCCAACCCACTCTATGGTGCAACGCCTTATATGCAACCAGGTCATCCTGCCTTTGGCTTCCGGCCCGCTGTCAACCCAGCCATGGCTGCTGCTCGTGGTGTCAAGCGGTCCTTCGGTGAGTATTTTTTTTTGTTCGTTTCGTCCTTCATTAGGCACGTGTGATGATGAGAACCTCCTCTAACTGCTGTCTTTCGTGCTTTCTTGATATTCTAGATGGTGCAAACGGCCCACTCTCAGCCGGTGCTGTTCCCAAGCCATTGCACTTTCCTGGAGCCGCTGATGGTTTGACTGAAGGAGTTTCGCCCGAATTGTTGTACACTCCTGGCTTGGTTCCTGGCACATCCCAAATTCCAACGATGCCAACTTTCAACTGTGACAACCTGGCAATTGGAACCTGGAGACGTATGTCTACCTCCAACACAGACCTCAGCTGCTTCTACTGTCCTACCACGCGAGTGATGACTTGGCAGATTATTGATCATGCCGCACGCTTCAAGATGACCTTCCCCCTGAGCAGCATCTCACACATCGAGTTTTACGAGGTTGATCCCATGTACTCGCAAGTTGACTTTGACTTGGTCGAGATCCCACAGTTCTTCATGGAGACCGTGTCGGAAGACCAGACTAGGGACTGGAAAAAGTGTAGCGACTTTACAGAGGGCAAGCAGGCGACCTTGGTGACGAGACATACCATCCACGGAATCTCTACAGCGCTCAAGATGCAAGTCATGAGCCTCACCATCGCCTACCCCCCACTCCAGGCCCTTACCCAGTACCGCGAGCCTCAGTTCCCAACTCAGTTCCACGCCTACACTGCACCCATCCCTCAGATTTCGCAGTTCTTGGACCCATCACAGTACGACAGACGATTCGGGAGCCCTATGAGCACCAGCTCCTTCATGTCGATGAACGACGGTCTCGACTCAGGTGGAGAGGGATCCGATCTGGGCGAGGACTTTTACGACGCCGGATTCGGATCACAGTTCCCTTCAACCTCAAACGCACTCCTGGACATCTCTGATGGCTCCCAGCCTCCAAGACTCAAGTCAAGGAGAACGGCAAGCATGCCTACACCGGCCATGAACAACTTTTTGACGGTTGGATTGAACTCTGTGCCATATCATTCTTCGCCTCTGTCCATGTACTCGACTACAGGAACGACCTTGGAGGCAACATCAAGTGCTGGCCTCTTGGCCACATCATCCTCCACGGCCGCCGCTGCTGCCGCCGCTGTTGCAGCTGCCGCTACATCTGCCGCTGCAGATGCCACTCAACTTTCCTCAGCATCGTCAGCACCAGGAGCAACTGTCACGGCGTCAGCAACTGTTTCTCCCGCTGCGCTTTCGGTGGCACCTACCTCTGGATCGGAGGCATCAAACTCTGGTGCCTCGGGAGCTACCTCCGCTCTAGTTAGTACTGCACCCTCCATGATTGCCACCGCCACCACCATGCCCAAGGTGACAATCACAACACTGACCGACTCGGTTGAGGAAGGCTCTAGTGCCGAGTCAACGACCGTTGTCCACGGTGAGGATGACGAGAGCAAGGACAAAGAAGCGACCAAGAGCCCCAAGCAACCGGAACTCGAGATGGGCCTGACCTCTCAGTTCAACGAGTTTTTGGCTCAAGCTGTCGTGTCGACATCGCAGATGGCGGCTCCATTTGTGCCTGCTGGATTCAACGCTGGGATGATGTACATGCATCCTCACGGCCAGTCTTTCCAGCTGGACGATGGATCTGATGCTAACTACGACTTCAGCAACACTGGCTACTACGGCGTGATGCCCGAGCAGGCATCGTTTGTGTCCATGAGCGATCTCGAAGGCAGCACTGGACACCAAACCGATGGTGAAGAGAGCTCGTACGGCAACTATTGATTATTTATTTGATTGATTCCCTCACCCCCCGTTCTTTACCTTGTATCATCATCACCATTTGCATCTTTCCTCACTTTTCCCCTCATTGTGTTATTAGCTTTTATCATTTTTTTCTTTCATTTATATCCGCCGTTTGTCCTGTACAGCCCATCATCATCTTCCACCCACCGAATGAACCCTTTCCCTGGATATCCTCCACCCCTTTCGCTTTACTCAAAAGTGAAGAAAAACCAAAAAAAGTCCTTCCATTTGCATACCTTGCTACCTTTTCTTTATACCTCAGGAACAGAAAAAAAAACGTATCCTTTGGTCTTTGTTCGTTTCTCCTTTGTATTGCTAGCATAAAAAACCTGATCTTTTTTAAAAATTCTCTCGGACAGCTGGATCTGCCTTCGAAATAAAACAAAAAAGTGAACTGAATTTTATGGGGTTATGGAGTTATGCGAATTGGTCACGTGTAGTAGTTCCTGCGAAGTCAAGGTTTGTCATTCACTTTTTTTCACTTTTCATTCGTAATCACATCACTTGAACCCACGACGACCATTTACAAGGACAAGATACTACCGCGTAGACGTGACCCTCCAAGCAAGGTCCAGAACTTAGAAAAAGAAACAGGAAAAAAATGTCGAAAGGCAAAGGCAAAAAGGAGGATCCAAGCCTTCCAGAAGACTGCATCTTCGAGATCTTTCAATATCTCTCCGCGGAAGGTAAAGAGATACCTAACTCTCAAGATTGGCTTGGCTGATTACGACATACTGTCCAAGCGCAACAAACCGACGGGGGAGCAACGATGAAACAGTTGCAACCGAAGGATCCATGACAGTACTGGCTTATCTTAGACGGAGAGTTTTTTTTTGTGTTCACGTTAGATCTGGCTCATGCGTCGATGACTTGTAGGAGCTGGAAGAAGCTTTCTGAAAAGAACAGTCTTTGGCAACACTTGTGCCTAGAGCGCTGGCGGACCTGGCCTACACCGTCGCCGTTCTCACCCTCCGAGGAGCAACCAAAACATGACTCTACTTCGCACGAGTTTCGTTATACCACAGGAAATGTTACGACATCAGGGATCGAAATCAACCTGGACAGCACTGAGCAAACCTATGACGTCATGAACGACGTGCTCTCAGATCCGTCTCCATCAATCAAGAGACCTAGCATGAAGCGGCCCTCCTACCCACCCGTACGGATAGAAGATCTGCACCGTCCACGAGACTGGTACTCGGCGTCCGAACCGCCCTTCGAAATGGAATCCTGGAAAAGAGTATACCGAGAACGACACGAGAAGGATGCGATTGTCCGCGAATTGCTTCAAGAGATGGTCCAGGACTCGCGAAATCGGATGCGGCACATGGAGGGGATCGCAGATATGGGCATGGTCATGGCACGCGATGTCCTCGAGAACATCATGAGTGGACGGAATGGTGAAGAGAAGGATTTGTCACGCTCGTACTACGCACGCAAAACCGTGGCGAGACTGCAGCGTGGATGGGTTCTGGACCAGTGGCGAGCCTTCAGAGAGAACGAGATCCAGTTCCCGATCTGGCAAGGGTGTGGTCTTATATCCATGTACTCGAACCAAGGACTAGATTTGGCGGATCTGGATCAGCAATTTCAAGCGTTGGCGGACGAGTTCCTGTGCATCTCGCCAATGGATCAGGACGAGCATGAGGTGCTGGTGGTATCGAACACATTGGCAAACACGACCTTGAGAGCGACGTCCTTTGACCGACATAGTCCGGGGTCATTTTCGGCAATAGAAGCTCAACCCAGATCCTCAACTGAATCAAACGAATCGACGGACCAAATCTCTGAGAGGTACAGGCGACACTACGAACGGCAAACTGATCGACTCCGGGATTTGATCCGCTTCTTCACGGTCGAGCAAGGATTTAAGGGCAATGTCGAGAGCTACTACGACCCCTTCAACAGCTTCATTGACAAGGTCCTGTCACGGAAGGTCGGCATCCCTCTGTCACTGTGTGTCGTCTTTGCAGAGCTGGCTCTGCGTGTCGGTGTCTCTGGCGTGGAGCTAATGGCGATCCCACAGCACTTTATGATCCGGTATCGCCCTACCATTCCGGCGCATCTGGGACATGTAGCCGGATCTGGATCAGGTCTGAGACCGACACCGCCACCCTCAACGCCACCAACATACTACCTGGACTTGTTCCACTCGCCTCAGCAACTGATCAGCACTGACCAGTTCGATGACTACTTTGTGAGCCTGAGTATCCCACGGCCATCCAACGTTTACCGAGACCTACCGGTGCCTCCAGTTGAGGTATTCCTGAGGTGCCTGCGGAACATTATCCTGGCTGTTGATCAGTCAGGAGGAGCTGGAAGGTAATCAAATTTTGAGGTGGTATGAATGATGTACTGTTTTAATAAGCTTTTTTTCTTTGTACTCACTTTTTTTTAATCATGTCCCACGTAGATTTGGCTCGGACCATCACAACAGTTTATACTCGGCCATGTCACAACTCCTGGTGCTGCACCCTAACGAAGAGTAATGTTTGCAACAATATGATACCTCACCATTTCTGTGCTATCCTGATATCAAAGTGCATGGAAACAAAATATCTGACCTTACTCTCTACTTTTTTTACTTTGGAGTAGGTGGACCTTTTATGACCTGTGGCTTCAGTATCTGACCGCGTTTTGGCCCGAAGATGTCGGGTTTGCTCGCACAGCGATCCGAGAAATGGACGAGAGCGAGCAGCGACGCATGTTGGCACGTGGGTTTGGGCCAAAGTCAGCACCTATGGGAGAAAGGACACATCACGTCTTTGGCATCCGGCACGGTCATGGGTCAGCCGAGCGGTTGCAGCCGCTGCACCTTGGATCAAAATCTCATGCCAGACAACAGACAGTCCGCATTTTGAGGTCGTCAGTGCAAAAGCTCGACATCGAGGACGACACGGGCAATGTTGGGTTTATCCGACGGAGGAGACGGCCACGGGTCAGAACACAGGAGCACGATCAGGCGATGGGTTCGCCATCTGGTACTCAGGAGCGTCAGACAACCCCGGCACAAGAAGTAGGAAGCAAATCTCCGGTAGTAGTGGCCGAACCACAGGTGTCGGCGCCAAGCTCGCCGTTTGGGCGATCGGATCGCCAACGGCCTGAACCAGAGTACTATGTCGGAGAGGTATTCCGGCACAAGTTCTACCGCTACTTGGGCGTCATCTATGGATATGACCTTAGTAAGTCTCGAACACAACAGTGGGGGCGCACATTCAGTCAGTATATTTTCTACTGCCTTTGCTAACCAGTTCCTCTCCATCACTCTATGGCTATTTTTCTACTCAATAGAGTGTGAACAACCCGAAAACTGGATCCAGTCAATGGGGATCGACTCGCTCAAATACGGAAGGCACCAACCGTTCTACAACGCCATCCTCTTGGACGGAGCTCAGCGCTATGTGGCACAAGAGAATATTCAAGTCATGTTTCGACGCAAGCAAGAACCTGCAAACAGCTCACTGTCCGCATCCTCTGCACGTGCGAACGGCGAATCTTCGTCTTCGTCAGCCTCAACATCTGCAGGAACAAGAATGGGAACAGAGACAGAATCAGACTCAGATGTTCCCAGTGTCTCGTTCTCTGTGACCTGGATAGAACGTGACCCCTTGACTGGCAACAGTATCATTCGCAGAGACACTCATACCACGGATCTGTCGACCAGTGAGCCTGTCCAGAGCTTTACACATGTCCACGTGCCGTCGTTGTCGTCTACCGCCAACTCCGTGGAACAACAGATGTTGAGCAATGGTGAGGAAGAGGCGAATCAGGAGGAGGACACTCAGGATGCAACTCAAGACGAGACCTTGGAATTGTCTCTAATTTCCTTGGAGGATCCCTACGCCACGACTGCTGCCCTTGGAACTACGACTACTAGTATTAACTCTGTTGCCGCCGCTGCCGCCGCTGCCGCTGCTGCACGACCAGAAGCCTCAGAATTGGGACCTTTGGGCATCGATGGCATTGGCAAGTTCTTTGAGAGCTGGTACACGGACGGAGAGGAGGGCCACTATGTGATGAACAAAGAGATCCGAAAGCTGTACCCTACAGAAGACTACGACTATTAAACACCATCACACAACTCCACTCAGACCTTTATTTTTTTTTTGCACTGTTTTGTATTAATTATTGTTTTTGTGTTTTTTTTACACTTCCGTATTTTTATTTATTCATACTTTTTCGATGTGCATTGTTCGACACATTTTGGGAGTTTTTTGAATGTGGATATGCGTGCTACATGAGGAGGGGCTTTTTAAAAGAAGCTCTAGTTCATCTTGGAGATCTCCAACCGCTGTCTCTCGCGCTCAACATCGTCAGCCCTATGATCATTCGCACAAAGACATGATTATCAGTTAGTCTCTTGCACCACCTTGCCAAGAATACATCTTGATGTGAAATGACTTACATTGCAGCGTTCAGGATTGGACCCGAGCCGTTCTTGTATCTCGGTGACGGTTCCCGCGACGAGCCGCTGGCCAGACGCCCGCCCGACGACGACCCACTGTTCAGACGCGAAGGGTGGCGCCCGTTTTCGAGATCTGCGTCGTCGTCGCCATAAATGTCATCGTCGTCGTTGTGCAACTGGTTGTCGTCCTCATCCTCGTCCTCGTCCTCCTCGCCAATATCGAACATAGCCACCTCGTCATCCTCCATCTCATAATCACGTCTCTGTGGGCGCAGCTTCATGCCCGTCAGACCCATCGACTCTGCCGCACGGGCGTTGTTGTGATCCGCATGCTCGTCTTGCTCGTCATAGTCTTCTGTCTCGAGCTGGTCAATGCCGTATCTCTTGTTGTTCTCGGTTGGTCTCCAGAGAATGACAATGGCTGTGAAGACAATGAGGTACAAGATGTTCAGCCAGCCGTCCAGAAGGAACCACCGGATCCGCCAGTGGGTCGCTGGCCAGTTCACGTCGTCCATGCTCATGAAAGCCAGGGTGTTGATCACAAAGAAGGCGCAGAGAACAGTGAGTGAGAACACGAGCAGGCGCCACAGGCGCGTGAACATGCACACTTTCTCTGTCTGGCGGCGCAGGTTCAAGGTCGCGATGGTTGAAGTCAGGGATTGCAGTGTCCAGATGTAGAAACTGACCATGGTCAGCGACAAGGGTACGACCACCATCAGCACAATCATGGCACTAACATCGTCCACGGGTGACATGGTTCCTGCAGAGTAGATGATGCCGAACAAAAAGTGGGCCAGACTGAGCATAATGACCTTTCGCATCGTGGTTCCCAGAGTAGCTCTATATTCATGCGAGAAAGAAAACAATATTAGTACGCTGCGTCGATGTTACAGAAAATGAGGCATGGATTCCAGAAGGGCGTAGGTGACATACTTCACAACACCGTATCCCATGGAAACGATGAGCAACATGAAGAGCGAAAGACTATTTCGGCCGGAGTTAAGGATCGAGACCAATACCAACAGTGCCATGGCTAAAGTGAAGGGCACACATACAAAGAATGAGAATCGAGTGCGTAAATGATGTGTAACAAACACAAAGGTCCTTGCGTTGATCGACCAAGATATTAATAGATGATTCCGCATCTACTTACATGGCTCGCCAGATTCGTTGTAGTTCTCCCAGAATCCCCAGTTAAACGCCATCTCGACCATCAGGAAGAAGATCACTCCTGAGATAAAGTGTTGGACGGTCAAGATCTCGCGCCAATGCTTGGCGCACAGGACCATCCATGCAATTCCAATGACGGCGTAGATCAGCGACAAAGCTCCATAGAACTAAAAACAGTAGAAAATACAAATATTAGATTGAGTTGTCATCTCATGATGATATCGCAGACTAACCACTCAAAATAGCCCATACGTACAGGAAGCTTAGGGTAGTCTGATCCAGCCAGTGCTCCATGGTGATTGTTAAATCTGACATGTCCCTCAAAGATGGCCTCTTTCTGATTGACCATGAGGGGCCAGGCCTTGACACAGTAGAATCCAGTCTTTTTGATCGGGTAAAAAAAGAATTGGTCGCCTTCTTCCTCCTCCACCCCGAAATCGAGAACTTTGGACTGGACAGTTGACGCGACCGAGGTGTCGATAATGGCTTGGCCCTTTTCAGCCTCACTGCAGACTCCGGCCTTCAGGGCTGCAGTATCACAGATATACAAGGTCTGGGCAATTATTGAAAGGATAATTCGATAATGCGGATTAGTTGGAGAGCCAAAAAAAAAAAAGCACAGCCTAGACAATTTTTTGGTGTCTCCAACGCTCCAACGGGCATTTCCCTTTCGGCGCCCAGTGCATCATGATAATTGAAATCCACTATGATTAGAATTGGGGTCTTACCTCTCCTGTTGCGTTGTCGCGCTTGCCAATCAAGTTTTTATCGTTCCAGTCGAATACGACCACGACGGCATTTCCTTGCGAAGATTTGGTCATGACAACTATATGAAAGAAATAACCGAAAAACAATAGTTTGATGGTGAGTATTTTTTATCCTTTGCGCTTCTGTGCCGAGAAGTTAGACCCCATAGTCTCTGGTTTTCCATCGCAAGTGGAGGGAGGTAAGAACTGGATAAAAGTTGAAATCATGTTACCTCGGATGTCACTATCGTTGGTTCCTTTGTTTGATGCGAACATGCCTCCACATTCAACCTCGTTGTTTCTGTCGCTGTCCTAGAACAAAAAAGTGCGTCAGTTTTCCCAGGCCTAAAGTGTGGTCGTAATGCAGCTTGTCCTTCATATGCGAGCACTGTCGCGACTTTTCGCTTCATGAAATAAGGTCGGGTAATGAGCGAAGACTTCTAGCAATTGAGAGATGGTTCCCGGGGCGACGGAGCACAAAAACTTGCAGCTTACAATGAAAACTTCAAAGGCTTGTGTGCAGCACAGCTGCATCAAGAGCATCAGCAGCCCGATGACTGCACTCCTCCTGAGTAAAGTCATGATGTATATGATGTATGGGTAATGACGGTTGTAAGAGGGTTTCCTGGAGGAGGAATGAATGAGTTGAAGATGAAGTGGAAGAGTGGCAAGAACAGCGGCCAGTCGCCAGACCTGACAAAGAGTTCCTGAAGTCACGTGAAGTGACTGCTTCTCGGCCTCTTTTTTAGCTCAAAAAAGTTAATGCCCATTTCCTTCTCTCTCTTCGTCCGTGACCTTTGACTCATTTCTCCAGTTACTCATTAAACAGGACCTCGCTCAATCCATCACCGACCAACCAACAACACTTCACCCACTACCAATAAACAGAGAAATACAAGATGGGTTGTGATGGTGGCTCAATTCCAAAGCGAGACGAACTCGTCAAGCAAAAGCAGAAGGCTGCCAAGGTCGACCAGAACATCCTCAACCAAGTCCAATGGTTCTCCTGCGCCCTCTCCAAGAAGGCACTTTCCGCCCCTATCGTCTCCTGTGGCCTCGGAAAGCTCTACAACAGAGACGCCATTCTCGAATTCCTGCTCGACAGGTCCGCCTATGGCGATGGCGACCTCATTTGTAAGCACATCAAGTCGCTCAAGGACGTTGTCACCCTTAAACTGGAACCCAACCCTTCCTTCTCTGAGAGCCACTCGCCCAGCTTAACCTACCATGATCAGGAGCCAGTTGCTCGCTATGTTTGCCCGATAACCATGAAAGAGATGAATGGCAAGAAGCGCTTTGTCTACTTGGATACCTGTGGGTGTGTCTTGTCTGAGAATGCCATGAAAGAGATCCCATCCAAGTCTTGCCTCAAGGTTTGTCTTTCTTATTATAACAGTCTTTCTTTTGGGACCAGACTGTTGTATTGTTTACTAATACCTTTGACGTCTTGAATAATTCTTAATAGTGCACAAAGCCATTTGAACCTGTCAATGTGATCACACTGAACCCCAAGCCCGAGGAACTGGAGGCCATGGAGACTGCTTTGGCTGAGAAGCAGGCACGGATACTGGCGGAAAAGAAGGAGAAGAAAAAGGCCAAGGCCAACAAGAAGGAACTGGAGACGATGAACAGCGCTGACCCTAGCATGCTGTCAACGACATCTTCGAGCAAGCGCAAGTTGGATGAAAGCACGACACCAGGGGCTCACTCGAACCAGGACCAGCCCTCGAAGAGGCAGCACGTCTCGATGTTAACAGCAGTCAAGCCCAGTCTTTCGTCCACACACTCGCTGACGGCGGCGGTGGCGGCCAAGGTGGCAGAGCAAATGGCTGCGAATGCTTCGATGCGGCCAAAGTCCTCGGCCATCCAGTCGCTTTACAACAATGGCCGCATCTCCAAAGAGAACTTCATGAACCGATAAATGGATCATAGTGGATAGTTCTTTTGACAACCTTCTTGTATATTAGTACCCTTCTCTGCTGCAATAAAACATTCGGTCCATGAACGTTTGTTTTTGTGACAGGGGTAATCTGCGAGAACTGCATGGGCAAGGGTTCGTGCTCAAAAAATACGACAAAGCTACTTCCTTCAGATTGAGCATTTGTTTAGCTTGCATTGGCCCATGGCGACATCGACCAACCCCAAAGGCTCCAAACGCCTTTCCGAATGGCGGCATTCCCTCAGTATGATCTCTGGCACCAATTACTTCAAGGAAAAGATCGAGCCCCATGAGATCTCCTTCGCCTCCTTCCTCCATCACATTCAGCCCAACAGTACCAAGGAGACCGAGGTCGAAACCCTCTGGAGCGCCAAGATCCTGCCCGCGATCCAGAAATCCGCCTTCCAACGCCTCAAGCAGCAGTTTCCGCGCCTCCAGCGAGAATGGTCCCTGTCCGCAGCCACACGGGCACAGTACTGGGCGAATCGCGCCACAAGCGAAAACGCTGCCAAAATGAAGCGGCTGCAGGAGGCTAATTTGCTCCAACTGAGAGAAGAGTCGACGACACAGCTGGCGTATATGGCGAAAAAGATCACGTACGAGGTGAAAGAATCGTGTGGTAAGTTCCAGGACTCGGTTTGCTAGTGATATACGGGTGCATAATGATATCGAGCTAAAACTTTAGGCACCCTTCATCTCTTCATAGATCCAAAACCGAAGGACAGCTCCATAATGGAGAAGGATATCGAGGAGTACGAAGCCAATGACGGCGAGGGCGAAGAAGATGACCACGACAGCGAGACTATCAGCAACGCCGAGGAACAATACGATGAGCCAACTCTGCCACAGGGCGATAGGCCGTGCGAAGAAGAAGAGGACGAGGAAGATGCGGAGGACCTGACTCAGGTCGCTGGCTTAAGTCCGTTCACACGATTAATCGGCGAACTATTCCGGAAGGTATGTCTTCAACTGTTACCTCAATGTACTTTACCCTTACAAAATGAACTAGACTGACAGCATTTTTGACCCTCGATCCATGTTAGTATGGTCACCCTTCACCCAATGCCGACTTGGCAGCGCCAACACAATTCCCAAGCAGCGCCATTCAAGAGCTTTACACGTATTCCAAGAAGATCCTGGACCGTTGGTCAGAGTGCTCAATAGTCGAGCAGAAGAACTGTTTGTGAGTTTTCGCTGGTGCATTTAGCCTTTGACAATTTTCGAGTATGAGTTCGTCCTAACACCATTCTTTTTATGACGTGTAGAGTGGCGCTGAGTGGTATCATCAATGCGATGGACAAGAGCCAGGAACCTTACTTTTCATCCTTTGCCAGCATTTCGAGCCAGCTTCTCGACGAGAATCTCTTTGCGGTGACCGATTCGCAGCAGGTTATCTACACGCGACTGAAGGCACGGCTCGGACAAGGAACCATGCCTGAGGTTAAAGCCCTTCGCCGGTTTTGTAAGCGGAGAAGCTGCGACCTGGAAGAGCAATGCGAGGACGGAGGAACTCTCAAAATAGAGGAGCTCAAGATTATGGAGATCATGGAGATTGTGTAAGCGTTTTTTTTATGTAACGTTTGTGATAGCCTCGCGTTTTTCTGACCTCTTTCCTTGGATTTTTCTCAGACTCAAGGAAATAGTCGCAATGAAGTGTGTCCCCAATCCAACCGAGACAGAGTACGTGTTCCCATGGCGCGAAATCACACGAGTTCTATTCAACTCGGACATGGTGGCTCGCGTAGGCGAACTGGGTTCATCTTCCACCCGACAGGATAGAACAAAACTAGAGCGCGACAACAAGGGCGCTGAATCCAATGTACGGTCAAGAAAGATCGACATGCTGCACCAACTCTACATCCCGACACGTGCAGCGCTCTTAGAGCTCGTTTCATGGGAGGCCAAGTCCGAAACGGCCAACAGCACTCTTCTCCAGTGCCAGCTCAAAAAGAACATTCGAATCAACGTCAGTATCCACAAGCAGTTGCAACAGTATCTCGATCTAGAGATGTCGACGACTCCTGTCGTTTTGGACATTTGTGGCCCGAAGGCTCTGGCGTACACGGTACAGAAGGTCGAGAAGGATGTCTTTGGCGCAGCCGCCGTAGGAGAAACCTTGATTGAACTTCCACGGTTTGAGGAAGATATCCCCGAGTTCTTGGACAGTGGAAGTCTGTCCGCACTTTTGCGCATCGGAGTAAGTAGAAAAGTTCAGCGCGTTTTTCTGATTAGGTTGAAGACCGCCCTCTCACTCATGTGTTTGTTTTCCACATACTTTATATTTTGGTGATTTAGGACCGCAATACCTTGTTCGCCAACCTTGTCAAGATTGCATATAAGCAGTATGCCAAGGCCGAAAAGATGAACAGCATGCTCGGCAGGCCGTTGGTGCGTAAGGAGCCTCCAAACTGTGTCTTTACTCCCACGAAAAAGCAAAAGAGCAGGCCCAAACAGTCCGAGTAAGCTTTTGCTATGAGCGATGTCATACTGACGAAAAGCTAACCTCAAAGAATAGCAACTAATATCGTTGCGGACAAAAAGATGGGCAGCTCCAATTTAGATCAACAGAAGCACTCTGAGCACATCGGACTGCCCTTGTCGGCAGCACTCTGGCCAGGGATCAATTTCCGTCTGTGGTTCACACCATCTCGCCTTGATCTTGTCAACCAAAGACACTTTTGGAGCATCATCGACAACGGTAATCCTCCTCAGCGTCACAGTTGACTTGTTCTGCATCAAGCACCACTACTACGCGTCGCACCTCCAGATCAACCCCACTGGAATCGTTCCTGCTGGTGCTGGCCCCAACCTGGCGGCGCCTAAGGTCGTCTAAAGCTCGATCCCACTCTGTCAAACTCTTTTTGTACATTCATAGCTTTTTAGCAATAGCAATAGCAAATACGAGATTTTAAACTGAACCTCTTCTGAAACCTATGTCGATGTCTGAACCGATCTACGTGCTATGTCGCATGCATCATTCCCCCTTCTACCAACGGGTCTAACAAAGTCTCGGGTTGCGGTGTCGATATTCGCTCCTCCGTCGAGTAGTCACTCTGACCACTACGAAAAAGTCAACATTCGCTGTCAACATTTGCTGTCTACATTCGCTGGAAGGAACACGCCTAATGCAGGTGAATGAGACTGAGGGTGGCAACAGAATGCGAGTATGGACTGCATGAACAGCAATGGATGAGTGCGTAGGTCGTGAAAGGAAGGGGAAAAAAAATAGAAAACCGCTGGATTTTACTCTCTTTACCTTGTCATTTTCATCTTGTCTTGTCTTGGGGGTCTTGTCGGGAGTCTTGCTTGCTTGGGTCTTGTCTTGTTCATTTTCATCTTCATTTTCATTGTCATCTATCTACCTGCCACTCCCCTTGTCCCTCTCACCCATTTCCCCGCCCACTTCCTATTTGCCCATCTCTCTCCTACCCTGCACTGCCTTTCCCTGCCTTTCCCTGCCTTGTCCCGTGATTTTATTCATTTATCTATCAACTGTGAGAGGTCAGTCTTTTATTAGTATCCATGTCCTGTCCCGGATTTGAACCGTGCACTTTCTTCGTGATAAACACACGCTCTGTCCACAAAGCCAAAACCAGCGATTCCTATTTTAAAGTAAGATCTCGGCCAGGTTCAGATAGCGCTCGCTCCGGTGTTTCCTCGCACTGCGTCATTTCCATGCACCACTAGCCTTCAGTGTCCTGCTGGCAGGAGAGTGAAAACACACATCACCAGAGTGAAATGCGATTGCATGGTGGTCTGTTCAATCGTCTCTGAACGGTCGGTCGTCGCCTGAAACCCATGGCAGATAAAGTCCAAAAAAATATAATTGACAGGTGAGCTGTCATGTTTCGTGAAGTTCAGCAGCCGCTGTTGGGCGAAGTAAAGAACAGGTCGCGGACTGAATGAACATACGTTGTTGTGCTACGACCAGACCCTTGTCTCGTCCTCGAGACGCGCTTCATCTGCGCTTATTGCTTCGCAGAAGAACTATTAGGGCCATGTTGCATTTTGGCATTCTTCCTGCATGTGTCAGCGCCAAAGGGATCGCGGACGCCATTGAGGGCTGGGTGAGTGAGCGTTGAACACGCTTGAACTTTGCGTTAAGCATAGGCATTGTCCAGTTGTGTTCGCGCTTCTCTCTACAACGTTCCAGCAGCATCCACATCGCCATGATTAAATAGCAGGTCATAAAACTGAGCTCTTACCAAGAACAGGTCCCAACGAATGGCCCATGACCAAGAACAGGTCCCAACGAACGGACCATGACCAAGAACAGGTCCTGGAAGACTCTTTCCAAAAGCGGCTCATCTAAATCAAACACCAATATGACAAACTCAAAATGTGGCTTAGCAATTTTTAGGCGTCTCCGTACCAAAGCATCACTAATGCTTATTAGAAAAGTGAAGGAGGGGGAAAAAGTATAAAATCGACCGAGGGTTGCCGCTCAACTCCAACTTCTCATCAAAAAAACCACAACAACAGATACTCGCAGCAAACAGCAGCACAACAGACACACACACACACTATCATTTCAACAACACATCTTACCTACTCCCGAAACAACACATCAGCTATGGCTTCAGCAATCGCAAGACAATCTCGATCCATCGTCAAGGCTGTCCTCTCCCGTGAACAGGCCGAAGGAGCTGGTGCCCGCGTCCGCCGAAGCATTGGCCGTCCCGAGCTTCGCAACCACGACCCCTTCCTCATGCTCGACGAGTTCAACGTCGACAAGAACGGTGGCTTCCCTGACCACCCCCACCGCGGCTTCGAGACCGTCACCTACATGCTCGAGGGTCAGTTCCAGCACGAGGATTTTGCCGGACACAAGGGAACCATCGGACCTGGCGACTTGCAGTGGATGACCGCCGGTCGTGGTATTGTCCACTCTGAGATGCCTGTCAAGTCCCAAACTCGTGCCCATGGACTCCAACTCTGGATCAACCTGCCCAAGGAGCACAAGATGTGCGAACCCCAGTACCAGGAGCTTCTCGACGGCGAGATCAAGCGCGCCACACCCCAGGACGGCGTCGTTGTCAAGGTCATTGCTGGCGAGTCACACGGCGTCAAGAGCCAGGTCTACACCCGCACTCCAACCATGTACCTCGACTACAAGATGGACAAGAACAAGACTGTCGAACAGTCGATCCCTGCTTCGTACACTGGCTTCATCTACATGCTCAAGGGCACTGCGTACATTGGCGACAAGGAGTTTAAGGGTAAGGCGCACCACACTCTGACCTTCTCCGAGGACGGCACTGACTCGATCAAGATCACGACCAAGGACGAGGACGCGCACTTTGTTGTCATTGCTGGCGAGCCACTTCACGAACCAATTGTTCAGCACGGCCCATTCGTCATGAACACGCAGGAGGAGATCTACGACACCTTTGCTGACTACCAGAATGGCCAGAACGGCTTCGAGCGTGCCCGCAACTGGCAGTCAAGTATTGCACAGTAAACGCATAGCATGGAAACACATCATGCAACTCTTGTATTTTTAGTCTTTGAAATAAATATTATACAGTGAAAAGAAGACGCCATGTCCCCATTGAGGTCTTTGTTGTCGATGTCCAAACCTGCGCATTCTATCGCAGGTATCATACATACCTCTTTTTGATTTGAAGAACAGGTCGAAATGGAGGTGGCTGGAATTGAGTGAGGCAAGAGAATGTAACACACGCATGCGAGGAACCAAAAAAAAAAGGAACACATTAAAAAAAATGCAAAAATGAACGCCGAGTTGGCGACCCTTGTTGGTGGCCTATATCATAGGTCGGTCTTGCTTGCCAGCGGCATATTGAGGGGACAGCGGTATATCCCTTCGAGTTGGCATTACGTGGCATCCTGAGGGGATGAACCCCTTGACGGTATACCAGCGACCTAGGCCTCGCGGCAAGCCAGTGAGTTTCTTTGTTAGTGATGATTTTCGGGGATCGGCCCTATCGCGCACGGATCTTTATTTCCACGCACTGCGTTATTTCTTTACAGAGCGAGCCAGTCTGGTTGAAAAGAGTGAGGGGAGAATAAACACATCGCGAAAGTGAATGCGAATACATGTTATTGAACTTCCTCAGTACAATGTCGTCATTGAGACCCTGGACGTGTTAAAGAAGTAGTCGATACCTGTATACCTGTATCAGGCCTTCAGCCATTGATTGGGCAAAGTCGAAAGGAGTTAGCTCAGCCCGAAACATTGGCCCAGGACGAAATTGTGCTTTTGGTGTCGCATATCCAACTTAGTAGATAAAAAGCCACCGGCTGTCTTTTGACCTCTTTGGACGTTATTTGTCATCTCCTCAAATGTATAGATATAGCCTGTTCGCCAACCACTTTGCACGTATTTCACACTCTGCGCTCCTCCATCAACGATCACTGCCTCTCCTCCTTTCTTCTACTCTTCACCCTTCAACCCCTTTGATTATTCACCAACTAGGGAAAACCGTCCGCATGCCCGCCTCATCCACTACATCACAAGCTGCACCTGCCGAAGGTCTCAAGGTCAATATCGATGACTCTGGTGCCTTCAAGCGCCAGGCGTCGTCGTTCCGGGACACGATCAGCGACGAGCCAGGTGCCAAGTTCCCGCCAGAAAAGTACAAAAGTCGTGTGCGCTTGCCTTTCCACTAAGGAAGAGGAAGAAAAACTAACAATGTGTCAACATTGCTGCATGAACCTCTTTAGAGGACGGTACCATCTTTATGTGTCGTACGGATGGTATGTGACTGACGCATTGTATATCGCTTACTAGAGATGTCGACAGTCGTTCTAACGCGCTTTTTCTCGTTTGTTCAAATTTGTTAGTCCTTGGGTAAGCGCCATCTCTCCACTTCCGTTCTAGCAGCGATGTCAGCCAAGGATTTTCTTGCAAGAAAACATAACAAGCTAACGTTCCTATGTCTGCTTTCAAACTAGGCCCATCGAACCCTTCTCGTCCGAGCTCTGAAGGGGCTCGAAGATGTGATCTCCTTGGATTCCACACATTGGTTCTTGGACGAGCGCGGTTGGCAATTCAAAGATCAGTACAAGGATTCTCTTTATGGAGTTCCCTATTTGAAGGAGCTGTACTTGAAGGCCGACCCAATGTACGAAGGCCGCGTCACTGTCCCTGTTCTTTGGGACAAGAAAACTGAGACCATTGGTATTGAAACTCTTCAAGGGCTAACATGGCTTTTTTTGACGCTTATTCAAGTGTTAACACAATACCCCATTTTCTCGTTTCTTGCGTAAATTAGTCAACAATGAAAGTGCCGAGATCATCCGCATCCTGAACACAGCGTTCGACAAGTTCATCCCGAACAAGGCTAGCCTCAACCTCTACCCTCAGCACTTGCAGGTCGAGATCGACTCTGTCAACGAGTGGGTCTACGAAACTGTCAATAATGGTGTCTACAAGGCCGGGTTTGCCACTTCGCAGACAGCGTACGACGACGCGGTCTATCCACTCTTTCAATCGTTGGACCGTCTCGAGGCGATGCTGAGTAAATCGGACTATCTTGTCGGCAACACCTTGACAGAGGCTGATATTCGTTTGTGGACAACCATCATCCGTTTTGATCCAGTCTACCACGGACATTTCAAGTGCAACATCAAGAGCATTGAGAAAGACTACCCCAATATCCTCAAACTTGCCCGCCGCATCTATCAAATGCCCAAGGTCGCCGAGACGGTCGATATCCTGTATATTAAGAAGGGATATTACGGCTCACAAGTCCGGGTAATACTCCTGTGCCTGCTATACTGGCTTCTCTCTCTCACCTTCTTCATGCTTTAAGTTTTGCTGTTACAAACTATGCAAAAAGCTAGGTTACATTTCATTGGTTTGACTAATCTGCTTGGTACCTGTTCATGATCGGCTGCTCACTTAGGTCAATCCCACTGGGATCTATGCAGCAGGCAATGGCCCCAACCTGATGCAACCCAAGATCTGAGGAAGGACACGGCGGATGTTGGTAATCGCAGCGCGGGGTTCCATATAATAAATTTCATCATCGCAGGTAAAACCTTAAAAATTTGCGCCCAGCTGCATTTCTCTTTTGTGTGTAGTGAGGGGGGTAATGACGTGCTCCACGCGAACCCGCCGGGTGGTACGAATGATTTGTAAGTGCTACACTGCGCTCATGTGTAGGATCTGCTTGGACGGGTCATATAAAAGGGTGGGTGCCATTGAGAACTTTTTTCAAAATTATCAGCACAAGCAACAACAGTAGCAACAGCAACAGTCTACCAGAGCGAAAACAAAGAGGCAAATACACTCTCTACTTACCCAACAGAACAATAAGACAACAACAACAACCAAACAGCACATTCAAACAAAATGACCATTTCTGCCACAACCCCTGCCTCTACCGTCGAAGCCAAGGACTCCAAACACGCACTCTCGATGCCAGTCGACAAGAAGGGCTTCTATGTCCGCCCAGAGACCACCTTCCGTAACACAATCTCGAGCGAACCCGGCGCACAGTTCGCCCCTGAAAAGTAAAGAGTGCATCTGGTGGATCGCAGCTCTTTTCAAGCCGTGTTGATCATCTTCTAACATCATACCCACTTTGCACTCTCAATAGAGGACGCTACCACTTGTATATCTCATATGGCTGTCCATGGGTACGTGCTTTTCTGTTGCAGATCGACGCGTTTATATTTTTTCTTCTTACTTGCTAACCTTTAAATCATTCTGCTCTCAAACACTAGGCTCACCGCACACTTCTCTTGCGCGCATTGAAGGGTCTCGAGGGCATCATTACCGTGGACGCCGTCCACTGGTTCCTGGACGAGCGCGGCTGGCAATTCACTGATGGATACACGGACTCGCTCTACGACACAAAGTTCATCAAGGAGCTCTACTACAAGGCCAACCCCGACTATGTTGGACGCTTCACCGTGCCCATTCTCTGGGATAAGAAGACCGAAACCATTGGTAAATACATTTCTTCGTGATCCGCTCATGTCTAATTTATTTACATTTATGGTTGCTCGCCTTCTTACAAGGTATTCTTCCTTGACAATAGTTAACAACGAGAGTGCCGAGATCGTTCGCATCCTCAACACAGCCTTCAACGACTTTATCACACCCGAAAACTCTTCTCGCGATTTCTACCCTGAGCCTCTTCGCGCCGAGATCGATCAGGTGAACCAGTGGGTCTACGAAACGATCAACAACGGTGTCTACAAGGTCGGATTCTCGACCTCACAAGAGGCGTACGACCAGCACATCCCTCCCCTGTTCGACGCCCTGGACAAGATCGAGGCCACTCTTGGCAAGGACGACTACCTTGTAGGCAACACCCTCACCGAGGCCGACGTCCGTGCGTGGACCAGTATCATCCGTTTCGACCCTGTCTACCACACTCATTTCAAGTGCAACATCAAGAGCATTGAGAAGGACTACCCCAACATCCTCAAGTGGGCGCGCCGCATCTACCAGCTGCCTGGCGTGGCCGAGACGGTCGACATGGACTTTATCAAGAAGGGCTACTACAAGTCCGATGTGAAGAACAACCCCAACGGTGTGGTCCCTGCAGGCAACGGTCCCAACCTTGCCCAGCCCATCGTCTAATCTCTCTCTTTCTCTCAGAAGTAAACAGGCATTTCCAGCTTCGTTGTAACATAATACATATTCTTTCTTTATTGTATTTTTTTATTCTGTGTTGTGGACTGGTTATTTGTCGGTTACCTATGTCAACATGAAAGGATCAGCTTTCTGACAAAGTATCAACAAAACCATCGATATTCAAACAGGACCATGGCCTCTTACCCGCGTTGATGCGCTTTCCCGGCGAAGTTCCTTGATGACAGCCTAAGAGAAAAGAGAGGTTCCAATCAGTATGCGATGATTTGTGGAAAAGGTGACGAAAGTGTTGAGAAACGGTGTAACAAAATTACCGCAAGGGCTTCTGGGTTGACCCCTGACTCGCACAGCGATACACAAATGGACAGCGTTTCCCTGTCCAGACCGGTATTGAGGATCGATGACATCTCGGTGAGGACTATTCAGTAATTCATGGCGACGAGGCGTAAGTAGCGCTGCTCCGTTCCACCGCCAAATACCACAGCCTGTACAGTTGCTCGCGATTTGAGAATGGAGGAGCATAGTTTCTCCTGGCATGCTGAATTGCTTACTGTCCATGGCTTGTCTGGCCTCCTGCTGCTGTCGCTGTTGTTGCTGTTGTTGATTCCGTGACGACTCTTGCATGACTCTGTGTGTGATGTGGTTGTGAATTGAAAGGGGAAAAGGGATTCGCCCAATTTTTTAATGCTCTGTGAAGAGTGGCTTGTTCACTACGGTCTTTCTGACGTGAACCCAAGAACTGTGGCATTCCTTTTCCATCAACACCCATCTTCCACACTTCATTGTACTATCAAGACGCATTAATGCAGCAACAACCATCACAGCAACAACAACGAAGCCAAATTGAACGGTTCTACCGCCATGAGCTCGAGGAACTCGCCAACGTAAGCATTGGCATTTATTGTAAACTGAACAAGGGATAAGCTTCCTACCCTGTCGCCAGAAAATCCGATCTTATCACTTTCTACAACTTTTCTCTCCATATCTTGGATCTTGGGGAATTGTACTTTCTCTTCGCGTCGTCGCCAATGACCAGGCCAGAGATGCGATCCGCGCCAAGCACCGATCGGACGACCACTCGAGCGATTCTGACTATGACTCGCTCGACGATGAGGGCGACCGGCATACAGGGGGCCCACGCAGTGGACCCAGAGGATATGTGGATTACACCAAAGTAGAGGCCGCCGACATGGACACCCATATCCCCGCGAATAATGTTGGCTACAAGCTCCTGCTCAAGATGGGATGGAAGGCAGGCACGGGTCTGGGACAGAATGCTTCAGGTATCAAAAAAAAGTTATATAAATATATTTTATGCGAGCGCGTTTTATGTGCACATCATTGATGTATTACATTCTCACTTATAACTTTTCTGTTTTTCTCTGTTTTGAAACTGGCAGGGAGAACGGCTCCGATCCCTATTAATCAAAAGCAGAGCTCCCTGGGAATCGGGAAACAGGAGGTGGATACCTGGTATGGCGAGATCAGTACCTCGAAGCGGAAGGCCCTGGAGGCAGAAAAGCAAGCCGAGGAAACTGAGGATCAAAAGAATAAGCGAGAGGTAAATCAAAGAGGCGGACAAAATTTACGGACGAGGACCTCCCTCTGAAAGTTGGCATGGACTCTGACGTCATACCTCCCTCCAACATCTCTTCATCGGATACTTAGGAGCAAGCAAAGCAGAAACAGGCGATTCAGGCAGAGCTGGCAGAAGTCAAGTCTGCGTTTTATTGTGCACTCTGTGATAAGCAGTACGAACGCATTGCGGATTACGAGGTTCACTTGAGCTCATACGATCATCACCACAAGAAGGTAATAGCGCGTGGGAAAGGTCTTGTATGTCCACCAGTGAACGGCATTTTCACACCTGCCTTTTTTTTTTTTTTTTGTGTATTCAACAGAGATTCAAAGACATGAAAGAAACGAGCAGAGCCGGCGCGGCTGGGGCCACCAACAAGATCAAAGAAAAGGAAAAGAAGAGAGAAGAGCGGGAGCTGGCAAAAATGCAGGAAGCGGCGTTAAAGCGAGCTGGAGGAGGAAGTGGATCAGGAATGGGAACACCACCTGCCAGCCTTGTTTCTCCACAACCCACACTGCTACCTGTGGCTTCTGGGACAAGCGGGTTCCAGCCGGTCAAGCTAGGAGGCTTTCAGCCTGTCAAACTGGGGGGTTTCCAACCAGTCAAGCTGGGAGGTTTCCAATCAGTTAAAAGTACATTAATCACTAGTGGCACTAGCTCTGAATCAAATGTCTCCACCAGCTCGACTAGTGCTGATTCACCACCACCTTCAGCGTCATCATCGGCTTATGCGGGTAGTGGTACAGGATTCCAACCTGTGAAATTGGGCGTATTCAATGGCGAAGTAACCCCAGAGCCACAAGAACCTTCGTCGTCAAGTACAACCTCGACACCGGCAGGAGGTACCGGGTTCCAACCAGTAAAGCTGGGAGGGTTCAAGCCCGTCAAGCTAGGCGGGGTGCAGTCGGTTAAAACTGGAGGCTTCCAATTCGCCATCAAAAAGCCAGGAACCAAATAAGACACCCCAGCGAAAAATAAAAACAATCTATTGGTTAATGCTATCTCGTCTAGCCTTCTCCTTTTCTGCGCGCAGCTCTTGCTTCTCTCGTTGCTGCTCTTCGCTTCCCTCCCAGTAGCTCGCCACGCCCTTGCCGTGGTCTTCGTCGTCATCATACCCAATCTTGGCAGTACCACTAACTTCTGCACTTCCAGCCTGGAGCACAAACTCGTTCACGTGCTTCACCGCCAGACGAGGCGTCTTCTTGTATCCCATCAGGAACCCCTGAAGCTGAGCAATCGAGAACGCCTGGTCCGGGACCTGTTTGGCGAACGCAGCCGCCAGCTTCTCAGTCTCCTGCTTCGAGGGCATGGCGAACTCTTGTGCCGTTTTAGTGTCCTCTAGAAGCAGCTCTTTCTCTTCAAGGGCAGCCTTTTCAGAAACATCCTCGTCAGTTTCTTTCTTCTTGACAACAAGGGAAGGTTCCTTCGCGGGTGACTGCGGGAAGAACTTGATAAAGAGTTCCTGTGCTTGAGATTGGGTCGCCTTTCCAAACTTTGCGCGAACATCCACTCGTCCTGGACGGATCAGTGCCTCATCAAGTCGATCCAAGTGGCTATTAGCAAGGTGGTGCATACAGAAGTAAATAAGTCTTGCTGAGGACCAACATAAACAGAACAATAGACAGCTGTGAAGAAAGAAAGCTTACTTGGTAGTCATGCAGAGCATGCGTCCTTCTTGTGCCGAAACGCCATCCACAGAATTGAGAAGCCCCGAAAAAGTAATCCCAGTAGCAGCATCCTTGGATTCGCGCTGCACGAACGCTGCATCCACGTCTTCAATCAGCAAGAGGCAGCGCGACGGTGTGTCCGAGACCAGCTCCGAGAGTGTGTCGTCCGAAATGGATTTGCTCGAGAGGTTGACCACATAGATGTTGAGTCCAAGCTCTCCTGCCAACGCGTGAATAAATGAAGTTTTGCCAGTTCCTGGAGATCCGTAGAGCAGCAACTAAATTTGAGTGTCGAGAAAAAACCCCATGTTAGAGGTAGGGTGCGGATGCGGACCAAATTATTTCTATCAAGCTCAAAAAAACTTACTCCACGACGGAAAGGCAAACCACGCTCAGCATACCAGCTCTCGCTCGCGAAAAACTCTTTGGCGTCCTTGACGATATAGTTTTTCAGCTTTGGGTCCATCACAATAGTGTCAAGAGGTCTACCATAGCACGGATAAAAAAAACTTTAGTTTTGCGATCCAGCAACCAAATATCCGTAATGATACAATTTTTTTTTTTTTTTTTTTTTTTTACCTCTTGGGTCTCGATTTAGTCCTGCGCCACGCGCCGTATTGATCAGCCGCAAAAATTACAGTTCTCGACTTATCCCTGTCAATGAACTTAGTCTGTGCTTCCAGGATCAGAGACTGGATTAGATGGCGGGACCGTCCCAAAGTGCTAATAGTAATGTTTTCGACTGCTGCTCCTGCAGTCGCCACGGTCGATCCGGAAGGGCGAACGCGTTCTCTGTACATCTTTGTTTGTAGTTCATTAACAGTTAAGGAATTTCAGTTAATAATTGATGCCTTGGCCCTATTGAACTAAATAGCTGTAGCGCCTACCCAAAGCAATCGATTCTTGAACCAGAAAAAGTGAAGACCAGGTGCAGGCAAGAAATAAGTTGCGGGCATTGCGCCATCCCCTCCTTCACTATCATCCAGGTCGGTGTTTCAGAGGGTAAGAGTATTAGACACCGACTCAATCTTGTTGTGCCGACAGCTATAACACAAAGCCTTCCCTCGTACCCATTTAGCGTTTGCGCTCCTCGAGCGATCGTAGTTGAAACAGAAAAATTGGTAGCCTTTTGTGCGTATGGGTGATCGCTGAGCCAGTTCTAGTTGGTCCATGAATGAAATTTGAACGAAAAGACCGTGTGAATAGCCTGATCACGTCAGGGGAAGGGAGTCAGGATCAAACCTGCAATAGCGACTTTGTATTCTTACAAGGATCCAGCTGTAGGATTCGTCTCGTGAATCGAACTCTGCAGTGACAACGATTCTTTTTTTAAGGTACTCCAGGACATGGTGTCCGATCAAACGTACGCCACTATTGGATTAAAACACGTGTTCTGTCAGTGTGTCATCCATCGGTTCCAGGTGCAGAATGAAGCGATATTCTTGAGGGCTACACAAACAAAGATATCTTACGCGAGGACACCACCAATCAACGCGAGCTGGAAGCCTCCTGCAGCGAACTGAGAGATTGAAGGGTAGGATCATATTAGAGGGCGTCTCATGCACGTGGACCAAAGGCTGACCAACTTTAAAACATCATACCTGATTGTCGCCAAGGCCAATTTTTTCCGTAGCAGTCGAAACCAGTTTGCCAACGTCGTGACCAACCCCATCAGTTCCTGTTGTGAACGAGCGGTTTCCTGTCAGAGCCAGTCCGCCAATGAAGGCCGAGCGCCCAAAGGACGAGAGGACCGGTCGGGCTCTTGCGCCAAGGCCCAGGCCGAGGGTCGCGGACGACATGAATAATAGTGGTGTAGTGGAGCTTGAGGCAACGGCTCCAGTGACCCCCAGTAATGCAGTGGACGATAGCCTGCCCAGAATCAGGGACATGAACGATTCGATTTGAGAGGTGTGCAAATGAAATGCTTCCTGCGCCAAGAAAGGGAACGTCGTGAATGCTGGTTTGTAGATCAAAAAATAAAAAGGGTGGACTGGTGTGAAACCAAAGGAACGGGTTTCGCAGTCACCTTGCAGTGGCATAAGACAACGGGACTTTGTCTACTTTCCCACCATCACACAACTCCATCTCAAGGACAACAATAGCTAAATTCAAAACATGACAGACCCTAATCGACAATCCATCACAGGCACATCTGGACTTGACACGCGCGCAAGACTGGATGCCAAGCTTGAGCAGGAGACACACGGACGAGGAGCCGGACCAACAGTGCACGGTAAAAGAGATATTCAGGCCGAGCCAGTGGAATTCACTGTACCACCGTCGGAATAACTAATAATGTAATCCGGTATACTCTAACTATCGCAGGGATCCCACCGTTCACTGTCCCACGAGCTGATGGCACGCTGGAAGCCAGCATCGACATCGACAATGACGCCTCGGGAGGTGCAACAGGCAGGATGCGGAGGCGCCAAGGCGACGTGGCACGAGGCGATCACGACGGCGATGGCAATCAAACAAACTTGCAAGGATACCGTGACAGTGGCTCAAGTGACGACGATGTGTGGGGGCGCCAATTCAAGGGCAGTGGAATCTCGGGACCCTCAGGAAGCACGTCGCGGCGGCCTCTGCTGCAACGACTCCGCAAGGCGTTTTTGCCGGTGCTGATCGGTGGGCTTGTTGGGTGGTACTTTGATGCGGTTGACGTGTTGGTTTATAGAAACGATCCTCGGATCAAGGGGTAAGTAAGGAGAGGAAATATATTCATTATTCTGTTGGGCGGTAACCGGATCGTACTGAGTAAACTCTTGGGATAGTGGGGCTCCATAACGCCATTTTGATGTTGCGCCCTCAAGCGGACTAAAATGACATCCATCTCACTCAGCCTTGAAATGATGTTATTTTTTTCCAATTTTTTTTTTTCTAGGAACCTGTTGACATTCTCACTACTTTGTCTATCCACGATGATGTCAATATTCTTCTATCTCGAATTCATCCGACCTCTGGTCCTGAAGAGGCCCACGATTTATGTCAACTGGGAGAAGGAGATGCTGTATCCGGTCCGGGTGGCGACCTCGTCCTTGGTCATGGGCCTTATCGGCGCCAATGTGGCCCTGTGGCCAGTGTGGCATCTCTCGACAATGTTTGTGCTGTTTGCCGTCGCTGTTGCGGCTGTCAACGTCCTGGGCATATTCTTCTAAGTTGTAGCAATAAAAACGAGAGAAATGTGACGTTTGTTTTATTTTGGCTCGCTGGTGCACAGACATGTGGTAAGGCGTTAGCACTTTCATCTGAAAACACCAAACTCAAAGTAGGGTTGGGGGAAAAGGAAAGAACCTTTCTCTACGTTGTGAGCCTTTGTCATCGCTCTGGGGTAATTTTCTTTCTTTCCTTGTTTGTTTGTTTGCTCGTGGGTCCGGGAAGCAGAAGGTTCTGGTAGATCTTGAAATTACCAGCCTATGAGTTTTCTACCGTTGGGGTGGAGAACTGGGTCTGGCGACATTTCACGCCCATGCTTTCTCTCTGTGACAATTGAGTTTTGTGTGACAGACCAAAAGGAGGGAGACAAGATTGCGATCCTTGCTTGGATGATTTGTTGGGGTAATCCAATATGTAGTTGGCTCTTGTGTGCCTGTCTCTCTCTGTCCCTCTCGTGCGAGAACTTGATCCATCACCATCGTCACTATTTCGCTCGAGTCAGGCCAAGTCCACTGACGCATGAACTAGGTCCGAGAAGAGACGAGAAGAAAAAAATGCATTCCGCAGATTAAGATTCGATTTAGGCAAACAGCCCTTGTGTGTTTCTTTTCACTGTTGGCACATGCCATCCTGCCCAAGGATGGACAACCTTCCTCCCTTTTTTTATTGACTCAGAGAATCTCCTTTTCCAAGGAAAAAATGATCAGCCATGCCTGCGCTTAGTGTATTTGCGGGTGTTGCGAAAAACAATGGGTTTATTGCAAATTCTGCTATCTGATGCCCACATGCTGAAAGATGCTTTCGGCATTTGAAAAGCAGTGCGCAAATCCTCTGAAAAGCCGCGCTGGTTGTGAAAATGAAATAGGTTTTCGGGAGATATAGGTTTAGCTCTAGTTCGTCTCAAGGGGAACGTGAGAAAGTTAATCACGGTCAAGCAAGCCATCCTCTCCTGGTGGATCAAATGTGGTTGATACAGGAAGACCCAAAAGCTGCCTGTCGATGTTGTGCTCCATTTGCGTTTCCCACGGTGCACCAACCATGCACTGAGGTACCTTCCAAGTTTCCAACGTTCAGGGGGTGACACTGTGCGCTTCAGGAAGCTGATTGGATGAGGTGCAGCAGTCACCTCTTCGTGGATGCACCCCTGGAGTTTTTTTATGTGCCTGGAATCGCAACTGGAGTGATAAACGATGCTTGCTCTCGGGTCGTTGTGAACAACTACTGCGCGACGATTCATGGTGACAAGGTAGCAACGTAACAAGATACTCATTCTGAAGTGATCTTCCTGACTTCCGTGATCCTTTTGCATCCACTCCTGCTCCAAGTGCGGTCTCTGTTTGATTTCCTACTGAACGGATCAACCTAATGGCATGGGTTCGACGGTGTAAGCATTCTTCAGAAAGGAAAGTCGGCAAGGAAGTGAGGGGCGAATGGGGATATTCGGCTATATAAGTGGGTCGAGGATTGGTAGATGTAGGAAAGGAGGATTACTGTACAGTAGAAGAAAACAGAAAGCAAAGAAAAAGAAAAAAGAGTGAACTCGTTGTTGTGGTCTGAGTTCCGAGTTGAGTTTGGATCCCCGTTATGTTCTTGTTCAGGGGAGGAGTTTTTTTTTTTGAGTTGTCTGCGTGAGAGTGGATGAAAATGGCGTGCGTGCCCTGTGCCAATTCGACAAACTCAACAAAAAAAAAACATTTAAAAGAACACCCGTGTTTTGATTGCTTTTCTTCTCTTTTCTTTCTTCCTCTTCGCGCACCTTTTGCTCTTCGTCCCTCATCTCCCTCATTCCTCCATTCCTCCAACCCACCACACCCTCATTCACAATGTCCACCTTCCTGTTCACCTCCGAATCCGTCGGCGAGGGTCACCCTGGTGCGTATTTGTTCTTTTCCAATCCCTGTCTCGTTCATAGTCATGCTCACCTGGATCAAACTGGATCTCTTCCGTGTGGACAGCCTGGACGCATCTCGATGCGATAATCAACAACTCTCTGCTCCACTTGCGACATCCCACCTTTAACGATCACGACTAACCATTGATTATTGTTCACCTGGACAACTATTAGACAAGATCTGCGATCAGATCTCTGACGCCATTCTCGATGCTTGCTTGGAGCAGGATCCCATGTCCAAGGTTGCTTGCGAGACTGCCGCCAAGACTGGAATGATCATGGTCCTCGGTGAGATCACCACCAAGGCTCAGCTCGACTACCAGAAGATTATCCGTGGCACCATCAAGAACATTGGCTACGATGACTCTGACAAGGGCTTCGACTACAAGACTTGCAACGTCCTCGTCGCCATTGAGCAGCAGTCCCCCGATATCTACCAGGGTTTGGTCCAGAAGGGCTTCAACGTCGAGGACATTGGTGCCGGTGACCAGGGCATCATGTTCGGTTATGCCACCGATGAGACCCCCGAGCTCATGCCCTTGACCTTGGTTCTCTCCCACAAGCTTAACAAGAAGATGGCTGACGGTCGTCGCGACGGTACCCTCCCCTACCTCCGCCCCGACTCCAAGACCCAGGTCACCATCGAGTACAAGAACGAGGGTGGCGCTTTGGTTCCCCTCCGCGTCCACACCGTCGTCATCTCCGTCCAGCACTCTGCTGATGTCGACAACGAGACCCTCCGCAAGGCCCTCAAGGAGGAGGTCATTGACAAGGTCATCCCCGCCAAGTACCTTACCCCCGACACTGTCTACCATCTCCAGCCCTCTGGCAAGTTCATCATCGGTGGTCCCCAGGGTGATGCCGGTGTCACTGGCCGCAAGATCATTGTCGACACCTACGGTGGTCACGGTGCTCACGGTGGTGGAGCCTTCTCTGGCAAGGACTGGTCCAAGGTCGACCGCTCCGCTGCCTACACTGGTCGCTGGATCGCCAAGTCCATTGTCCACGCCGGTCTTGCCCGCCGTGCTTTGGTCCAGCTCTCCTACGCCATCGGTGTTGCCGAGCCCACCTCCATCTTTGTCGACACCTACGGCACCGGCACCAAGTCTGACGAGGAGATTCTCGCCATTGTCAAGAAGAACTTTGACCTCCGCCCTGGTGTCATTGTCAAGGAGTTGGATCTCTTCAAGCCCATCTACACGAAGACTGCCTGCTACGGTCACTTTGGTCGCTCCGAGTTCACCTGGGAGCAGCCCCGCGAGTTGAAGTTTTAAAGCGGGAAAATGGACAAAAAAGGGCACCTCTGCATGAAAACAAGATCGACCCAGCCTTGGCTGGGTCATCATGATGCACTGGAATTGTATGCGAGAGGAGGCTAGACCTCTTCCGTATTAGTAGTTGGTTCAACCCATTCTACACCCCATCCATTTTTCTTGCTATTTTATTTAAACATCACGCATCCTTTGTACATAGACGCTCTTTTTTAACACATCTCATTGTTCAACACAATACAAATACATGTAATTTTACTATACATTTGCATTGCGACAGTTGTGAACCAGGATGGTGAAGGGTTGTGTGGTCAAGTGTTGAAGGCGAGCCGCGAGGCAGGGCAAAGCAGGGCAAAGCAGGGATGGTCGGCACTAAAGTGCTAATAGAGGATTTCCACATTTGGAAATCACAAACCGCTAAGATTTTAACAAGGGATGATGGGATAAATGCGACCATGGTGATGAACGAAATGAAGATTGACAACCTCCAATGGCTTGGTTCCATTGCATCTGGTGATGATGGCAACAATTCTTTTGAAGTGGTGGCAAATGTGAGCAAAAAGTGGAGGCCCAGCGAAGTATAAATTCTTGGCTTTTTTTTTTTTTTTTTTTTTTCCCGCAGCCGCTCTCTCTCACTCTTTCTCCACTCCCAACATCACTTTGAACCACTCCACCCTGCTGGCACTCCACTTTATTTCTTACAGAGCCCAGAGCCTTCTGTCGCCATCATGGGTTTTCAAAAGAGTAGGTTCACGGACATGAACGCCCTTCACCTTTACATAGGTGCCTTTTTTTTGCGACCTTCTCACCATACATTCCGTGGTCGTGAGTTTAGTACTCTTCAAGAATCCTGAGGATATAAGTTCGGAGCTGATGTGCACACTTTGCGATCAAGTCCTTTATCAGCCGTACCAAGTGTTGTGTGCACAAGGTAGGATGGCCCTGGTTCACTTGGTGATACTCTTGAGTGAAGTGCTAACTCGACTTTTTTGTCCCGACTTAGACCATGTTTTTTGCAAGCAGTGCCTCATGAACTACATTGACGAAAAGGGCATAATCCAGTCCAAGAACAAGACCAGAGAACCACATCATCAGGACCATGACCTGTTCCCAAGTTACTCGTCCTCTCCCATAACCAAGATAATCACCATGACGTGCCCAAAGTGTGAAAAGGAACAACAGCCGTTGGAACTCTTGGACATTGCCACTTTTCGCTCTTCCAAATTTGTGGAGGTATGTGGTCAATCACGTCACGTGCTTTGTGAGCATGAAATACGTCTTACTGATGGTGTCGTCGTTGGTAGAGGATTGTCAACGATCACAAGATTCGGTGTCCCACTACGGCAGAAAAGTCGTGCCAGTGGATCGGAACTACCGATGATATTGAGAACCATCTCGCAGAGGTATGCATACGCCTCCGCCGCCGATGCGGACGTATGATCTGAAAGGTACAATGTATGCTGACTGCTTGGATCACTACATCACTACATACCTCTAGTGCCGTTTCAGGATCCAGCACCTTTGTCCACACCGTCCCTACGGATGTCTAGTCACTGGGACCATCTACGATATCGCCGCACACTTGCCGATGTGCCAGTTTTGCAACAAATCCCGATCCATTACATCGGCCACCACGAGTATCAGTGGCAAAAGCGTAGGCAAGCGCGACCATGGTAAAAGTGTGCCTCGCGACCCCCTTATGCCATCTATCTCAAACACTCCTATGCTTCCACTTGGAACCCCTTCACCCCTCAGGGCTGCCCCTCGTCACTTGCAACGAGCATACAATCCCCTGTCACCACCCCAGTCATCCCCAGTCATGGATTTTATTCCGGCTCAAAGTCTGGGGTTGCAACAGGAACAAGACCTAAAGCAAGGCCTGGAAGAGCAGGATGGATCGTTCATCTTCCCGGAAATGGATGCCCGAGCTCTTGAAGACGAGCTAGATCGATATGAAGAAGAACAAAGGGATGGTTATTTTTCTCAGATGATGGAGGGCTTAGAGGTGAACGACAACATGAATGCACAAGACGAGCCTGTGGCCAACACTGAGTATCCGCTGCCAGAGGAGCTTTCAGAGTCACAACAACCAACACTGACCCCTCCATGGCATCGTCAGCAACTTGAGTCTGAAGTTCCGAACATGCAGTTTCCAGAGTCTCAACAGTCAACTAGTTCATCTGTGTTACTTCACCCAAATGGCAATTCGGACAAAGCTAGACCATCACGGCGCAGACGAAACATTATCAGCGAATCGGACGATGAAGAGAGCACTAGCCAGGGAACTGGAAAGAAGATGGCGATTGGAATGGCTCAGGCCAACTCGGATAGACCATCACCCACATACGAGGCAGACATGGATGATAACAGTTCGGATATGATGAGTCCTCCGCTCAGCCAGGAATTCCAAGAGAGACGAGGAGTGCGCACACAGCTTCCACCATTGATGGACGATAAGGTCCGAGCGCCACCTGTCCATCATCGTCAGCGATCGCCTATGCCTAACAACGAGCCCAATGAGCTTCCAACACAGAGCCCACGAACAGCAGTCGCTCCCTCGAAGGAGGACATTCCGGCCCTGTTCTCGAGTTTTGCTGCACAATTTTGCTCCATTGCCCAGAAAGCCCCCGTGTGTTCGGGTATAATAGAGACGCGATCTTACCTACCGCTCTTGGTCTACACGCCTCGATACACAAAGTCACGTCGCAGAGTAAGAGCTTGGAGAGCACAACAGGATCTATGCTTATGTTTGATCGTAGCCATGTTCATGATTTATGTCATAATTGCTAATTTTTTTTCTTATTTTGGTTTGACTTACGAATTGTTTGCAGAAGCTTCATCGCGATCGTGCCCGGACCGGGACATTTTTGACACCCATTGTGCAGTCCATCTATGCGAACACACAGATCGAGGAGGGATTGACCCCGGACATCACATCCCCTGAGAACTCGATAGTAATGGACCTTGCGTCTTTCTCTTCCGACTAGGGATTTTGAAACGGCATTACACGATTTTAGATAGGTGAGGCCTTGAGGGAATAAAAAATCACACAACCTACACAGCGCTTCTCTTGTTTGGCCTGGGAAACAGATGAGACATCGCCAACCACAAGCGCGTATTTTTCTTCGAGGTGAAACGCCAAATCGGCGTTTTCGGGGCGAGTGTATAAAGTAAGGTGGACTTCGAGGTATTTGGTCAGGCGGAAAAAGCTGGTTAGGTAACAGTCGCCTTGGTTCATTGGAATGGCACAAAGTGGGCTTATGAGGATGGCTTGTGACGGAACACCGTAGAAGGCGAGATGAGCTTGTCATGGCGAGAGAGTGCCGATGGAATTTCAGGAGGGACAGGAATACGAAGAAAGCTGGTTCGCTTTGGTGTCCCAAAACACAAACGATAAGTTTATCGTTGATAATTATGACCACTCAATTGAGTTTTTTTTTTTTTTTTTTTTTGGCTCAAGTTCTTTTCATCAGTGTCCAGCAGACCCTATGGCACCTTGTCGGGCCCTTGTCAGATCCATAACAGTTCCCTTTAACTCGCAAAGTTCTAATTCTGCTTCACCCTTTGACTTTTTTTTGTTTTTGTTTCTTTGAAGTTTCCACGCCCTCAAAGATGCCTTTTTACCTCCCGCAGCTGTCTAATTGAAAACATTGCAATAAGCACATCCACCTCTAACAAAAGTAAGTTCGGCATTTCATTTGCACCTCATGGCCCACTCGGTTTTCGTTCCCACCCCCCACCCCACCTCCTTGCTTTTTTTGTCCTAATGCAATTTAACGGACAGAGATACATACCAGCGCATGGCAATGCAATCAGACGCATGGCGGTGGACAATTGATGGATGAAAACGTACCCTTTGATACCTCGAAGTGGACGGGACACGGACCAAAAGAGAAAAATAGACAAGGCAGGGTATGCAATGTGTTTTTTTCCTGGTCAGGGACTACATGCAACCTGCAACCACAATCAAAGAGAGTGCCATAACCACAGTTCGATAACAATGTGGCTTTTTTGAATAAGAGAATGAGTGACACGTACCTTTTGCTGCGTACTCGTCCCATCCTTGTTTTGTTATGTTTTTGTCTTCGACCAACATTCAGTTGAAAGAGGTGGGGGTGTTCTCTCGCCACTACATGCCTACCTGCCAATGTTCTGTTCACTCTTCGCTCCTTGCGGTCCTTAGCCATCGATTGAGAGAAACTCGGAGAGACTCAGAGAAGAACTACTCCTACCATCATCTTCACCCTCATCTTCACACGTACAAATCCTTCGCCAAATGTCGATTCGAGTGTGTTGGGATTGCGTTTGCCATTGTGTTTTTGATGCGATACACAAACACAGACAACACAGGACCGCAACACCATCGCCATCTGCCCTCGATGAAACGAGACCCCGATGTGCTGTCCTAACAGCAACAGTAACAAACAAAACTTTATTTTCTTACCTCATTTCATTTTGGCTTCCAACATGGCCTCCCTTCCTCCCCCGCACAAATCAGTTCCTGCTCGGTACCCCATTTTTTTCATTTCTTTGCATTCGTGATCACGACAGGCTAAACGAACGTTCTTTACATTTTTTTACCTTTCTTTCTCCACTCTCTTGTTCTCCTTCTCACTTCCCTCACCTCGGTCTTCTTCGTTCTCCTTCGCTCTTCTTGGGTGTGGACTGATTGCCTGCCTGTCCCTGATTGCTAGATTGACAACATTATCCCCGTAAGTGTGTGCTAATGAAACGAGCCCACTGTTGATATCCAACTGAGCAGCAAGGTCTTGGGCCACGTCCTCGCCTTGTTTTCTCTTTGCATTAGTGATGTATTGGCGTGCCTTTGGCCACATGCCTCCATTACTCTCGTACTCTTCCTTCCGTCCCATTCCCCATCCCATCTATCCATTACCCCCCGATTTCTGCGAGAGTACCTCATTCTCTCTCTCTCGCCCAGATCCTCTCCACGCCCCCCTTCTTTTTTCATCCCCTGCTCTCTTGTTTGTTTTGAATCGACCCACCCCATCCACACGCAACAGAAGAGAAGAGAACATGTCCCTTCTCTTCTTTGTTCGTGCCATGCGGTTTCCATTTCAACCGACGACGCCTGTCCTCAACTCTACTCCCAGGTCTACTCCCAGGGGGTAAACGCGTCCATTCATTCAATTTCAGCTGTTTCTTTATGCGCTCTCTCTTTCTCGAGCACAGAGTCAATCGGGAGGATAAAAGGTGAAGGTGTGCGTCCATGGGTAATGGAAAAGAAGTATCAACAATACCAACAAAAAAAAAAAAGGTCCTGATGCATGCGATCTGTGCAGGCTTTGCGGGTACCGTCCAGGGTGGGCGTCTCGACGCAAAGACAACTCGAAAGTTCATTTCGACGGGAATAAAACGAAAACGAAAACGAAAAACGTGCTTTTATACATTGGGCGATCAGGGCTAACTAGCATCAAGGTTTCTTCAGTTACATCGAAACCGTCGTTTTTCACTTCGTTGGATAACTGGCGATCAGAGAGGGTAGCTGGAGAGAGAATTGTCTTTCTGTTCGTTGCTAGTGCCAATAAGAATGGTCAACAGAACGGGCTTTACCATCGCATGCATCTGTCGCTGTTGGATGAATCTAACCGACTTTTTTTTGTGTGTTCTCTGTTCCCCTCAACACAGTGGTTCCCGTCATTTTCCAACAATTCTAGCTGGACACCACACACATCATACATACACAACATACATACAATACTAAAATCCAGGATGTTCACGCCCACAACGAACGCACCTCCAACCACAAATACAGCACCGCTTATTCTGTTGTCTACTCCACTCCTTGGTCAAAATCAACTTTTGCACTGTCTCTCTCGCGAACCTTCCACTTCCTCTCCTTCTTCCCCTGCTTCTCAATGGCCCAATAACCCATTACCGGAGATACGACAACAGGGCCTATCGCACCCATCTGCACATCCGTATTCATATTCGCCAACTTATAGTCGTGCTCCTCACAGCAATCGTCGTCTTTCCCAGCATACCAACACACCACCCTATCCTCTACCCCATCATCTCCGCCAATCCCAGGACCCCGACCATCCATCCTGCACCAAAGTGATCCTTCCCACGCCAGCTCCGACATCGACAAGTACCTCCATGGCATCCTTGTCTCCCACCACATCATATGTCCCCAGTCCTTCCTCCAGTAATAATGTTACCCACACAAATACCCCCAGTAAAGTTACTGACTACGATTTGGACTTGACAGGAGAAGACGACGACGTGGAGATGGCTATAAGTATGATCGCGAATACGACCACCAAAAACATTCACGAGCCAACATTAGAGGAGCTTGAAAAGGACCTATTACCACCTCTCAATCCCCTCGACCCGCTTGCGAGTACCACATCCAATAGTGACTCGCCATGGTCCGACTTTGAAGGTAACAAACAAAGGAGATAAAAGCAGGTCAAAATATGCGGTTTGTATACAACAACAACAGCAACAGCAACAACAACAAAAAAACATAACAAAAATCGAGATGGATGGCCCGTCCCATAGCCCGTCCTAGGGTCGGGTAACGGTGGTATACGATGGGATGGGAGTACACGAAGAAAGCGAAGGCAACAAAAGAAAGGCAAAGGGGTAGAGAGAGAGAGAAGAGAAAGAAGGAGACAGGGGGAATGTGTTCATGTACTCTCTTCGTATGACGCTGTAGCCTGTTTGAATACCTATTTTCTGTCAGTTCTGCACGTCAGGAAGGCAGGCAAGCAAGCGGACCAAAAAGAAAGCACGGAACTATTCCTTTTGCAAGAGAGAAGAAGAAAAAAGAGGGGGGTGTTTGTCCATGTCCAATGTCTATCGTTTTTTTTTATTTCTTCCTTTTGTTCATACTCAATGCGGAATTATGTTCATTTCATGTCCACAAAGTCCACCACGCCTGTGGGTATAAAACTGAGGTGGAGGAAGGGCAGGGCAGGGGTTTTTTTTCCGTCTCTTTTCTTTCTTTTTCTTTTTCTTTCGTACACTTCCTGCACAACTCATATTACATATCTACATTTCTACATCACTCTACCAAATCTGCCTCCAAACAAACGACACACCCATATCAATTCACACGAAATCATTCTGTAATTAACCATCCCATCTACCCTCGCTGGCTTTATATTTGCGCTTCACCCATCCCTCGAAAGGTAGTTAGGCAGTCGACAGAAAAAAAAAGAGATACTTCTATGCATTTTTTTCTTCCGGGGAGAAATAGTTTGCACATTTCTACAAACAGAAGCAAAGAGAGAAAAGAGAAGGAAGGAAGCTTGTTTGTGTTGTTTCTGTGTATCTCTACCTTGCGTTGTTTGTGTGTTTGTGTGTCTGAGTGAGAAGTATTGTGTGCGTTGCGTGCGTTGTGCGAGTGAGTGTCGAGCAAATGTGTGTTTGTGCGTGAGTGCGTTTTCTTCTTTTTGGTCTTTTTCTGACTGCACCAACCACGTCTCGACTTGGACCTCCCCTCCCCTCTTTTCTTTTTTTTTTTCTTTTTTCGCACACACACACCAATCCACCCAATTCATCGTAATCCACCGTAATCCTACGCTTCTTTGTTCTTTGTTCACACACTCACACGCCTTCGCATCCACACTCTTCACACTTACACACTCACATACACACACGCAACCAAAGCAAACCAAAGCTCCCTTTCTTCTTTTTCTTCTCGCTTCCTCTCTCCTGTCACTCCATTCCCATCTCCTCATTTCAAACAAGCACAGCACTTTTTTTTTCTTTCTTCTTGCATTGTCCATCCATTTCGGCCTCCATTCAACCTTTTCTTTTCGAACTACTTTGCTTTCGAACACACACGCCCCTTCAGTTTTTTTTTTGCCTCGACTCGACTGGACTCGACTCGACTCGACTCGCAACACAAGCCCTTCCCGCCAACAACTGGACTTTTTTGTTTTGCCTATCCTTGCAACGCCACTCTTCTTCTGTGCCCTATTTAACACATACACACTATCTTCCATACCATATCACACTATACATACCTCCGACAACACAAAACAAGCTCACTCGCTCTGGCATATGAATGGTACATACAGAAACCTCCAACTAGACTCCCATTGTCAAGTCTGGTCTCTCGCACCCCTCCCTTCCTTTGCCTCTCACCCTACTCTCCCGAACTGCCTTCTTCCCCCTATCGGTCTATCTGTTGTCTTTTTGGTGTTGCGAGACACTATGAAAGAATATCCTTTTGGTGCTCTTACCTTGGTGACACCCTTGTCCACCTCTGCCTCTTTGTTGATAATCTGTTCCATTCGTCCTTTCTCTTGCTTCCCCCCCTTTTTTTTTTCTTTCGTTGCGGTTGGAAACTCGGCTCATAACCACACTTTACCAACTCTCACCTCCACCTCCTTCTTCCTCACTAGTTCTGTGTGGTGGGAGGAGATAAGCAATTTTTTTTTTTTTTCTTTCTTTCTTCCTTTCCTTCTAATGCACCGATTCATGATGGCATCTTCTTTGTGTGTGTGTGTGTGTGTGTGTGTGTGTGTGTGTGTGTGTGCATGAGAGAGTGAGAGTGAGAGTGAGAGTGAGAGTGAGTTGCTTGCTCATCAGTAAGAATGGGACGGGATGGGATGGGGAGGATGAAAAACGGGCAACCACAACCACATTGCATCTGGCTCTTGTCTCTTTTGTGAATGGTGGTTGGTGCGTACTTTATGAATGTACACAAGTTTTGATTTGTCGAGGAGTGCACTCTTGCCTTCTCACCCTTCTACCCTTTGCCGAACTGTCAAGTTGGACCCCTCCAAGAAAGAAAAAGAGACTAGTGAGTGAGTGAGTGATTGAGTCACTAAGGTTGAGCAAAGGGGCGTGCCAATTGAAAAGTGGGATGGCAGACACCCGACAAGTTCACTCACCCAAGTCTAACTGAGAGAGGGAGTGTGTGTGAGAGTGGACCCTGTGGTCGGGTCAACGGAGGACAGGTCCCGGTTGGAGGAGAGCAGAGCACAGTGCGGAGAGAGAGAGCAGAGCAGGGCAGAGGGCAGAGTGAGAGTACACCTTTTGATGGGCGGACTTGTCTTGCACATATCTGATGTCTGTGTGATGTTCTCTGTCTCTCTGCCTCTCTGTCTCTGTAAAATATTTTGTGAGCACTTGCCTCACTTTTTTATTTTTCACGCAGCATCTCCATGGAGTGAGAGAGGGGACTGTGTTTGGTTCTCAGTCTGTGCTTATCGTAGGAAGGATACTTTTTTCTCTCTCTTTGTCGCCATCAAACATTTCTGATTGTCGTGTGAACACACACTCTTCTTCTTCTTGTTGTTGCTCAATGCTCAATGTACATTATTTGTGTGTAAGAGAGTATGTCGATGTTGTTGATGCTGACATTCTTATTTTCTCCCTCTCTTTCGCTCTTTCTCTCTGTCTCTCTTTTCTTTCTTCCTTCTTTCTTTCCGTCTTTCCTTCTCTCTCACACACACTCTTCTCGCTTCTTGCCCTCGCCATTGGTCCCTCTTCTCGTGCTACCAACTAACAATCCACTCACTACTCTTGCAACAACCCCATCCATCTCCCCCACTCACCGATCACATACACACACAATCAATCGTGATACCATCGATGGCTCCACGGTAACACCCATTGATGCCAATTTTCCTATCCTACCTTGCCTATTCCTGTGTCCTGTCTTTTGTTCTTTGATTCTGTGGTATGTATGACTTGCTCCATCTTCTGCCTTGCATGTGCCTCTACATGTTTGCCTCTGTCTCTTTGCCTGTCACTCTACCCACTCTGCACCCCATTTCTCCATCTTTTCTTG
>KN042420.1:557456-742365 GCA_000739165.1 Podila verticillata NRRL 6337
GCTGTCGATGAGCAGGCCTCATTCACACAGCAGCTCATACACACTTTTAAGCCTCAAGAGGGGGTCGTAATGACATCGATGCCATACTCGGGATCTCCTGTCTACTTTACACCAAACGCGGATCAAGTCAACAATCCAGGTGGACACTTGTCCCTGTCGAACCCCATGCTCGACCACCACCACCAACAACAACATAATCAGCATCAACATCAACAACAACAGCAACAACAACAACAACAACAACAACAACAACAGCAGCAGCAGCAGCAGCATCATCATAATCATCAACAACAGCAGCAGCAGCAGCAGCAACAACAGCAGCAACAGCAACAACATCATCATCAATTGCAGCAACAGCAGCTGTTGCAGAAGAAGCAACTGCAGCAGCAGCAGCAACAGCACCACCAGCATCTTCTCCAGCAACAGCAGCAACATCAACAAAGAGTACAGCTCCAACAGCAGCAGATCCAGCAGCAGCGCCTTCATATGCGATCGCAGACACTGTCGCTGTCACAGTCACCACACTCACGAAACCTGTCAAGTCCAGGAACAGATTACCTCAAGAACCCTCACTCCTTGACCCCTCCGCTGCATCCTCAGCATCAGGTGGCTCCCAAGCCCTCGAATTTTGCTCCCGGCAAGGCGGATAGAGTGCGCAACAGAACCATCAGCAGTCCTGCTGGTTCTTTCCGGTACTCTCCTAGCAGTATGGCTACCACACCGGCTGCCAACATGTCTCGGCCTCCTTCGGGCCTCTCCTTTGGCCCGATCCCAGTGAGAGAACGCAAGCGCTCACTGATGGATGTAAACGTGACTCCAGGTCTGGACCAGCTCCGCCAGTCTCTACCAGGGTCAAACCACTCTGCTTCTCACTCGGACTCGCACACACCATCCTCTGGCCCCAACAGCCACCACAGCAGCGGGAAATCGAGCGACGACGGTCACGTCATCATCAAGCAGGAGCCTGTTGATAATCTGGTGGGACTGGGTCTTGACGGCTCCAATTCAAGCGAGGCTCAGCCGGATGAAGCTTACCACCGCAAAAGAACCAAGTCCGTCGACATGTACAGCAGCTATATGGGCTCCTTGACGTCATTCAACAACCCTCCCATGACCACCACCCTCAGTTCGCAAGTCGTAGCGGAAATTTCTCCTGCGGGAATGACCTCATCGCCGAGCCAGCAAGGAACTTCGGTTCACAACTGGCAGCCGCCAGACTTGGCTCTCCATCTCCAGGTCTACCAGAACAACATGCACATGAACGGACTGGTTTCGGCCTTGCCCCCTGCGTCGCTCCCAATGCACATGCAACACGTGAATGGCCATAGCTACCACATGATGCCCATGGGCCAAGAGTCGAACATGTACCACATGCAGAACATGAGTGACCACCCACCACTCCGTCATGCGTCGTCCCACGAGCACCTGGAGCCCACCTTTGGCCTTCCTCCCCAGACAGCGACCAAGACCAAGTCGAAGGCCAAAGGAACCAAGACCACAAAGGGTGCCAAAGCGAAGGGTCGCTCCATGTCCATGGGTGACGCTTTGGATGTTAGCGAACATACTGGCGACAACGGAGTCCACGACGAAGACGAATCTGGAGCTCATCACTCGGGCGAGGAAACAGGTGATTTTGAAGGGTCTGAGATCCACGGAGACCGTACTGCTAGGAAGCAGAAGCTTCGGTTCGAGGGCGACCAATACACTCCCCAGTGGGTCCGCAATACCGGTCAAGCCAAGGAAGGATTCTGCGATACATGCTCACCTGGCAAATGGCTTCAGCTTAAGAACAGTGCCTTCTGGTAAGCTATCCTTTCATGGAGACATACATAACTGTCATTTCTTTGCCGTCTTAAGCTAACGCATTTCGTTTTTCATCCGACAGGTACCACAAGCAGTTCTATCATGGCATTTCGTCTGTTTCGGGCAAGCTTTTTTCGAACCCCGTGCAGACTCGTCAGATGGAACAAGACGACGTGGAGGGTCTTTGCCACCAATGTAACGAGTGGATTGCGATTTCGAACCACAAGCGTCAGAACTCCATGCTCTGGTACCGCCATGCGCACAAGTGCCACATCTACCACAAGCCCAAGATCCAGGGCCAGACCAGCTCCAACCGCTCATCGTTCTCCGCTGGCGCCGGCACCACCCTGCCAACCTATGTTGATGCAGCTTCGGCTGCGATTGCCGCTGCGGCCTTAACGCAGCCTCATCACCCGCAGCCATTGCAACCACAACCACCCCAGTCACAACCACCTCACCCTCTGCAACAGCTCCAACAGCATTCGTCGCAAGGCGAGCTTGGCTATGATATGAATACCATTGGCTAAAGCAGTTTGATTTCTTATATTATGTTATCCGTGTAGTTTGTTTTTCTTCATTGTTTGTACCAATAGCTATGGTGTCACCCACCATCATCCAACCAGAGTAAAAAAAAAAAGCCTTTTGATTTTTCTTTAGTGCATTTTTTTTTCTTCACATTTTTTTCTTTGCATTTTTTTTTTTTTTTTTTTTTTTTCTTTCCCATTTTTTTTTTTTTTTTTTTTTTTTTTTTTTTTTATTCCTTCAAATCCTCATTCGTCCTTTGAATAGCCGACTTTGTTTTTTACCTTCATCTCCATTGTGGACAAAAAAGAAGAGCGATATCACATGGGTGACGACCCACTACAAAGAACTGCTGCACCCTTGCCCACCTTCATCACACCCATGCAGGACCCCAAACAAAACCTTAACGAGAAAGGGAAGAACAGCTGGTGCCGCCATCGCCGACCAAGTCGGCTATCCATCCACCAAGAGGAGACCACCATCTGGTCCCAGTGGCGCATCAAGCTGCTGTACGCTGTTATCGTCCCTGCAGCGATTGTGTATCTCTTACTCTACTTTGACCACCAACATCACCACCATCAACACCATACATACCATCCTCAACAACCCCACCATCCCTATCGTCCAACGGCTACTGTTGGTCCGAAGCACAGCCAGGATCGCCACTGGAAGGAGTATGTTACGACTCAGCCCCATATGGTCGAGGATAGGACCATCATCTCCAAGGTAAACAAAAAAAAAGTCGCGCTTTTGGAGATGGCCACAACTGCATACCGAACAAAAGGGCTGAGCTCCATTTCGAATTGGGGGAGGATCTGAGTGGGAAACCTTGTTTGCTTTGGGAACTGTCTGGCCTTGGTCAATCTCGACTCATTCATCTCTTTCTATGACATTCCAATTCACAGACATCATCATCCATGGTCCAACACACAGCATACGATAGCTTTCTCCTCTTTGGCGATTCCATTACCCAGGTAAAATTAGCAAGTTTTTTTCTTCACTGTCTCTCAATATTGATAAACTTTTCAATAGGTTTCTAACGAACAACGTGTCTGTGTGTTGGTGTGTATTAGTATTCGTTCGATGTCAACGAGCGTGGGTTTGGTGCCCAACTGGCTCATCTCTACCAGCGCCGACTGGATTTTATCAACCGTGGATTCTCTGGTAAAATCTCGCTCTATTACGCCATCTTTGGAGATATATACCAAAGGTCTTTTGCGTATTGAAGAAAGCAGATCGCATCAAGCTTAAGAAAATCATCGTTGGGACCCTTCATTTTCATGTAGGCTACAACTCTGAAGAGGCCATCCACTTGCTGCCCCAGTTCCTCCCCAAGAGCACCTCGCTCGCAGACCCTAACACCCCAAGGGCCCAATTCTTGACCATCTACTTTGGCACAAACGACTCGTGCCTGCCGGACTCGATCCAGCACGTGGCCCTGGAGCGCTATGACGCCAACCTCCGCAGCCTGATCGACATGGTCCACCACCCTCAGTCGCCGACCTACTCGCCTGAGACAAAGATCATTGTGATCTGCCCGGGGCGTCTGGACGAGCCCAAGTGGGCATTGCACCGGCAGGAGCAAGGTCGACCTATGGACCGCAGTGCTGCGATGACCCAGCAGTACGCGGAGCGGTGCCAGGCGATTGGGAAAGAGTACCACGACAAGCACATAGGATCGAGGTTGCACCGAGTGCATGTTGTGGACACTTGGGGGAAGATGACGGAGCAAATCGAGACTGGGAAGAAGACTCTGGCGGAGCATGTCCATGATGGCGTGCATCTTGGTTCTGCAGGCAACGACGTAAGTGACAAATTTATGGAAAACATACACACACACTCACACACGCACATAGTCTCCCAGGCAAAGTGACCTATATATTCCTTTTTTCTTTCTTTAAACAGCTGATCTTCCAAGAAATCATGAAGATTATTCAGACGCACTACCCAGAGTGGGACCCCGAAAAGATGTCCATGCACGCGCCTTGGTGGGGAGATTTGGACCGGAGCCACTCCAGAAAGGACCTCTTGATTCGTGCGAACAAGCAGTAAAAAAAAAAAAAAAAAAAAACAGTTTGCTTTCACAGTTTTGCAAAATAACATCAATGGAGAAAAGAAAAAAGACTTTTTCTGTTTTACTTTTGGGGTGAGGACTATGGTACATGTACTAAGCACGATTAAGGTAGTAAAGGTAGTTATTTTTGTAGAGAGAAAGGCATTGACAAGGGAGGAAACAGGATCGAGATTAATGGAGGGCCGCTAGAAAAATAGGATTAGAGAATAGTTGTGACGGTAGAGTATGAACCCATGATGACGACCAGGGCTTGGATCAGACCCCAGAGGCACGGAACCCATGTCGACATGCGATAGAATCCTGCATTATATATAGCGGCAATCGCTAAGCCTAAATAGTGGTGGTCAAAGAGCACGAGAAAGAGAGAGAGAGATGGCAATGAGTTCGTATTCATATATCCCAAATGACTGAAAGATGGTTCGTCCTCGTCCTCGGAGAACTACCAATTGAGCCAGATTTGGTCTACAATCAGCCTCCTTGCTCTTGCTTTTCTGTGTATGTAATTCATCCTGGCGCTTCGGCAAATCGATGTTGTCCCAGATATGTATGATGCCTCGCAATGGTTGGTGTCTTTGAGTGGCGTTGTTGCTCCCATGCCCAGTCCCTGACAGAAATGTGACCTGCCCTTCGCCCATGGTCGCACAAAAGTCTCGCATTCATTGGTTCGAGGTTGAGTGCGGAAGTTATTCCTGGTCCATTATGTCATGCTCCTTGGCTCAAAATATGAAGTGGGGGCTGTTGCCTTTGAGAGAGAGAGAGAGAGAAGCCACTCACCGACAAGACTCCCGCTAACAAAGCCAATGAACGCCCCAGTGAAAAAGAACAGGAGCGGCAGCAGGATCGCCCACTTGTAGTGTCGCCGGCCAAAGACTAGACATGCCCAGAGTCCTGCCATGGTGTAGATACTGCTGATGAAGATGAGTGTCCAGTAAGTGGTGAACCGCCAGATGTCTAAATTGGAAGAAAAAAAAAAGTCAAATTTAATTAACTTCATGGCATACCACTGAATTCGACAAGGACATGCTGAAGCCTTCGAACAAAAATAGATGAAAAATTCATCAATGCATTTACCCCTGGGATAATACATGAAGACGCCATAGGTCGCAGGATCAGTGACCGGCCAGTAGAGAGATGGCCATGGCGGCGTGATGTAGTCTGATGGAGGGATGAAGCCGTTCTGGGCCATGTGTGAAGCCTTTTCTCTCTTTTATTGAAAAGAGGGAGTGGAGAGGTTAAAGGGGGTGGTAATCAATCGCGGGTGGCAAGGAAGAAATGTGATAATGGAAAGTAGCTGATGGGCAGGTTTGATGTGCAAAGAAACAGGGATGGTCAAGAGACAGAAAGAGAGTGGGTGAAGGTTTATGAGTGGAAGAGACGAAGTAATGCGTTAATTTGTGAGGATGCTAGGATGGCGCGGATTTGATGGAATGAAAGGAATTGGGAATGTGAATGCTTTGCGAACTTCAGTATGTCCAAAAAAAGGCTGGTTTCGCCTCGTGACTGTCATGTGTGGCATGGGCTTGGTCAAAAGACGGAAACGGTTCGCAGCAGAGCCAACGACCATTCCAACAGCCGGGGCTGCAAGTCATTTTTCTGTCCTTGTCCTTGATAGCCTGTTTGTAGATCAGTGTCATTCAGCGATGCCCCTCCCGTCTTTCTGCTATCTCATGCAAAGACGTTGTTCTCTTAAGCCCACGCGTCCTTTATATTCACCAAGCAAAGCGCGTCGTGTCGCGGATAGGAGCCACAGTGAGTAGTCAGCTCACTAGCGAGATGCGACCCGCGACTCGTACATGGTGACCAAGTGGGCGTGTAAACCTCATTCCCTCACTATCAACAACATAGATCTCCTTTTGTTTCCCACTCTTTCCCAAACCCGCACCTCGTAAACACACCCCTCGGACTTTGGCTATGAGTTGTATAGGCTACTATGTCGGCACAACACATATTTGATATTGTGAATTTTGATCTTCGTCTTCCTTCGTTTGTTTCCTTTTCATGTCCTGTCTCCTTTCTTTTTCCCTTTCATTCTGTCTCCTGTGAACCACTTTTTCTTTTCTTTCTTTTTTTCATCTTGTCCTTTTTACTTTTGGTTGCTTCTTTTCTAGAACAGGGTCAAGGGTACTGCTTAGAAAAGTATGTGCAGGTGTACAGTGTACGGTGTACGGGTGTACTGTCGTGTAGGTGTGTGAGTGTGAGCTGAGAAAGTGCGTGATGCGGAAACCCTAAACGAAGCCTATGTAAGTCCTTGCTTGCTTTGCTTACCTTTGCCTTTTTTTTTTTTTTTTTTTGCTCTCGCTCTCTCTCATTGCTCCTCTCTGTGTTCTCTTTCTCTCTTTCTTCACTTCACTCTCTTCACTCTCTTCACTCTTTTCATTCTCTTCACTCTCTTCACCTTGCACTCTTCTCTTCTCTTCTCTTCTTCTCTCCTTGTCTCTTTTCTTCTTCTTCTTCACACTCTCCCAGTCATTCGTCACTCTTCTCCACTCTCCTTCTTCCTTCTAACCACCACTCTACACATACTCCATTCGCACTCACTCCTCTAATCCGAGTCTCCATTGGCATTCCACTTTCGCGTACCCTGTCTTTCGTGCCCTGTTTCCGTACCTTCCTGACTCCTGAAATACAAAGAAGAATAAAAGAGAGAGAAGAGAGCAAGCAACCCCCCCAACCCAGCACTTCCACTCCACTTACACCTATACACTCACACGCACACACACGCGCACATACACATACACATACACTCCCACCAACTTCCACTTCGCTCGCCTCTTTTTTTTTTTTTTTTTTTTTTATTGTCTCTCTATCTCTCGCACTCGAAATAGCCTGTCAATAATTCATTCACACACACACACGCAGAAACAACATACGCCCTCTCTCTCTCACCATAAATGAGCAACGGACTCGGCAACTACGAACCAGGCGGCATGGCCACCATCAGTCCACTTGAAGATGCATCGCTACGGAGCGAGCAGTTCCAGGAGCACCAGCTCCGGGTGCAGGAAAAGTACCGGCTCCAGCATCAGCATCAGATGGATCTCGAATACGCCGCCTCGACCCACCCTCATGACCTCCCGCCCAATGACGGGTCACAACCGTACTACACTTCGCAGGGCCAGCTCATTGTCCCCACTGCGAGTCCATACTACGAGGCGCGACCACAGTACGGACTGCCTGATTTTGAGCTCCTGGAGACACTAGGTAAGCAAGCACGACTCTCTCTCTCTCTCTCTTTTTTTTTTTTGCTTGGATAGGAAGAAGAAGAAGAAGAATCCATCCTTTTTACTTCGTCTTTGTTTCCTCCTGGCCTTCTCTTTTATGATTATTTTGATGCTCAGGGCAGAGAGAGGGCGAGGAGGCAATGAAAAAGCGGAAAAGCAAAGTGACTTTCAAGGGCCTTTATGGATCTTCCTTGGTCTGTGTCTTTCTCTTGTCGCTTTCTTTTCACTACTATCTATTCCGATTTTCTTTTTGTATTTTGCAGGCAAACCCATTTATTCAACACTGTGGTTTCGATAGATGGGGACGAGGATATGAGGAGGAGAGGAGGGCAAAGGAACAAGAAGAGGACCAAAGGACGAGGGGTGGGTGGAAATCGAGGGGTGGCAGAAAAGGGCAAACAATGTATAATTGCAATTGCAAACAACATGTGTGTGTGTTTGTGTTATTCGAGTGGTTTTTTTTGCTTCTTTTTTAATTCTGAACCAAGTTCTTTCGGGACGCGCCTTGGATGTCAAAGATGGATATTCGAAACACGACCTTTCCTCTTTCTCTATTCTGGCTTTACGTGTCGCGTGTCCCCAGTGTCCAAATTAATTATTTATCCATTTCATTCATTGAGCGTCTCCAGGATGGGAGAGAGCTCTTGTATCGTCTTCGTCAGCATGCTTCGTCAACATGTCCACCCCTCTGTAGAAAACACAACTGAGCATCTATCCACGATGGGAGATCAATTGGTCGCGACAAGTTTACTTCTATTTCGTGGGAGGTCCTTTTTTTTTTTTTTTTTTTTTTTTTGGTGGTTGCCCTTTCCTATGTACTTTTGAACTTTGAAGTTTTTGGCTCCGTCTGTGTGCATGGGTGTCGGCTGGTCAAAACTCACACGCAGGAGGAGGACGGAAAGTGGATGAAGACGAGGAGAAGAGACGGAGAGAGACCAGACGCCAAACAGGCCGGGCATGGACATGGATATGGATGTGGCATGACGGAAAAAAGAACGAGAGCGAGAGCGAGAGGGCGGACTTTTTGTGTGTTTTTTTTTTTAGTAGGACAATGACGATGGATGGTGAGCTTAGCGCGGGAAAGACACAGAATGGACAGAGATGCGCGTGTGTACTGTCTGAAGAGTACGCCGCGAAATGCAGCATTACAAGCACGCAAAAGAGTGTGGACAAGAGACAAGGAAACAGAAAGCCAATGCAAACTCTGTGAGCATGAGCAAGAGCAAGAGTAGGAGCAAGAGCGAGAAAACAAAAAGGTTGGGTGTGTGCATCAGCAAGTTTACTCCACATTGGTACTATCCGACATATGAGCATAACACACAACACACATCCACACACACCATGCAAACATACAACACACAACAACAACAAAACACCACAAAAGCACAACATCATCCAAACACAACATCAAACAAGCAACCCCAATACAAACAACTCTCGACACAATACAACACACACACACACACGCAAAGGAGAAAGGCAACAGCTGGTTCAGTGCGACAAAAACAAACATCCATGGTGGTGATGGGATGGGATGGGATGGGGTGGGATGGGATGAGTGGACAGGTGCAAGGCAACCAAAAGGAGAGCTAAAAAAGAAAAAAGAAAGATCTCCAAACATCTCCTTCCTTCCTCGCCACTGTTGTTGAGTACAAGGAGAGAGGAGTCGAGAGCACACAAAATCCACAATCCATGGATAGGGGCGAAACAAGGACGACATACCTCTCCATCCCCACACAGTCACGCTCGCCCCAATGAACAAAAAAAAAGAGTAGCTTAGCTTGGTCCCATGGGCAGATAAGTACAATTGGCACAAGGGTGTCGTTCGCATTGCATTCCCAAGGAAGAAAAACGAGTCGAGATTCATCTTTTTTTCTCGCGTTACGGGTTTCCGAGCAATAGGACAAAGGAAGATCAGAGATCTATTTTTCTTTTTCTTTTTCTCAAGACGAAAATGATAGGAGCAGAGATCTTTTTATTTTCATTCATTTTGCTCTTTGTCGTGAAGATGGGAAGAACGGCCTATCTTTTCATTCATCTTTGTTTTCGTCCGCTTGTTTTCTTTTGTTTGTAGACTAGTTGAGTTGGGGGTTGTGCTCAGGGTGGCCAGAGCCAAACAGGCGAGAGAGAACGAGAGGCGAGGCTGGATTGGCCTTCCCTTCATGCTCTTCTCGCATTCAATTGGCGAAGAGAAAAAAAGCAACGTAGGTGTGGAGGCGACGTGGTCATGGAAGAGCACTTCCATCTCGAGATGAAAAAAAAAAAAAGGCCAACACAAAAAAAAAAAAAAAAGATAGTTGAACCCCAGATCGCCTATTCTTTGTTCACTTGCTGTAGTGAGAGAGCGAGAGGCTGGAAGCTGGCAACAAACATGCAAAGCAGAGCAAAACAAAAACAAAATTATCCTTTGGCCGCTATGCATCATGTGTCTTTCAATCTCGCCTGTCTTTGCTAACCCCTGCTTTCTTTTTGTTTGTATTTCTCCATGCATACTCCCATGTAGGCACTGGAACATTTGGTCGCGTCTATCTCTCAAAATTCCGACAGAACCAAGTCTTTTATGCCATGAAGGTGCTCAAAAAGTTCGAGGTAGTGCGGCTCAAGCAAGTGGAGCATATCAACTCGGAGAAACAGATTCTGTCGCAGGTCCACTTTCCGTTTATCGTGAATCTGTAAGTTTGTGTGACGAACTTGCAATAAGCGCCTAGTTCTTGCCACCGTTGTCTTTTACCTCCTTGGCTCGCCTCAAATGTACTCAATTACTTGTCTTTTCTCATCATGGATACAAAAAATAGGTTCACAACATTTCAAGATGATCGTAATCTGTACATGCTGTTGGAATACGTGATCGGGGGAGAACTGTTCTCACATCTGCGCAAGGCTGGCCGATTCACAAACGACATGACGCGGTTTTATGCTGCAGAGATTGTACTAGCCATCGAATATCTCCATGCACGGGACATTATCTATCGCGACTTGAAACCTGAAAATCTGCTGCTCGATTCTTCTGGACACATCAAGATCACAGACTTTGGATTCGCAAAACGCGTTGAAGACAGGTGTGTTAGAAAACCTAGACCATGGACACCATATTGAGGACCTTTTCAAAATCCAGTTGTACTTACAAGCCTTCATTTCTGACCCTACTTTTAGAACCTGGACTCTATGTGGTACGCCTGAATACCTGGCGCCAGAGATCATTCAATCAAAAGGACACGGAAAGGCGGTGGACTGGTGGGCGCTCGGAATTCTGATCTTTGAGATGCTGGCGGGCTACCCACCGTTCTTTGACGACAATCCATTCGGCATCTATGAAAAGATTCTGGCGGGACGCATCTACTTTCCATCGCATATCGACTCTGCAGCCAAGGATCTGATCAAGAAATTGCTCACAGCCGACCGAACGAAACGACTTGGCAATTTGAAGGTATTGTAATCAACAAACAACACCATGACCTATCGATCATTGTTCCCTTGATGGGTCTTTGGCGATTGGATAAGCGTATATGCATATTGCATGGGGACGCATGGGGAGGAAAAGCAATCTTTGTGTTTGTGACACTTACAACCTTTTGATATATCTTATTCGCCCCCTCTCCCCAAAAAAATAGGGAGGATCGGACGATATCAAAAACCACAAATGGTTCCGAGGTGTTGACTGGCAAGGGTTGATGGACAAAACAGTAGCGGCGCCAATAGTCCCGCCCTATGTGCACCCAGGCGACACTGGCAACTTTGAAAAGTATCCAGAAGCAGTGGACGAGGATGCAGGCCAGAGTGGAGATCCTTACAGGTCACTGTTCACCAACTTTTGAAGAAGCAAGAAACAAATGTTGCTCAGTTGTTGTTGTTGCTGCTGTTGTTGTTGTTTTTATCCATTCTTTTCGTCATCATTTTCGCCCTCTTCTCTTCTTCTTGACACCCTACCCATGTATTTTTATTTCTTTCTTTTCTATTATATATCAAGCGCGATTACCCCTGAACAAATGAACAAAAAACAAAACAACCGCAGAAAGAACTTTAGTCCGATAATATCCAGGAAGAAAATTGATGAACTAGCATGTGCATGTGTTGGTAGCCATGTAACAACACTTGAGTCTTTACAAGTGCTTCGTCAAATACTTCGTACTTTTTTTTTGAAGTGCGTTTGTTTATTTGGGTTGGAAAAGGACAAATCCATGTCGGAAACATGGGTTTAAAAAAGGTGACACTCTGACCTTCCGAAAAAGCCTTTCAAGAGTATTCTTCTATGGGGTTGGATTTATTGGGTTGCATGGAGTAGACGGAAAAAAATGATGGTTGTTGCGAAAAAGTTTCCTGAACATAATTTAGTTCTTGACGCCCTACATTATCATGAAGACCCAAGAAGGTCGGACCAGTGTTAGTTATGAACATTTCAATGGGGCATTTTGGGTCAACAAAGAACTAAAGGTCAAATCCGGTTAACATACACGAGCCATCTTGGTGGCTCCGTACAAGGAGCCGACCAAGCCAACGGCCATCAAGCCGCAGAAAGCGGTCATGACGAACTTGTCACCACCCTTGCGGAGGTAGATGGGGGCATGGTTGGGAGCCTATGTTATTCCGTGAAAGAGAGAGAGAGAGAACAGAGTAAGCATAACGCGCTCGAGCGAGAAAATGAAGAAGCACAGGTGGGTACGAGAGAGGGAGGACTGAATGGTGGATCAAAAGACCGTGCGCGTTGTTTGTCCCCCTTCTTTTCGTTGTGTGTGATGGTATGGTAGATAATCAAAGACCAAATAATTAAGGTCTGCCATACGCGCCTGGATTTATGTTTGGGCGTGAAGCACATAACGGAAAAGGTTGTTTATGGTATCCCGAAGGTCCAGGTGTGGTGTCACATTTCCTGAGCTCTTGAATTTAGGGCGCAATTGAAAGGTGTACATCGAGTCGGATTTCCGCGTCCTGAGAGGTTTATGTGCTCCATGCTGATCAACTTTCGGATGTTTCCGGTTTGGGAAGGAGGAAGGGCGGGTTTTTTGAGAGTGAATCAGATCTCCGATATCGAATATGACCCTTCCTGATGTCGATTCATGAATGAATGCGAGTGAAAAAAAGTAAGGCTAGAAATGAGGTGAGAGAGGGAATGATCTAATGTACCTGGTACATGCGCTGGAGCTGGGGGACCTGGTTGGGGCGGTTGATGAGGGACATGGTGATTGTATCGGTGATGAGGAATGATTGTTCAATTAAATTTTCGATTGGACAAGAAAAAGCAAATTGAGTTGGCCAAACGAAAAATCACGTGATTATCATCGCTTGAGAAGCGAAGTGTGACGTATGCCATCCTTGCTGAGCGGAGAGAGTTGGATGAGGACAAATGATACGAGACGGCTAGAGAAAATCACTTTGCGAAGGAGATGGACATCATCTCGCCAAACGAAACATTGTCGTGCGTTCTGGCTCCCAAGAGATAAGCGCCTCCACAACCGGTGGTCTGTAAAAGAGTGTTGCGAAGATTATTCGCAAAAGAATGGTTGGTGGGTTGTGTGGAAATTGGGAAATAATTATTAAATTTATTTTTTCTCACTCTTTGCTGGATCATCATTCATCATCCTTCCCTTCTGCACAGCATCCATCCATTGACCATTTTCCTCCATTTCGCACTCCAGCGCTCTTTCCCAGCCCAAGATATTTCGTATAGGGCCACCTTGCCCTGTTTTTTCTTCACGTACACCACACCTTTCCCACTGTCCCATCTCGAATTATAATTAGCAGGAACAATCTTTCTGTTCAAGGAACGGTCCTACCAAAACGCCACATTCAACCCGTCCATAGTCAGTCTGAACAAGACGCGCCACGAAAAAAAAAAAAAAAAAAACACACTCAAAGCGGACACATAACCGTCGACGAGCTGAGCAAATCCGTTGGGCAACACCACATATCTCTCTCTCACTCACACTCCACAACCAACCCCATACACAACGGCACTATATCACATCACCCGCAGTTCCATCAACACCTTGCGACCCAAACCACTATCGCACAAGTGCGCCAACAGCAAACCAGCACTCGTTCAACACACATTTTTTTCCCTGTAACGATACCATCCACGTCAGCAGACCAGCTTAAAAGAAACACAGCAATACCAAAACGCACCACACTTTTCATTTCCCATTGCTAATCACACGAAAGCCAGGATGGATTCCCAGTTCATGAAACGAGTCCGAGCGACACAGCAGTCAGACCTCGGAAGGGTCCAGTCTCCTCGCACACCGACTAGTTTGTCAATACCTCACAGGGCGCCTTCCACTTCAAGTACGACCAACAACAATAGCAGCGACAACAGCAACAAAAACAACAACACAACCGCCACTACGAATACCCAAACCAGCGCCAGGACCACAGGGGGAGCCATCCGCCGGAGAGATACCGCCACCAGGGCACGCAAGATTGGTCCACCAGGGTCCTCTTCTACAAATACATCAGGCGCAACCACGAATGGAGGTCCGGCTGGCAGGACAAGACTGTTTGGAAACGTACCCGTGGCAGGCAGGAGCAAGAAGAAGACAGAGGAGGCTACGGACAGCACCCCACTGGACGTTTCTTCAGCCTCTTCATCAGCACCTCTACCACAACCGACATCCACGTACAGTCTGCGAGGGTCGACCAGGAAGAATACTGCCGAAACGAACGCCAACACCACCGACAATGCCTCAAGTAAAACGGGCGGCTCGAGTTCATCTGGGGGCCAAAACACTTATGCCAGCGCCAGAACCAACCCCACCAGCAACACCAGCAACAGCAACGCTATCTCCAGCAACTCGAACACTAACTCCACCAGCAGTACCAACAACACCAACACGAACGGCGTTTCCGGGGGTAATGGTAGTGGCAGCGGCGTCAACGATTCAGAAAATGTTCCTTTAGTACCGAGTACACCACAGGCCAAAAAGACCCGTTCACTGCCTTTTGCGACGTTCGAGCTGCCTTCCTCGCCGATGGATGTTTACAGCGGTAATTCAACGACGATGCGGTCTCCTGGATTAAAGTCGCCGTCAAAGAAGCGAGTCTACGATAGGTAGGTGCGCATAGTATTTCATTTGATCTTTTGGTACGGTCACCATTTAACAGTTTATTTCACTTTACAGATTCATCCCTGTCCGTGAGGCTGATCTCTCTGAACAGTACTCCCTCCTGCCAGATGCGCCATCAACGCCTTCACGGCAGCGGATGCAGAACTTGTCGATGACACCGAGCCAAGTATCCCAAATGGCCGACAACTACAAGAAAGGTAAGAACATGTGTCTTTTTTTGCTGTTATCAGCCGTGACTTTCAACTCACACCCTTCGTCTTTTCTTTTAGCCCAGGACCAAAGCCATGGAGCCATCATGGCCAACGAACTCAACCTGATGCCCCATATGCAGAGCCCATCCGAGAACCGAATGCTGACCAGCCCGCAGCGATATCTGACCAGCCCACAGCGCCGTCTGTTCAACTATAGCTCAACAACGACCTACAACACCATGCACTTTGACTCGCCCTCCAGACAAATCTACTCCAACACGCCAGTGTCGTACGAGAGTCGAAAGATCCTGCTTAGTCCCAAGAAGGCCACACGGACAGTTGGCGCCTCCCCGTTCAAGGTCTTGGACGCTCCTGACCTTAAAGTAAGTCATACGCCTTCATATTATATTTTCTGCTGTTTAAAAAAAAATCCTCAGGTCCTAACGGCCACTTCTGAAAACTTTCATAGGACGACTTTTATCTGAATTTGGTGGACTGGTCGTCGCAGAACGTTCTTGGAGTTGGGCTGGGTAGCTGTGTCTACCTCTGGCATGCCCTGAATGGCAAAGTCACTCAACTGTGTGACCTTGGAGAAAACGACAGCGTGGCCTCGCTCAGCTGGATCTCGATGGTAAGGCCTACCTTTGGCGTTACTCAGAGGCTTACATTTATGAACTCAAGATGATGACTAACTTCTCGCTTTTTGGTATTTCACAGGGGACCCATTTGGCAGTCGGAACGGACAGCGGAGCAGTCCAGATATGGGATGTGGCGACGAGTTGCCGAGTCCGAAGCATGACTGGACATCAACAGCGAGTCGGGGTCCTGGCATGGAGTGGACACACGTTGACCTCTGGTAGCCGGGACCGAAACATTTACCATCGCGATGTCCGAGCACAATCCATGTGGACCCACAAACTGGAGGCACATACTGGAGAGGTATGTATGAGTCTTTGACGCGTCATGGTATCGATGATCGGGCTACAAAGGCAGCATATCTAACATATATTTTATTTTTGTGGAACTAGGTCTGTGGACTGAAATGGAATGTCAGCGGAACGCAGCTGGCGAGTGGCGGCAACGACAACCGCTTGATGGTGTGGGAGAAGGGCGCGACCAAACCATTGTATAAATTCCGGGACCACACTGCAGCGGTGAAGGCCATTGACTGGAACCCACATTCGTCGGGCGTCTTGGCCAGTGGTGGAGGCACGGTCGACAGGCACATTCGGTTCTGGAACACCAACACTGGCCAGGCCATCGGCGCCTATGATACTGGTTCGCAGGTAAGGAGATGCCGGTCTACGATAAAAGCGGACGAAATTTTAGCAGGCTTGCTTTTTTCTAACTCACAACTCTGGTTTTTTCTTAGGTGTGCAACTTGGTATGGTCCAAGACGACCAACGAGCTGGTGTCGACGCACGGGTATTCTCAGAACCAAGTCTTCGTGTGGAAGTATCCGTCGATGGAGCAGATTGCGGTCCTCAAGGGCCACACTTACCGCGTGCTGTACTTGTCACTCTCGCCGGATGGTCAAACGATTGTCACGGGTGCTGGCGACGAGACACTTCGGTTCTGGAACGTTTTCCAAAAGAGTAAAATCGAGCGACGAGACGACGACGATCTCGATGGCATCGCTGGAGTTACCACCATTCGATGAAGGAAGGAAGGAGAGGGTCTTTGGGTATCAATTTTTGTCCAGTTTTTGTTTTTCATTTTTGTGATAATCTTTTCATTTTTTTTTCTTCGTTCACGCACACACACTTGTACAACCACCCCTTTCATTCATGTAACAACCACGTTTGTACAATAGCTTCATCTTTCATTTTCTCCACTTTCATTTTTCATATCCACTGCGCCCAGTCTCCCCCTCCATCATGTTCCTAACAGCTATCTTTCAGATAGCAATAAAAACAAAGAGCTCATCAAGATAAAAAGAAAAACTACGCATGAAAATCGCATTGGAAGTATTCTGCGCTGCTTTAACTCAGCGAACTCGTTTTATTTCCGAAAGAGGCGTTTAGATGAATCCAATCTTGTTGGCAACATCGAGGGCATCGACATCGGCAGTGAGCTTGATGTAGGCCTTCTTGTTACCATCGGGGCTAATTGTTAAAGAAAGAGACAACAAGGGTTAATGAACACGTTCATGAGGAAGTTTCCCAATGATTATTTTTTTGGTCCGAGATCCAGGTTGCGAATTGCTTTCTTCCGCGGCAAATGCTAGAAGCAATGTTTCTTCTTTGCACAAGCTTGATCCACGCCTACTTGATGTCAATTGCGTATCGCTCCTGATGCTCAAATTTTTCCCGATTTTCCTTGTGCAATATTCTCCTATTGACCACTTGAAGCTGAAAGAGAAAGACTTACCGGATGAGGGTGTTGACCTTGAAAGCGGTAACATCGTACATCTTCTTCAAGGCATCCTTGATCTGGCGCTTGTTGGCCTTGACGTCAACGAGGAAGACGAGGGTGTTGTTCTCCTCGATCTTCTTCATGGCGGACTCGGTGTTGAGGGGAGTCTTCAAGACCTTGTACTGGTCCAAGCGGGGCATGTGGGGAACAGCCTTGCGGGCGTACTTGGGGTTGCGAGCAAGCTTGAGGGTCTTGGGGCGGTTGAAGGTGGTCGAGGTGCGGATCTTGCGAGCCTTCTGACCGTTGACACCCTTCAAGGCAGCCTTCTTGGCAGCGAGAGCCTTGTTCTTATCGGAAGGAGCGTCTAGGGTGACAAGTTGGTAATGAGATCCAGTGGTTGATTAATAAAGGACGTTCCTTCTGCCCGATTGTGAACAATGTTGTCGAGTTGCGTTGATTTCCTGGCGATGCAGCCCTCCATGCGTTGAATCGGGTGCTGAATTGTTCAAAGTTGAACAAACTTGGTGGTGTCGAGTCTGGTTGTATAGATTCTTCCTTTTGTTCCCTGCGTTTCTTTGCGCCCTCCCTTCTGCGGCGTCAGAAGCCCCTATGCTGTTGCAATTTCAGAACAACTCGTTCTAGGATCATAGTCCATCCTTGATGACGTGCATCGGATGACTCCTCCATGAAAACAGCCGGATGATGCTCTGGATCAGGGAACAGAGGCCGGTTGGTACTGTTGACTTATTGTTGAATGATATAGGTGCTTCCTTGGTTATGCCCTCCGCAGAACGAAACTCTTATGACTGAGTTGGTTCATCAGTCCTCCACCATTGAACCCGCCATAGAATCAATCATCTCTTGTCGATGACATTTTTGGTCGTTTTGGAGTTGATCGTGTTTGTCGCTGGTTCCGAAGGTATAAATCAATCGATGCCGGGGCTGTTGGATGATCGATGGCTGAAATGTCCTGACGGATGGATGGATTGAAAACCGGATGTTACTCACTGGCAACCATTATGTAAATCCGGTGTGAAAGAGAAGGAGCTCGTTGTGCTCAACCTGACAATAATTTAACACCGCCAAGGTCGCCACCAAATCAAAAGAGTTTATTTCTTTAAGGGGTCTGATAAATCACCCCCACTTTGACTCAACTTGGTGGTCGTTGACTTTCAAGCTTAACTTTATCAACGAAGGTGAAGCGGGTACCATGACGGCTTCAAATAAAGGATATGATCTTGACCTTCGACACCTGAGGTTACCTCAACAAGCCCTGCATGCTATTTCACTGCAGCACTATTAGAAGTATGCCATCCCCACAGACTATCATGCCCACACAGCCCCACCAAATTTTCGCGCGCTCCACTTCCGGATATCGATGGTACACTGAAACCTTGTTTTCTTCACAAAACCATTCCACGTCTTCTCTTTTTGCGCAAAAGACCTTTCTGACTTTCTCATCACATTCCAGTTTATTCAACTTTTACACATCCTCCTCCATTCAACAAACACTACAATGGCATCACCAGCGACAGCACACAAGGACTTCGTCAAAATCACCCCCGACATCATTAGCCTCGACGAGGTTGCAAAGTTGGTGCATGACCACAAGGCAGGCGCCATTTCAACATTCTCGGGCACGACAAGAGACAACTTTGAAGGTGAACCAGCTGCCTCTCACTCGTCCTTTTTTTTCATGTTGCCGCTCTCTCAAGATGACTCGCAGAGGACAATATAATCAGTGTTCTCTTGATTGTTGTTCTGACACTCATAACCCCATATCCTCAATAGACAAGGAAGTCAAGACACTAGCCTACGAGGCATATACCCCCATGGCCGAGCACACAATGAAGCTATTGATCAAAAGTGCGCGCGCCAAGTGGGATGACCTGATCCATGTGGCGATCTACCACAAGATCGGTGACTGTCCTGTGGGAGAGACCAGTGTGGTCATTGCCGTCTCGAGCGGTCACCGTCGCCAAGGTCTTGAGGCCGTAGCTTGGCTGATCGACGAGCTCAAGGTCCAGATCCCCATCTGGAAGAAAGAGATCTACACCAATGGAGGACCCGACGGTACCGACGGCGGCGAAGTCTGGAAGGCTAACAATGCTCTCCCTTGAAGTGAAATAAACTCGCTTATATTTTCTGCGAAGACAATTTAAGGAGGTCATTTGGATGACAGCCCTTAATGCGCCGAGAAACAACCCTTTTTGATACTGCTTTTTTTTTATTTGGTCTGAGGGCAAAAAAAAAAGAAAAAGAACAACAAATAGTTTTTTTTTTTTTTCTCATCTCTCCTCACACCACCTTCCCACTTTCCACCCATCCATCAACCCATTCATCATGTCGGCTATGGAAGAGGACACCCAGACCGCTAAGGACTACTACTTCGACTCGTATGCCCACTTTGGTATGTGCTTTTGTTTTTGTTGTACTCTTTGCGCTCGGGGAAAAAGGACTGGCCAAGGCTCAGGAGAGCGACCGCGTCAGCCCCCCTCATTGGCCTCAGTCTTGGCAAAGGACATGGAAGCGTACTCTTCTTGCGCAGACGATTAACTTTCTTCTCTCTTCTCCTTATTATCCTTTGCTCTGAATTGGTTTCGTTGTGATCTCAGGCATCCACGAGGTATGTAATCAAACCCAATGATCATAACGATACACTAGACTTTTGCTTGTTATGAAACGAACCAGTTTGAGCCTGAACCCCATGGAAAACTAACTCGATCTCTATGCTCTCTCTTTCCCTCGATCTCTCCTACAGGAAATGTTGAAGGATGAAGTCCGTACTTTGACCTACCGTGCCTCGATCTACCAGAACCGCCACCTGTTCAAGGACAAGGTCGTCCTCGATGTCGGATGCGGCACCGGTATTCTCTCCATGTTCGCTGCCAAGGCTGGTGCCAAGATGGTCATTGGTGTTGACATGTCCAACATTATCAACAACGCCCGTGAGATTGTCAAGGACAACAAGCTCGACCACATTGTGACCTTGATCCAGGGGAAAGATGGAGGAGGTTGTCTTGCCCGTTCAGCACGTCGATATCATTATCTCCGAGTGGATGGGCTACTTCTTGTTGTACGAGTCCATGTTGGACACTGTCCTCGTTGCCCGCGACAAGTACCTTGCCCCCGGCGGTCTCATCTTCCCCGACAAGGCCACCATGTACATTGCTGCCATTGAGGACGGCGACTACAAGGATGAGAAGATCGGATGTAAGTTATTGATCTTTGCTATTTTGTCTGATCTGCTATTTTACTCTTCATTACTTGGTAAACTGACATCATCTTGCTGTTTTCTCCTCTTCTCTCCTTCCAGACTGGGACAACGTCTACGGTTTCGACTACTCTTCGATCAAAAAGATTGCCCTCAAGGAGCCCCTTGTGGACACTGTCGATTCCAAGGCCATTGTGACCTCAGCCTGCGCCTTCAAGGACATTGATATCTTGACTGTCACGAAGGAGGACCTCAACTTCCATGTGCCCTTCTCGATCACTGCCAACCGTGACGACTACATCCACGCCTTCATCTCCTGGTTCGACATCTCGTTCGATGCTTGCCACAAGCCCGTCAACTTCTCCACTGGCCCTCACGCCCAGTACACGCACTGGAAGCAGACTGTCTTCTACACCCAGGAGGCCATGACCGTCAAGGCTGGCGAGACCATCCAGGGACAGCTGACCTGCTCGCCCAACGATCGCAACCCCAGAGACTTGGACATCACCATTGATTACGAGTTCCAGGGCGCACAGATGTCTGCCAAGGAGAAGAACGAATACCGTATGTGCTAAAGCGAAGCAAGAAGCGAAAAGCTCCTAATTTTTGTTAGAAGAAAAAAAAACGACCACCACTCTTTATTATTCCAACACACTCAGCCTGTACCATATTTGCATTTGGAAATAAAAAACAATACAAAACAAAAACATCCGTAAAGAACTTGGCCACGTTGGTCGCTTGCAACATGTCACCCATTGCGCCTTTTTTGTTGGTGTTGTTTGAAAGTTGGTTTGTATTCACAGTATGCCAAAAACGACTAGCTATTTACAGAAATGGGGGGTGGGAGTGTTGAGAGGGTTCCAGTTGGGTGTCAAGGAACAAAAGTCCTTCTAAGATTTCTTTTTGTGTTTGCATTTTTTTACTCGGTCTTCTTATCCGACTTCTTGATGAGTCCCTTCTCCTTGGCAAAGGTCTCGGCCTTGGAGTACACGGTGGTCCACTTCTCCTGGACCAGCTGGCGTCCCTTGCCGACGTGCTGCTGGGCCAGCTCCGAGGTCTTGGCCACTTGGGAGTCGATCAAGGTCTGGTTGTCGAGGTACAGGCGAGGCGCGGCAAAGAAGAAGATCAGGATCAGGGAGAGCAAGGTCGTGGTCGAGAACCAGGTGCGCAGGGTCCAGACGGTGTAGGAAAGAGCAATGAACTACGAGAAAGAAAAAAAAAATCAAGGGTAAGGTGTGTTAACACGTGTCCAGTTATTAGAGTTGCCCAGCCACCTCTTTTTGTGTTTCGTTTTTTTTTTTTTTTTTTTTTTTTGTTATCTATGACCACTGAATAGGTAAGGTTGACATCATCCTTATCCCAAATCCGACATTCTTTGTGTTCTTCGGTGTGCGGTGTCATATGAAAAACACAACACTAAAAGACTTACGATGGCAGAGCGCTGGTTGTCCTCGACTAAAACAATCTTGGCGAGCTCGGTCAGGAGGACGTTCAGGCCATCGGTCAGCTTGTCAACCCTGCTGTGGATAGTGTCCGACTCGACGTGCAAGAACTCGGCGGAGCGGGAGTAGTACTTCCTGTAAAACGAAGAAAAAAGACAAAGAAAAAAGGAGATACAAAAGGTGAGTGGGTGGACTAACACATGATGTGATAAACAAAGAGAGAAAAAAAAACGCCAAGACAAAGACAGGACAGGCCACGTTGACACGTACTCGAGTGGGCGGACAGCGGGCTTGCTGGTGATGCGGTTAAAGAGCAAGACTCCGTTGACGTAGATGAACGAACCCGAGATGCCAAAGACCAGGGCGGCGCAAGCGACGTTGAGGAGCGAAACCCAGCGGCAGGAGAGGACCAAGGCGAGCGAACCGCCCAGGACAGCACCCGACTTGGAGGGGTTCTCCCACAGGACCAGGCTCTTGAGGCGAGGGGTCATGTACGAGTGATAGTCTGCTACATGCGAGGTTGGCAACGGTGAAAGGATGAATCGAGGCACGTTGATTAGTCTTGTTTCTTCCTCTTCTTTTTTCTCACACACACAGTTGGACCATGCTCCGAGCGCAACTTTGTTTGTGTTTCTTCTTTTTGCATAATTTGCACGCGATGTGAACCGAACAAAACCACAGTATCACAAGTGGGGGGAGGGGAGGCACAGGGAAGGAGTTGTTGTGTGAGAGTGGTGTAATGAGTATTGGGCGGTGTGGACGCTCTTGTTGTTCTTGTTGCTGTTTGGTTTGGTGCGCTGTTACTCCAAACGTAATCATCGGTACGCAAAATGGGATAACCAAAGCATTCACAGAGAGAAACTAAGCCCGTGCTTTGGTCGCCTTTTTCATCCCTCGCTGCTCTAGTGGTCTTTTCCCGTCCCATCAATGATGTGGCCATCCTTGGCTCCATCAGTCCGATGAGCACATTGTACTCGTCATTATTTGCTCGCTCTTTCTTCTCTCTCGTGGTGGTATTCATGGGCCCCGTCTGATTGGCAGTCGTCGTCGTCTGGTGGTGGTTCCTTGGCATAAATCGCGCTCATGTGGCGTGAGCTTCTTTTGGACGTGTGGGCATTTAGAAGAGGGGAACAAACATGGAAGACCCTTACCAGTGGAAGTCTTGTTGTCGTGGCCAGACTTTGTCGAGTCAGTCGAGCTGCGCTCGCGGCGGGCAGGGTGGGCATCCTCGGTGAGGTTCCCGGCGGCGTTCTCGGTGACGGTGCTCTGGTGCTCAGCAAAGGACTTTTGGGCGGGGTGGTCCACCTTGAGGTAGTCGAGGACAGTGTTATCTTGATCCATGGCGGTGTCGGTGTATGTGAGTGTGGTGAGAGTGCGTTGGTTGGTTGTGTTGTTGAAGGGAAGAGTGAAGACGTGGAGAGTGAAGAGGGTGAAGGAAAAAGAGAAATGGAAAGAAAAGGTGGGTCTGGGTCCTTTTTGGCTTTCTTATTTGTGTCCAAAACGATGTTTGGGATGGAGGAACAGAGGAGGACAGTCAATATCGGCACTAATCCCGCTTCCTTAGCTCCATCCATTCGATTGAACTCTCTGCCCTGCCTACTCTATTGGGTCTATTCCGCCATCCCTCGTCCCTCTCGTCCCCTTCTCCTTCTTTGCTTTGCCCTTCTGTGTGCCCTACTTGTTCGTGCGCTGTTTTGTTGTTTGAAGCGGTATTAGTGTGCAACATCTGGCTACCCCCCTGTGAATGCATTTGTGTGCTTGTGCGAGTGGATGAACTGGAACTCCATCCTCACCGATTGAACTGCAAGGAGACTTATGTGCGTGCATACACTGCACACACCAACTGCCTTCGACTCTCGAGCCCCCCTTTCTTGCCTATTGTTCTTCAGTCTTCCGTGGTCCAAATTTGTTCTTTTGTCCTTCTCTTCTCGCTCAAACAGAGGGAACTAGAATCTCCCTTTGCATCCAGTGTAGGCGTGTAGCCAGAATCCACTCCGTCCCTACAAATCCAGGGACCATACCTTCTCGGAGAGTCCGAGATTTCTTTTCTATTCTTCTCCTCTTCTCACCAAGGAAGGATTGATATATTGATACTATTCTCATCCATGACACCTAGAGTCCATCCAGTGGCACTGTCAAGGGTCAAGAGTCAGCGTAATGAGGCGATGAACAGCTTGATCTAAAGCATCCTATTGCACTTCTCACGCACAAGCACACTTTTTGTTTTCTTTTCTTTATCGATGGAAAACAGAATGAAAATGGCACAATTTCGAACCACATGGATGCGATACGATGCGATACATACCCTACAGGAAAGTTCACTTGCGCGCGTACAGGATACAGGTACAAACAGTGGAGTACTGAATGCTGCATGCAAAAGTGACCCTCCCGTTTGTTGCTGCACCTCCTTGACGCTTTTTTTTTTTTTTTTTTTTTTTTTTCGTTCTTTCCTTCCCTCATGCATGTCGCAAGCACACTTCCCCCCTGGTGCAATGTTTCGTCCTTTACCAATTTCCGGTTGACTATCCTTACAAGCCAAAAAGAAAAAAACGAAGGAAAAGAAGAGGGTATTGTGGAATCTATTAGTGACGCGCTATTGTCACCTTGTGCCCCCAGTGTGAATCTGCGTGAGATAAGCAAGAGAAACGAAGCTTCATGTGTCGAGAAGAGAAAGGAAAATAGCCTAGGGGAGGCGGCAGTGATCGAAAGAGTTCCTCACTTTACTCACTACTGTACACACACGGTCCGATTGCAATCACGGCGGGTAGGGAATCACAGAGAAAGGAGGTTGAGGACTACTGTACTGTACTAGTGGTGGTGATGAGGCGGGACCAACGTGCAAACCACAATAGTCAATCTCAAGCAATAACTGGCCCGCACATGCCTTCACTCAACGGGCAAATAAAAATTATAATAGAAATCGGCATCCTTGCCACGGCAAGGGATGGTGGGAAAAGTATCTGATGCGGGACGGATCTATGCAACCACAAGGGGATGATGTTTGTTGTCCCGCGGGACGAGGAATGCAAGATGTAGGCAGTGCACTCAGGGTCCAGGTTACGAGGTTGTGTGCAGTGGTTGTTTGCCCTCTTTACCGTAGAACAAAAAAAAATGCGCCGCCTCGCTCTGGATGAACCAAAGCACAACAAGGTTAAATGAGAACAAGAATACGATTGTGCGCGGGATATCGATACAAAAGTTGACAACACGCGACACGCGAGATACGCAAAGAGACACGGCCACGGACAGGCCATGGCCCTTGCTTTGCTCGAACTCGAATCTTAACGAGGTCCCAATCGTCCTACTTTGAACATGAAGTGATCGAAATGTCATGGATCGCTTTTCATAACTTGTTAGTGAGCTTTTCACATTCCCATTCGCTCACCATGACTGTGCCAATGTTGCTTAGAGACTGGAGTGGCGTTCACCAAGTTGGTGTTCATCCTGCCCTTATTTGTTTGGAGCCCAAGTGTTCAGAGGCCAGTTGAAGCGACACTCCAAAAAAGAAATACCTCCGTGGGGATGTTGTCTCTCCTTCTCCTTTGCTTCCATCCCTTCCTCCTTCCTGCTCACACACTTTGTCCCCTTCGTGTTGAAAAAAGGAAGGACTTTAGTCGAATAGTCCTTTTTGCAAGAATCACGGAGTGTGTTCAAGTCCCTTTATTCTCTTTGTCATGAGGAAAAACTAACAGCCATGACTAAGGCTCGTTTCTCGAATGGGGCAATCAATCAATGGCACGGTTCAATTCTAGTCGCAACCGCGCGCGCCTAGGTGCAACTACCAGCGATGGGTTCATCCCCTGCTCTCGCTCACGATTGCGATGCTCGTGTTTGTGTGTGCCATGTGCCCACGCGTTTCTGGTTGGTCCGTGCGAAAACGAGTTTCCATGGCAACCACGACTACAACTGTGTTCGGGCCTATGTACTTGTGGTCAGATACCAGGCTCCGTTGCCGTCAGCCCAGAGTTACATGATGATAATCCGTTACTGTCCTGCTAGACGAGTAGTCGGACAGTTGGTGTACGTTTTAGAAATATGATGGTCGATGGATAGACACCAACCAAGGCCAGGCGATGACACCAGCGAAATACTCATCAGTCAAGTGTGTTCAACCCTTCTTGTCTCCCTGCTTTGTTCCAGGCTACTTGTCTACGCTTTCTACATCAAGGGAGTGAGATGAAGAACAATGGCGCGCCTCGAAAATGGATTGACAGTCGTGTGGAGCATCCCAACTGGGCTGTTTGGTTTGTGGGGGAGAAGAATATTACCCACCATCGACTCGTTTTACGGAGGAATGGAAGGAAGGAAAGAAGGACGACGTAGAAAGGGTGGAAGGAAGGAAAGAAAAAGAGCTAAAGGTGATGACAACGTCGTTTACAAATAATAATTGTTGAGAGCTGGCTCCCTTTTCGTGTCCTTATGGAATCCCTTTATTTCTGTGTATTATTTATATTTTTGTCTGGACTTCTCCTGTGAACGAGACCATCCACGCCATCCATGGCATCCGCCTATGACAAGCGACAGCATTACTACTCTACTTCTTCGGTGCTGGTATTTTTTTGTGTCTTTGCTCTCGTCATGGTGGAGCGAACGAGCGAGCGAGCGCCCACAGCACACTCGTCTCCTCTCTTGTTCTCTCGCTCTCTCCTCAGCTGAGAACGAGATGTTAGAGAATGCAAGAAGAGTGTGTGAGAGTGAGAGTGAGACGCAGTAACAGTGAAAAGCATCTTTCACGCATTTGTGGGAGCCATTTTTTATTATCCGTCAGAGAATAAGGAATTGGGCGCCATTGGCTGATCGAGCAAGCAAGTGTTTCGCAGCCAATTCGGCACTGGTTTCGACCCCATCTTTAACCCTTCCACTTCATGGTACGGGCGTGCTTTCACTTTCGTCTCTGCTTTCTCTTTTGTTTTCTTCTCTTTCTTCTTCTTCTTCTTCTTCTTGTTCTCTCCATCGTTCCTTTCTCGATCTACTTCCTACATCCGGCCATACTTGCCACTCTTCTTCCAACCAAGCCAGACGACGACCTACTAGCCCACATATCTCGCATATCCCACATCTCCCCTTCCTTCGCACGGGCATTTACTTCATCCAACGACACCTCCTTGTACATCACCCTCTAATAACGACCCACCACCAAAGTCTATCGCTTTGCCCAACCCTCACGCCCCCAACCTATCCTACCTATAATCTCGATAATCACCTAATTTTCCGAACTCTTGTACCTTGTACCAAACCAAGCCCTTCTACTGGTAGGATCTCGCAAAGGACAACGTGAACAACGTTGATGAAGATGATGATTCCTGTCCCCTCCACCCTTCGTTTCTGTCCTCGAACACAAACACACACACACCCTTTTTTTCTCTGTTATGCGGGCTAGCATGCGGAGACAACTCTGCATCTTGCAGGACGGCACCTTTTTTTTCTCTTGAAAGAATGGCCAGGACAAAGAGCGTGAAAAAATAGCCAAGCTGACCCTCGTCTTCATCTACTCCTTGCAAAAAAATAATAATAATACATGTCTCCAGGTCATTTGTGGATACCTTTTTTCTTTTACTCTCTCACTTTCTCGCTTTCATTATCCACCTTTTCCTCTTACACCGTTTTCCTCCCAGCGGCTCGAACACACACACATACACCGACCTCCTTCCATTCACATACATCAGTCATGGCACTTCGATTTGCAGAGGGATTCGTCAAGCCAAGGTAAACAAAAGCACTCCCTTAGACATGCTGAAAAAAAAAGTTTGTCTGGAAACTGCCAACACTCACCTGCTCACTTCACTGCGATAATGATGCAACAGAGCGTCACGCCAATTCGCAAACAGCGCCAAGAAGCGAGCCAGTATCAGAGCTCTGGGATCCATAACATACCTGCAACAGTTCTATGCCTCCGGAGGAGCGATGGGTGAAGGGTGAGCATAGTTATGCTACTTTGCAAAAATAAGGAAGATGGAATCTGAATTTTCCCAGCAACTGATCATGAGCATATGGAACCCTTTACTATCTCGAACATAGATTCCTCAATCTCGAAGACCTTAGTTCAAAGAAAAGTTTTGTGGACACAATCGGACCTCGCTCAAAACTCGTCTCGCCAGAAGTCCTGCTCAGATACTGCCACGAAGACATCCAGACTGTCCTTGAAGTCTGGGGGATCATTAGCTACCCGACCCCCTTTGCTCACCGTGGTAACGGTCAGGAACAAGTGCTGGACTCACCCATCTCTGTAGACGACGACTCACGACAGCTTGGACACGGCAAGGAAGGATCCTCTTCATCCCTGAACGCACAGCAGCAGAGACGGTACGACAGTGTTTCGATCGACCTTTTGGCTTTGCTCGAGTCCTCGACCAAAGTGATCCAGTCTGTCCGCCAGTACTCGATGCACGCACCAGTATTGACACCCGAGGCACTGACCATCCATCGCCAAGCTGCTTTGTCTGTGATCGAGATGTTGTCGATTCTGGAGCAGACGAACCGTTTGAACGACGACGACAGCGACTCGGGCTATCCCGAGGGTTACTGCTATGCACGCCTGAACTTTGGCGATCTTGAGGAGGAGCGTGCTGAGATGAAGAACTACCTGACCGTGGTCCAGGAGCAGCTGTTCCGCCCGCAGGTTGAAAAGCTTGAGACGCAGCTTGGACAACTCTTGATCGACCCTACTCTCCAGGTGGACGTAGCTAACGGCAACGTTCCCGAGGGCTACACAAATAAGGACCCTTCTCTGCCCAAGTGGCTCGATGACGATGAGTGGACCAAAGAAGACGGAGAAGGCATATCTCTCCGTAAGTTTTTTGGGATCTGTTCGGATAATTGGAGCAACTTGTGATTTTTTGGCTTCGTGAGATTTACTGTCCTTCTCTTCCTTGGCTATTGTTTTTAGAGCGCTGCCATGCATTTCTCCAGTTCTTTAGACCATTGACTCGGGACAGCATTCCATCCCCTGCCACTAACATGACAGGATTCTTGGATGCTCTGAGGTACGTCGAGGAGACAGAGAATGAGACCACCTGCGAAAAGTTGTTATGTCATGATGCATGCGTATTGATCAATTACCTTCTTCCTATCATAGTGATGGCTACATCTTGTGCAAGGTGTTCAACACGTTCATCCGTCTGACCAACATGCCCTTTGGCATTGTTGACAAGATTCACGAGGACACTAACCGCACCTGGCGCGGCGCCGACAACTGGCGGTTCTTGATCCAGTAAGTTTGACACTCCTTGCATAAAAACTATCGGACAAAAAAACCAGGTAGGATCGTATTCTAATCTTAGTCATCATGGAAACATAATAGAGCTTGCAAGTTCAGACTGGAGTTCAAGATCCCTGACGGTTCCTTCAAGCCAATCGAGATTGTCAGACAGAGCGAACTTGGTCGTGAACAGGTAACGAATATATACCTTGATAGTAGTCCAAGTGTTTGAGTGCTCTTGCTCCCATACTAATTATGTCCTCTGTATCTTCCATTGGTTAGCTCCAAGCATGGGTCAAACTGATCATCGAACGCGGCATCCAGGAAGCCAAGGACACGCTAGAGGCCCAGACCAAAGATATCCCTCCAGCTTCTCCAGTGCTCAACCTCAACTTTTGAAGCCACTCTCCAGTGTCAGACATACAAATATTGTGATAATAGCTCTCATAGTAATACTCGAATATCCCCCCCCCCCCACACTCCCCGAATAATGACCTCACCCTACCCACCATAGACAATATAATATACATTCGCTGCGCTGGTCTTGTATTTCTACCTTGATGGAGAATAAAAATGACCATCGCGTGGCAAGATAACAGACGTTTGCCTGGTACGATTTATTTTCCTTGACATCGATTATCATCTCGACGGCAAGGGTTTACTGATCACGATTCTAGTGTGAACTGGACGTGTACTTTTGCCCAGCCTACTTCATAAGCGCATTTATTCTTGACCTTTTCCTCTCACCATCCTGGACACACCGCCCATCGACCCTACCACACCATCATATTTATACTTCTACCTCCTTCCTTCACACTAGTATTTTCCATGGGAATCCCAATTCCGTACAACTCACAAGATGAAGGTACCTATGTGATCTATGTGAACGTTTTCATCCACGCTCTATATAGTAGTCTAACTTTTTTTTTTTGGCCTTAATGAACAGACCTATCTCCTAAGGTCTGCACCGCGCTTGATTGCCGATGTGCCGATTGTCGCCCAGCCCGACTCATCCGGATCGGAACCGCCGTGAATCAAGACCGGCTACGCCATCACCGCGTCCGTCCCAATGAGGGCACAGAGATCAACCCACACACCGTGGGTGTTGCCAGCACACGCCTCCCTTCAGGACACATGTTCAGACATCCGTCCCATTCTCAACAAGAGCATTGGTCAGTTCAAAATGAGCCATATTGGCACTTCTTGTCGAGAACATCAGACTCCATGGACAGAAGCAGAGCCACGAATTTTGCACAGACTTCCTCGAGTCTGCACTCTGCAAGACTTGCTTCTATGACCACCACTTCGACGCACCGGATACCTTCGTCGTTGCTGTCACCTTTACTGGACGAAGTCGCGGGCCTCTCTCTCAACCACTTGTCGCCCCAGAGTCCTACGGTGGGACTTCGGACACAGGAATGGGCAATGCGAATGGAGGGCGTTGACTACTACCACGAGAGTGATGGTGAGCCAATGGTCGAGGAGGAAGATGAGGAGGGCGAGGTGGCGCGTCAGAGCGTCCTTGGATACAGTTGGTTCTACCCGCATATGACAGAAAGGGTACAAGGTGGAGGAGGAGGAGGAATCAATGGTCGAGAAGACGCTGCGACCAGTCGAGGACTGAGACGACCAATGGTTTATGTAGATATGGACTCCATGTTCTAATGATCTATATACGAGGGTCGCTACAAACGAACGCATTAGCGCACAGGTCGACTGATTTCCACTTTGGTGGCCAAAGAGTTTATTCTTATTCTCCGCCCAGGCGAGTGCTCTCGCAGAGGGAAGCACATTAATCCGATCGTTTAGAAAAGCCAGGGCAATCCGGTTTTACGCAAATGTGTTTGAGAGCTATCAAATAACGAGCAAAACATCCATCCAGAAACGTGTTCAATGAGGAGGTGGGTAAAGTGTAGGCGGGCATTGAGGTAGCAACAAGCAGGGAAGGAAATGGAGATAGGCAGGGGACACATCGCACAAGTCTAAAGAAGACAGAGATGAGGATGCGAGCTCTTGGCAACAAAGGGTCTCTATATCTGTACGCATCTAACCGAGCTGTTTCCAACAGCCCACAGTTTAAAATTGGGGTAAACCACGTCCAAAGGGAGGAAGGGGCGGAGGGTGACGAGTGCGTCTTCGTTTTTGATCGAAGCCATCGAATTCGAACAAACAAAAAAGTCGACAAATCCACAAATGCGAAGCAAAGACGCAGGGCAACACAGGGCACAACAGGCCAGGCCAGGGCAAAACGCACCACTGGAACAAAGAAAAGCCCGGACAAAGACACTTCAAATTATTACCTTGTGTGGACCTGGTTTTTGTTTTACCTATCGTTTCCTTCTGGGTGTGAAGAGTTTTTGGGTCGCAATCAGCTCATTTTCATTTGTTTCCATCAGACAACACTCTCACCACACTCTCCACTCTCCTCACCCACATTCCTTCCGATTCACATTCACATTCACTTTCTCAATCCCACTGACGCCACTCATGCAATAAATCCATCACTTCATCGCTTTATATCCTCACTCACTCATTTCATTTTATTCTCTAATGTCGTCCAAGGGTCACTCGCCGCCCCAGGACTCGGTCCCTGAGGAAGGCGGCCATCTCCACGTCAAGAGTGCCCAGCAACAACATGACTTCTCGTACCAGAACGGTATCGCCATTGGCTTCCGCCAGCTGTGGACCATGCTCAAGCGCAACACCATCCTCCAGGTACGTCCACTTGAGTACCCCTTCTCCTCTGGGACCATAGATCCTGGCTACTCCGATCTTCCTCACCCACACAATAAAATATCCGTTTGTGCATACTCTCTAAACCACCATAATGGGCCCCTTGCATTAACCATGTATCTCGCAACCTTGCACGACGTCCCATTTTAGATCCGCTACCGCCGATCGACCTTTGCACAGACTTTGCTGGGCCCAATTCTCTTCTTGTTTCTGCTTTGGGTCCTCCAAAAGGCAGACACCTCAAGTCAACTCCAGTCCAACTACCATCCTCAATCATGGGCCCTCCCAGGCATTGATCAGTGCCAGGTAAACAGTCGTATACCTGTGGTGTAGGACCACAAAACCATGTCCTTTGTTGACTAACATACGAGTTTCTCCCATCTTGTTCCTTATCCCAGGGTCGCACACCATCGGATCCATGCATCAACATCATGTTCACTCCTGACACTCCCGAGATCCGCGAGATCCTTGCCACTGTCAACAGTCGCAACCAATTGCGCGAGTCCAGTGTCCAGCTCAAGTTCATGGACGCCTTCACCGCCTCTGACCTCAACACCCTGCCCACCGCGACTCTGGGAATGGTGCCCGTCCCCAATAGCCAGTTCATATACGATTACACTCTGCAGAACCCCAACACAACCCGCTTTGGCATCGAATTCTCAATCGTCCCGGGGCCACCTAAGAACTATGCCTACCAGACCTGGTTCAACTTTACCAACTCGGCCAATAACACGGATCCCTTTGGCGACTCGCTTCTGTCGTTCACTCGCGCTGTCGACGAGGCGATCCTGCTGCTGGTCGACTCAAACTCCACTGACCTCAGCGTCTCACTCAAGGACTTTCCTAAGGTGCCACCTACTTTGGCGAGCGACCAGGTTGTCTCGAGTCTCGGCGCCATGTTCTTCTTTTGCTCTATGATGGTCATCTTTATCTGTGTCCTTAACCAGATCGTGACAGAGAAGGAGATGCACTTGCGCCATAGCATGCAGATGATGGGTCTCAAGACACTGGTGTACTGGTTCTCGTGGTGGCTTTCGAACGCAGTCTTGGTCCTGATCAGTGCTGTGGTTATTTGTGGATTTGGCATTGCCTTTGGCTTTACAGTCTTCAAGAACTCCAACTTTATGGCACTGCTGATTACCTTCTTCCTGTTTGGACTCTCTATGGTCACAATGGCCTTCTGGATCACCACCATGGTCAAGGCCTCCAGGACCGCAATCTTGATCGGTATCTTTTTGTTCATCATTGGTCTTCTCTTCGAGTCCATGGTCTTCTCCAACAGCTATGTGGGCTACCTCTGGTACGACTCCAGCACGTCGCCCGTGGCGCGCTACGTGCTCATGTTCATCCCCTTCTTCAACTTTGGAAAGATCTTTTTGGACATGTCGCTCTTTGCCACGGGTCGCTTTGATGTCTTGACTGAGACCTACATCCCCGGGCCTGGCTTCCACTGGGGGGATCTTTACAACAAGATTCCTGATGACTTTACTCCAACCTACGACGACGCCCGCACTCGCCATCCCAATGTTCCCGCACCCATCCAGTCATGGTACCTGATGCTGATGAACATTGGCGTGTTTGTCATCCTGACATTGTACTTTGACCAGGTCGTGGCCGACGACTATGGCAATCGCCGCCATCTCCTGTTTTTCCTGGACCCATCCTTCTACGGCTGGAACATCCGCAAGAAGCTCACAACCAAGGAATGGATCTCTGCCCAGGAAGCCAACAAACACAAGCGCGACGTGAACCGCAAAAAAATGGAAAAGGGCCGTCTGCCCCGCGAAGACGAGGACGACAACGACGTGATCGAGGAACGTCTCCATGCCCTGGACGCCGACTATGAGACCTCGGCACGTATCTGCAACCTGCAAAAGGTCTTCCAGGAATCGGCTTTCCGCAAGTCGCCTCTCGACAAGATTGCGGTCAAGGATCTGTGTCTGACACTTCAGGATGGGAAACTGTTGGCGCTTCTGGGCCAGAACGGTGCGGGCAAGTCGACCACGATGAACATGCTTTCGGGACTGACTAAATCGACAGGTGGAGACGCCTCGTTCTATGGACTGTCGATGAACAGTGAGATGGCAGAGATCCGCTCCATGATGGGTGTATGCCCCCAGCACGATATCTTGTTTGGCGATTTGACTGCTGAGGAACACATTCAGCTGTATGCAGGACTCAAGAACGTGCCCAAGGACGAGATTCCACAGCTGACTGAGGATCGTTTGAAGGCTGTGAGACTCTGGAAGGTTAAGGACAGACTTTCGCACACGTACTCTGGAGGCATGAAGCGTCGTCTATCCATGGTTATCTCAACCCTTGGAGACCCCAAGATCATCTTCTTGGACGAGCCCACTACAGGTAAGAGCCATGAGATTACGCGGTTCTCAACAGCTAGAAAAGATAGATAACCTTAACCACCCGCCTCTTTAACCTCCTCCCCTTTCTCAGGAATGGATCCTACAAACCGTCGCCATGTGTGGTCCTTCATCGAAAAGTTCAAGCAAGGCCGCATCATCATCTTGACCACCCATTCGATGGAAGAGGCCGACATCCTGGGCGACCGCATCTGTGTCATGGCCCACGGACGCTTGCGTGCGATCGGCAACTCGATCCATCTCAAGAACAAGTTTGGTGCCGGTTACCGCATCTCAATCATGACGGACCCTTCCACCACGGAGCAGGTCAAGGCCATTGTCGAGTCCAAGGTCCCCGGCGCGATCCTCAAGGATGACTCGGCCGGTGCGCTCCTGTACCAGTTCCCACCTTCGTCCATGGCCTCGATTCCGCAGCTAGTCCAGTGGCTCGAGGGCACCGACGCGGCCGAGATTGCATCCTCGTCCTCGGGGGGCAACAGCAAGAACAACAGTGGCCGCAACACTCCTTTGCCACCTGTGAATGCTTCTTCAAACAACTTTGACATCCACGCCAACAATGCTTTAGCCAACAACACGGGACGTGCACCCAAGGTCAACGCGCTGCAGTGGGGCATTTCGCAGACGAGCTTGGAGGATGTGTTTCTGAAACTGATCCGGGACGCCAACCCGGATGGATACCAGGGCTACGAGGTCTCGTCTTCTGAAAAGAAGGTGGATAACATCCAGGATGCGACACTACGCAACCGCAAGCCTTAAATGGCCATCGCGGTCTTTTTTTTTTGTTGCGATATATATCCATTTGTTTTCCTCCCCTTTCCAAATGGTCCAAGAGGTCCATTATCACCCTAAAATAACACGCAGAAAATAGCCAACAGATTTTTTTTATATACAAACTGACTGAAAAAATAAAACAAGATACAATACAATGGTGCGAGGCGAAACTTTGGAAGGACTGGACGGCGTCAGTCTAGTGTTTGGTGGTTGAGTGGGCTGTTGGTGAGAAGGGTGGGGGTGCCAAATCCTGTTTTTATCCCAGTGACGGCACATAGTTCTGTGGCGCAAAAAAAAAAAAAAAAAAAAAGAGCGAACTCGGAAAAAAAACAACTCTCTTTTAGATTCGAAAGTACTGTCCCTGCAGCGGGAAGCCTTGGTCCTCCCGGAAGTACATTCTTCCTCCTGCACGCCCAACTGCCACTGCCTCGTCCATCTCGAGCTGCCTCCAGATCTTCCTGACCTGAATGACTCCATAGCGGTCCATCCACTGCCAGTGCTTGATCATCTCCTCCACCTTCCAGCTCCAGATCGCGAACCAGACCATCCCGTACACGGCGCCCACGCCTGCTCCGACCAAGACCTGGCTCACAGTATGACTTCCGAGTCGCACACGCGACCACACCACCGACCACGCGTACAGCTGCAGCAGTAGGATTAGGAACCATTGGCCCGCAGACCCCTCGGGCTCCATCAGCACCAGCTGCAGCGAGATGTACGTCACAAAGAAGGCCACCAGCTGGGCGTGGCTACTGGGCATGCCGTAGTCGACCCGGAAGTGGAGCTTGCGCCGTCTTTGGCGTCGGAAGCGTTGCATGCTTGCGATCCGAGCTTTCACCTCGTTTGAAGCGTCAACTTGTTCTTTTTGCAGGGCGGTGCTGGGGGCCAGGGAGAGGGTCGGTGAGCTGGCCCTGGGGATTGGGTCTAAAAGGGCGTCGTCATTCGCCAAAGACGATGTTGTATGTGATGTTGATGATGACGATGAGGTTCCTGAAGGCGACGTGGTGGCTGTTGATCCAGAGGTTTCTCCAGATGTTGATGATGATGTCGTGGGAATATCTGACGTGGCGTCCATGTCCTCTGCAATGTCCTCGGGTCGTTGTGGGCGTGGTTGCCGGATGGTATGCTTTAGGCATTTTGCTAATAGATATAAAAAGTGACGAAATGAATACGGCTTAGTTTTTTTTTTGTTGCGAACTCCCGCTTCTTTGTTCTTCCCATGTGTCATGGTTGAAAGCGTAATTGATACTCCGAGACAAACAACCCTGTGCGGCCGCCCAATTTGATCATTCTTAGGTCATCGCTTTTTCTTTTTTGGCTTTGTTCTTTTTCAGCTGATTGCTCAATTGCAAGCCCACTCGACCTCCACAAAGTCGTCTTCACTGAATTCTTCCCAGCGTCTTGATGAAGCTGAGTGTGTGAGTCTGCGACTGAATATTAAACTGGAATACCTTTCGATCAAAATCACCAAAAAGAAAAAAAAAAAAAAAAGAGGAAAGCAAACTGGTTGTTGAGAGTGATGGAGAAGAAAAAGAAAAACAAGTGCGTTTGTCTCGTTCATGCAAAAAAGCATGATGACAAACTGGTGCGTGGGCGATGTTTCCAACTTTGAGTTTGTGTATGTGTCACAAACAAGTTCAAAGTTTTTCTCCACAACTCTCATGACACCCGCTGAGTGGTCCAAGTGCTCATAGTCCTCTTGAGCGAGGAGTGCACATACCGCTCCACCCATCCTGCAGCTTGTTGCTTTTCTTGCCCAATGTCCTCCCACACCCCCTTGTTAGTCCACCCCGAAAGATAAACAAATAAAAGACAGCAAGGGAAAAAAAAGCCGAGAAGAGATGGATGATGTGGTCCAGGAGGGTTGCATAAAAAAATATAAAAGAAAAACAAAAAAGGATATGTCCTTACCAAGCACTGCGCATGATAGTGCGCCGGTTCCAAAGAACAGGCAATGGAGCGTCCGCAGGTAGATGATGGCGATAAATGTGCAAGTCGAGGCAATGTACCGGGTTCGCTCAAAGGACGGTGATCGCGAGAAGGACAGAGACTCGTAGAAGGACAGGTACAGTGCTCCCAGCACTGACCGAGGTGCCTGTGTCTGTGCCTGTGCCTGTGGTTGTGCATGTGCATGTGTTTGAGTGCGTGTGTGTGTATGCGCCTGTGTTTGTGGTTGGGTATAAGGCTGGTGTACTTGAGGTGTGTGTTCCTGTCCAAGAGTGTCCTCCTGACCGTGTTCAAAGAGTGGTGAGTGGCCAGGGCTTTCCTTGGAAGAGAGAGTGCTGCCCGTCGACATGCTGGGCCCTGTTAGAATTGGGAATGTAAAGATGAGAAAGAGGATGAGGAAGCGGATGAGGAAGAGGATGAGAAAGAGGACCAGATTGGGAGAGTGAAAGGGATGAGTGAGCGACAGTGAGAGTATGAGAATGAGAAAGCAAAATGACATAAACGACGTGAAAACAAGAGTCCTTATTGCACGTGATATATAGGGCCGAAAAGAAGATGTTTAGGGCCGCCCAAAAAACCAACTTCGAGCCAGTTTTCCATTGACATCACCGAAATCACGCGCGCAAAAAACAAACCACATGGGACGATGGAAACTGGTCAAGAAAGTGATCTTGCATTAGCAACCAGGGTCTAATTCGATGATTTGCATGCATTTCTCTTCTCAAAGAGCGGTTTGGCAAGCACCCTAAATCTCAAGCCCGAAGATATCCAAACATCACGTCTCGTCTGAGGAAAAAAAAAAAAAAACTACGATGATAATATCGGTGTTTGTATCTTGAAGTGAGTCTATTATTTTCTAGTCGATACACCGACCTTCATGCCCACCTTGACGAGCATCTCGATCTGTTCCTTGGAGGATCGCAACAGATCGTCATCAAACTGAATCGAGTTGGGCTCGAAGAGCACCACGATGGTCGAGCCACCAAAGGCAAAGTACCCGTGCTCGTCCATCCGCTCCACTTGCTGTCCACCCTGCGTTGTCAGCACAATCGAGCCAACCATCATGGCACCGATGGTCACGTAGGCCACCGTGCCAAACTCCTTGGACTCGATCGTTGAAACGACACGCTTGTTCTCGCCGTAGACATCCAGCCGGCTTCGAATTGCCATTGGGTTTACAGTAAAGTACTCGCCATCAATCGACTTGGGTTCGGACAAAACTCCTCGAACAGGAATATGGTATCTGGAGTTGACAGGAAAGAAAAAAATAATCAGAAAACAATTGCTTCACCACTCGTCATGAAATCCAAAAGTATGAAACAACGAATTTACCTGTGGTAATCTTGTGGTGCCAGACGGAAGATTGCCAAGCTACCACCGTCATACTTCTTGGCCAGGGTATCGTCGCCCAACAGCTTTCCAATGGTGAACTGCCGGCCCTTGATCCAAAACTTGGAAGCATCCGAGATCGTTTGGAAGCAGGTCATGCGGCAGTCCGCCACACTGACCGCGACGCGATCGTCTCCAGGCGAGCTCAGTGTTCGTGCATCAGGCTTCAGCTTGCGGTAGAAGAACTCGTTGAAGTTCTTGAAGTTCTTAACGGGCTCCAAAACTTCAGACATGTGTACTTCGAGGTTGTGGAAGCGGATAAAAGGCTCAATGTTGCGCTTGGATCGAGGGTCGTCAAACTTTCGGCCTTGTTTCCGAGACATGTTGGCGAGAATCCTGCTGACACGGATCTTTTGAGCGGGACTCTTGTAGAGCAAGCGAATGCCCAGTCGAATAAACGTGGGCATCTTCTCTTCCAGCATCACTCCTGTCGTCCTGTCCTGCACGATGATATTGGCGTTGTTCTAGCGAAGATACAAGGAGGCATAATTCGATTAGATGTCTTTCATAATCATACTCATATTCTAATAGTTCAGTTGACAATGAAAATTAGCTCTTACCTTTCCAATCATGTACCGTCCGTAACCAAAGGTCTTGACCACCTTTGTGATCCACTTGCGTTGAGCGTTCGCCTCGGTGACAAAGTTGCCCAAGATGAGTTTGTCAAGGTTAAAGCCGTCGTTACCAGCACAGACGGCAATATGCGTAATGACATCAGTCTCGAGCTTGGATCCCAGACTTGGATCCCGGCAGATCGGGCAGGAAGAGATACGAATCACATACTCATCGTCCGATGTCTGGTCAAAGTCAACCTCAGCTGGCTCCACCAGGTCGCCGTTCTGAGGATTTGGTGAACCTGCCGGAATTGGTGAACCTGCCGGAATCTTGCCCTCGGTGAGATGCATGAACAGCTCATCGTCGTCATCGTCGTCCTCATCGTCCTCATCCTCATCCTCGTCATCCATATAGTCCTTGTTGACCTCCAACTCCGGCGCATTCTCCACGTCTGGTGCGACCTCAGATTCTGGTGCAGATGGTGAAGCCGTTGTATCGGCTTTGGGTTTCTTTCGCCAAAACTTTCGGAGTCGACGCTTGCGCTGTTTACTCGGCATGCTATCGTCCAGCCGAACCTGTCGCTCCAGCCTCTCGAACAGCTGGTCAAACGTAAGTTCGTCGCGCTCCGGGTCCTTTCCGTACGGTAAAAAAAAGCTGTCCACCGTTTTGCTTGACAGATTTGAGCCGAGTCCCTCGAGCATCGCCTGGATCAGCACCTTGCTGTACATGCCATTCTTTTGCCCAGCATCAAAGGCCTTGGCGAGTCCGAGCCAGAACCGGCGTCTCAACCTGGTATAGGGCACAAACTTGGCCTGGATCTTGAGAAGCGAGTCCGTGGTCGAGGGCTTGATATTGCTGGCAACATCGATTTTGAGTACGTACTCCTTCATGTCCGACTCTGATGAGTCCTTTTCGTCATCAGAACCCGGCGTCGGTGATGATGACCGGTCCATGTCCTGCTTCACAGAAGTGTTGATCAACGTGTCGATATCCATGGTCGCCACTCCGACATAGTCGTTACCACTGAGTTTGTCCCAGTCATGGACCGAGTACTTGATCTTGAAGGCCTCCTCGCCGTGATGTACCCTGAACATAAGTTTGCCCTTCCAGATCGGATTCAGGTTGTGCCTGATAACTCTGGTCCTGAAAATGTATTTTCCGAATGAGACCACTACAAACGCATCCATATCAAAGCCCGTCCTGGTGATGTTGTTGGTTCGGGGTAAATTTGATGCGGAGACAACCTCCATAAAGACCACGCCATGCAGACTGTTTCCACCCGATGATGAGAGATTGGACGAATTGGACGACGATGCCGTGAGGGTGCCTGATAATGGAGGCGGTGATGGCGTGTGTATCCGGAGAGCGCTGAGGTCAAGCGACGAGTCGTCCTCTGCCGCCATGGGGATGTCGGCCATGATCATTGTGTTACCGTGCTCGGGAACTACCTGCCGCTGACCCAGACCGAGCTTATTCCGGCCCTTGATCAACTGTTCCCATATCTTTAGACAGTCCGCTCTGGAGGTTATGTGTACAGGTGCCAATGACGTATCGAGGAAGCCTATTTTGATCTCGACTATGATGATGATATCGTAATGGGACAGAGACAAGGAGAAACCAATGGAACGAGGAGTGAGTGAGTGAACCGAGGGATGCACAGGCGTACCGATGGTGGTACAGAGTCTATTATTGCATACAAACAAACAAAATGGCGCAGTGTCCTCCGATTGTTCTCCCCCAAAACTCTCCTCCACAAAAGGACAAGAAACGAGGCAGGACATCATACGACGCCTGATTAAATGACAAATTCGTATTACCTTCGCCCGTAATCTTGGAGAACTTGCCAGGCATCGAGGTCAGTTTGAACCACATTGCCTAAAGCAAACAGGTTTGTGCCAGAGTTGGTTTTTGGAGACAGCAGTTAGGTATGGGCATTGATTGGAAGAAATGTACATTTTTCGCACATTAGCTGTTACTATCGTGTCCAATTGAGCACATACCTCCTCGGCGTCGTTGAAATGTTTAGGCTTGCCATCCGCCCAGATCGAAGCAGCCTCGAATGGAATGTTGACTGTGCCGAGAAAGTCGTCGCGACCCCAGCGGTCCTTGTCCCAGAACATGAGAGTGATCTTGTCCGGTAATGACTGGGCCTCGATCTCGAAGTCAAAGGCGGCATCCCAGACAGGGTTCAGGGTCTTGTGGATGACCTGTGTTGTGAACTTGTGGCCCCCGACAGCGAGCTTGATGTATGGGTCTGAATAGCCATTCTTTGAGAGAGAGAAAGAAGAGCGAATTAAAGAAAAGAAAAAATTAGCCACACTGCCATGTGCCAACAAGATGGGTTGCCCCGATATTTGAAGACTAATTTGGTATCCTTCCAGGCCTCTAAATGGTACTTGAACCAGAGTACGTATGGTGTATATTTATGGAAGTGAGAAGGGACATGGACGAATGCATGTTTGTTGTTGGTGTTTAAATGAAAATTAAGCAAGGAAACAATAAGCTGAGTATAATTTGGGGAGAGAGACAGACAGAGAAGGCGAGGAGAGAGAGAGAGAGAGAGAGAGAGAGGCATTAAAGGTGCAGCAAAAAACAAAAGGTAGGAAAGATGTTTACCCTGTCCCTGCTCGCCAGACCTCTGGCCCGCGAGATGAATATCCTGAGATGTGCCCTTGATTCCTCATCATCCAGCCGAGGGGACGAGGTTGTGGGTGACGAGTGTGGGGATGTGGAGGAGGGGGAGGATGCCCATGCTGCTCGAGAGAGCATCGCTTTCGGTGAATGGTACATGATGGAAATTGTGGAGAGGAGAGATGGCTGACCAGTGTCGAGGGGTATATAGATGTCTCCACTGGTGCAGAGATGAATTAGGGAGAGAGTGGGGAGAGGGAAGAGAAAGTGAAGAAAGAGAGATGGAAGTGGAGAGTGATGAGAGTGATGAGGGGGAAATGAGTGAAATGAGAGTGAAATGAGAGTGAAATGAGAGTGAAATGAGAGTGAAATGAGAGTGAAATGAGAGTGAAATGAGAATGAAATGAATGAAAAGTGAATGAATGAGGTGAAAATTAAAAGAGCAGAGCAGAGATATGCAAAAGCCCTTATTTTTGTTGAGTAGTGTGTGCGTAGTATGGGTTTGTATGGGAGAAAAAGGAAAGAACAAGTCGTATGTTGCGCGCAAAGTCAAAAAGAGAGTTCAATCGATTGCAAAGAGAGACAGAGAGCGAGAAAGAGCGAGCGACCGAGCAATGCAATGCAAATGAAAGCTGAAGTGGGGAGCAAAGGGAAGCGCGTGCAGCAAAGAGAAATAAAAAAGAGCTTTCTGCCCCGTTTTCATCTCTTTCTTATGGGAAAGAGACCTGAGCTTGGAAAGGAGTCTGAAGAGGCAAAGAAAGAGTGAAGAGAAGAGGAAAGAAAGAACGAGAGCCATGAAGCCCGTTCATGATTTGATATAATTAGTCTAAGTCGACATTGACGAATGTGATCAGTGCCTGGACAGAGAAAGCACACAGCCCGGAACAGTAAAAGAAATACCTCTTTTGTCATCACCTCACAGCCAACTTCCTCTGTCCTCTCTGGACGGAGCTGCGGGTCATCTTGGCATGCGCCACTTTTCTCCACCTTTGGTGATGATATTTCCCTCAACATTCACAGCCCACCGATCAGCGTTAGCGCCCAATTGTGTGTTGTCCCGGAATAAAATAAGGGCCATTCCTCACTATCTCTTTGGTCTTAATTACAACGGCGTCATCGTGGGCTAAGCTCTTCCGATCGTTGGCTGCCAAGACGCCATGCAAAATGCAAAGCGATTTTGATGCGCAACGGAAAAATATTGTTGTTTGCAACAGTGCTTCTTTTTTTTTAATTCGTTGTCGACTCCACTTGGATGATGCAGGGGAAAAGGTAGGGTCGATGCTTTCAAAGCATGTATGGATGATATGAATTGATAAAATACAAATGTGACAGATATGTTTTTTGTCGTTGATCGAAATCTCGATCCGAGAACTCGATATGTCTTTTAGGACATGTCCACATCCATAAGCTTGTTCTTGGCAGCCACCTTCTGGACCTGGGGCAGGTTCTTGATGGCAGGAGTGTCGACCATGTGAATGTGCTTCTGCACCAGAGCCCGGTTCTCGGTCTTCTGGCGAAGCTTGTTGCCAGACATCCTGTTCTTGTAGAACACACGCTCGCGCTTGGCCTTGATCTCCTGCGAGCGCTTCAGTGCCTTGATAGTCGTCGCCATCAAGTCGCGATCATAGCGGACAGGAATGTTGCGGCGCTTCTCGAACTGGAAGGTCGAGTCCTATGAAGATGAACAGAAACAGAAAAAACCGGGGGTTAGTCTCCCTTCCTGAATCCAAACATACGTGGAAATTCAAAAACCATGCCTGGTACAAGGGTGCACGTACAATAGTCATCTCCTTGCCGGCAGCCTTGCGGAACGCCTTGGTCCAGCGGACCTTACGGGGATTACGCTTCATCTTGAAGTTCTTGTGGCATTTTGATCTGCAGAAACGGAACGTCTGTATTGCGTAAGGACAACAAGAAAGGGGAGGTCAGACAAACGAAGCGCCTTTGTTTTGAATTGTCTAGTTTGCTCAATGTGTAGTTAAATGCCCCCTCCCCCCTCGGTCTTTCATTTCCACTCATTTGATGTTGTCCCGCCTATTACTCAAGATGCCTTGCTAACGCACCTTGGAGTCATTGCGCACAAACATGGTACCGTGCCCAGGGTAGCATGTAGACGAACAAAAGTAGCACTTTTCCAAACGCATTGTGAATTAGACGGTGGTAAAGCAAAGGAAGGAATCAACATCTCTGGCAGCTGCGGTCAAGAAAAAAAAAAATCATGACTGCTCAAAAGACATCTCTGATATGGTGGCTTTTTTCCCACTTGGTGGCCATAGACCATAGACATCCGTTTTGATCGTTGTAGATCATAATCTCCTACACAAACACCACTACCTCATTGCTAAAAGCACAAAAACCATGAGGGCCATAATATTGACAAAAAGACGCTTTTAAAGAGCAAGCCAGTAAAAGGAAATTTTACTAATGACATGAGCGATTCTACACTTAAGCAGAGATGCCGTTCTTGACCTTGAAGGCAGCAATCTTCTGCTGGACCTTGTTGGCCTTCTGCTTGTAGGTGAGACGGGCCTTGAAGTTGTTCTTGACCTTCTCGCCGGCAGCGGGCTTCTTCTTCTCGGTGAGGACACGGATGGGGTTGGCACGGATGGCGTTGTGGGCCTCCTGGTACATCTCCTCGAGGTCATCGGCATCAAGACCGGCAGCCAAGAACTTGGAGAACTGCTTCTTGTACTTGTCATCGTCATCCTCCTCGAGGTAACGCATGTAGTCGGCGACGTGACCACCATAGATGTAGGAGCGGAGGACCTCAGCATCGAGCTCCTTGGCCTCAGCATCGAAACCGGGGAAACGGTTCTCACCGTGGGGGATGAAGACACCACCATCGGAGGCTCCCTTCATGGCAGCGAAGACACGGGAACCGGTGGAGGTGCGCTTAAGACCGACATCCAAGAAGCACTTGAAAGGACGGGGAGCATCCTCGACGGCCTCGGTCATCGAGATGGTGCCATCGGGCTCGGAGACACCCTCGTACTTGTCGGCAAGACCGAGCTTGGTCAAGACACGACGAGCAACGAGGAGACCGGTGGCGTAAGCGGCAGCCCAGTTGGTCAAACCACCCTTAACACCGTACTTGGGGAGCTCATGAGCATAAGCAGAGGCAAGAACAAAGTCACCCTGGAGCTTGGCGTACACGATCTGGCAGACGATGTCAGCGTTGGTGAAGCGGACAACAAGACGGTACTTGGGGGAGTTGTACTTGTTCTTGGCCTGGACGACAAGACGCTTGCGAGCGTAGTAGTCGGTCTTACCCTCTAATAGATGCGGAAAATAAGGTATGTCAATTTCTTGTTCTACAAAGAAAAGATCATTGTACCGCCAGGTTCCCTCTTGATCGTTGCTTCGCGCTCGCTCTCGTTTGTTTCTCAAGTGGTTGGGATAAAGGCGTATGGTCAGATAGGAGCGAAAGATATGCTGTGTTGGTCCCCATGACAGTAGTCGGGTGAACTATGTAATCATCAGTTGAAGCCGTCCTTATCCACCAGGAAACAAAAGAGCGAGGCGAGAACGATAAGAGGGTTCCTGAAAGCGGTTTGCCACTGTATATTCTATGGTCCGTACCTCTGCGTCTGCGGTACTTGACCTGGAAACGCTTGTAGTAAGCCTTGTTCTTGACGAGCTTGATGAAAGGCTATTTTGTTGGTTCAACAAAAAAAAACGAAGCTATTAGGACCGGAGTTCTGTTGATTCGGTTGATTGGGCCATTCAGATGGTACGGCATGTCCAAAGACAGAAAGAATCCCTCCTGCTTGCATGCACTCGTGCCATAATCCCAAGGTCGTTGTATGATCAGCTCCATCCATTGAGATGAGATTGATCAGATGTTGATTCCTTGAACAAAAGTCATATCTGCCTCGAGCGATAACGGTCGATAGGCAGACACGTCGATGTCGCTCATGAACACTGCTGGTTGTTCATGATGGTTCTGGTATCGGATAGATGGTTGACTGTCGCCTTGGTAGTCGATCCACGGATGGATGGATGGATGGATAGTCTCCACAACTCTCGAAACGTCAAAATAAAGTTTTCTAGTACCATCTTGTAATCTGCAAATTAGAGAAGGATCAAGCAAGACTGCAGCTGCCGCCAACTTTTTAGCCTTCAGAATTCGCCCATTAAGACATGCGACTCTCAGAGTTACTTGATACGTCACTTGTTATTTTTTTGCAGCAAGGCTGCGATCTTCTCAAAAGAACCTTGGGAGCGACGCAATTTTACCATCCATCATCCCTCAATCTCTCATTCACTCAATGTCTGCTTTCACTTTGCCATCCGTTACGGACTCAAAGTCTGGATGGGGCCCTGTCGGTCTGAGCGCCCAGTTCCGCGACATCCCCTACGCCCCTTACTCCAAGGCTGACAAGCTTGGTCGCATTGCCGACTGGTCTGCTCCTGAGGGAACTCAGGGCAAGGATCAGCGTGGTGGTGCCGCTGACCAGCGTGGCAACCGTCCCGGTTTCCGCAACTTCAGAGGTGTGTTTGTCTTCTTCTACTACACTTTCGACTCGACTCAACACGACTCAACTCGACCACAAAAGCAATCCTACCCATTCGACTTCTCTTTCAACTTAAATGAAACACCTCGCTCGAGACACTCACATCATGGACGACGCTTTTAACGCAATCAACCCTTTTTATTCTTGGCTGATCTCTCACAACATCCACTTACCCATTAACCAATACTAGACAACTACGTCCCCTTCGGAAGTAACGCTGCCAACGCATTCAACTACCAGCACACTGAGGATGAGGCTTCCTTCTCTGTTGTCGACAACCGCTCGACCCAGAAGAAGTCGACTGGCTTCAAGTCCGCCGCTGGTCAGCGTGGTGGCCGTGGTGGCCTTCGTCAGCAGGGCCAGCAGCGCGCCCAGTTCCAGCGCTTGGGCGCCAACCGTGGCGGATTCGGTGGTGCTCGCCAGCAGCAGGGTGGTCAGCGTGGAGGCCGTCGTGGCTACAACAACTGGAGAGATTTCGACCGCAACCAGCGTGTCCGTGATGCTTCGGTCAAGGTTGGCTCTGAGTGGAGTATGCTGGAGGAGATTGAGTTTGCTCGCTTGAACAAGCTCCAGTTCGAGGTCAACGACCCTGAGGATATGTAAGTAGCATGAGGATGGTCCGTGCATGGTTCAGGAGAAGTCTATTTTTTCATTGCGTGCCTGACACTAATTGGATTATGGAATTGATTTATAGTGCTCTTTACGGTGCTGTTGCCACCTATGACAAGGCTTACGACCGTGTCAACACCAAGCAGGAGAAGATCCTTCAGCAGGTTGACCGCGAGCGCGACAACGTTACCACCTCAGAGGATCCCGTTCTCACTAACTTGGCTGCTGAGCCTGCCGCCGAGCGCGAGCAGCGTGTGTTTGCCACTGACAGCATCATTGGAGTTTTGATGACCGCCTCTCGCTCAGTTTACCCCTGGGATATTGTTATCACCAGAACCGGTGACAAGGTCATTTTCGACACCAGAGAGGGCAGCCAATTGGACTATGTCTCTGTCAACGAGAACTCTTCAGACCCACCCATGGACACTGGCGACAAGGACAACGTCAACTCGCCCAGCGCCTTGTCTCTGGAAGCCACCTACATCAACACCAACTTTGCTGCCCAGGTCGTCAACAACGAGCAGGTCGTCGAGTTGGAGAACGCCAACCCCTTCTATGGCGCCGACGAGGAGTCTGTTCCATTGGTTGGATACCGCTACAGGAAGTTCGATCTCTCGACCACCGAGGACGAGGATATCTCACTCTTTATCCGTACTGAGGTCGATGCTGTCGTCAAATCTGCTCAGGGCGAGGACTCTTATATCACTGTCAAGGCTTTGAACGAGTTTGACACCCGTGCCCAGGGTGCTGGAGGCGCCATGGAGTGGAGACAGAAGCTCGACTCCCAGCGTGGTGCCGTCGTTGCTACTGAGATGAAGAACAACAGCTGCAAGCTTGCCCGCTGGGTTGTCCAGAGCATGCTCGCCGGTGCCGATCACTTGAAGCTCGGGTATGTCCCCTAACTAGCGCAAACATTCTCATTTTTTCGTTCAAATTTGCTTCGATGTGGTGTACTAATACTTTCTCGCCTAATCTACCTCTTTCTAGATTCGTTTCCCGTACCAACCCCAAGGATGCTGCTCGCCACGCCATTCTCGGCACCCAGATCTGCCGTCCCAAGGAGTTTGCTTCTCAGATGAACTTGCAGATCACCAACGGTTGGGGTATCGTCAAGACTGTTGTTGATTTGGCATTGAAGCTGCCAGAGGGCAAGTATGTCCTCGTTAAGGACCCCAACAAGCCCGTCATCCGCCTCTACTCTGTCCCCAAGGATACCTTCGAGGAGCAGGAGGAGACTGAGGCCGTTGAGGAGACTGCTTAAGAGTATGGTGCTCTAGAGCTAATAGAAGGAAGAGGAGGATTTTGTTTGTTATGCGTTTTTATGTAAAGCATTAAAAAAAATAGGTTGAAATGCAGCACTTGAAATGAAATTGTACAGGTTTATGACAGGGAGATTAAGAAGTAGGCATTCTATGTGTATAGTGCAATGGCGAATAATCTTGATGAGTCCATGGTCCCTGGCTAGTTATCGGTCCATGCTTTCGGGTTGGTGTTGCGCATTTTTGTCGAATTTTTTTACTTCTTGTCCAACAAATCCTTGGCCTCGTTGATCTTTGAGGCCAAGAAAGGTGAACCGCCACGATCCGGATGGTTGAGCAACATGATGCGACGATGAGCCTCCTTGAGTTTTGAAGAGTTGAGTCCAGTCTCCCTACACAACCGATCAGAAAAGTTCGGAAAAAAGAGGGACAACATCAGTAAAACCGTTGACTTTTTCAGGAGAAACAGCGTCGGGTTGACGTTCGGTCTCTGGAAACTACAGGATCTTACTTAAGTCCCAGGATCAGGGCAGCCTCGCGGCGGTCCATCTTTGCATCGAAACCTCCCTTGTAGAACTTTCCGGCGCCAAGGGTTCCAGGGCGAGGGATGGCGGCCATAATCTTGGCACCATGCATCTCCCAGGTGCGCAACGCAATCCTTGTTCCGTAAGCGGCTCCTGCAATTCCGACTCCGATGATCAATGGCGTTGACTAAAAGCGAGAGAACATTGAATTGTTAGGTTAGGTATGATGACTGAAGTGAATATGAAGACATGAAGACGAGGCGGGAGAGGATAGGTTGTTGATGGGTACCATGGTTGATGTGTGTATAATGTGTTTCCTGGTTCTTTGACAAGATCGGATTCCTTTGACGAATTTGGAGATTACCATCAGAAATAGCAGTCCGTAAGGGGATGTCACCTGACACAAACACAGAGTGGGTTGAGTAGACGAAAAAATTTCCCTAAACTTTCAACAACTGAATCTTCAAGCCTCATCACACAAGCCATCTCACCAAGCCCCAAGAATAATTGACCAGTGTTCAAGCCATGGAGGAGCACAATCAACTCGCAGCCACCCTCCCTGATTCCTCCTCCTCCATCCCTGAATCCACCGCCCAAGTCGACACTGTCGACGTCGATACCACTCCAGCAACATCCCAGCCTGACCAGGACACCGCCTTGCCCCCATCATCACATACCACAGAAGCAGAAGCAGCAGATGCTATCGCCAAACTACCTGAACATGACCTTCACCAATACACCCCTCTGCGCGAAAGCACCCCAACACCCAAGGACATTGAGGCTGTCTCCGAAGTGACCTCTCAGGCCTTCTCGAAATCATTCAGCCAAGAGACTGCGGACGACATCAAGGCCCTGACCAACGCACTCACCACTCCAATGACAACAACACACTCTGAAACTCACGATGCGGTCGCTGCCACCGTCGCCGCCTTGTCTGCGACTGTTGCCGCTGCCTCTTCGTCCGTCGAGCATGTAACCGATGCTCAATCAGACAACAACAATCTCATCAACCAGGTCCTGTCGATTGTCAATGCGCAGCCAAAAACCAACAAGCGGACAGCAGACCAGGAGATGTACGACCAAAATCAAGCAGCTCAGGCCCTTCAGTCTATTGCACAGTCACTCAGCAACTTGGGTAACTTGGACCAGACGGAGCCAACCGAGGACTTGGCCGTGAAATCAGAGTCCAAGATATCTGCAGAGGCAACGTCATCACACATGGAAGGGGTTCAGAGCACCAACACCGATACCACCACTACTGCCACTGGCCCAAGTGTTGCCGAATCACTTATAGCCATATCTCAGGCGATTAATTTTCCCACCCAATCAGACTCGACCGCTTTCGCCCAAGCCATCTTGAACGCAACTCAAGCGGAGGTGGCCAAGAAAGCCGACGGCGACCAAAGCACGCTTCACACTCTCAACTTCCCCACCGACAACAAGGACGCTGTCGATTCGTCGACTATTCCAACCACTGCAGCGTCCTCCAATAACGGACAAGCTTTTACATTCGAGGTGGACAAGGTCACAGGAAAGACTCAGCTCAAGTGGAGTGAAGAACCATCAGGAGGAGCAGACTCGGCTCTCACAGAGCAGGCTAACGCAACACTGCAAGCTGCTTTCCACTCGTTGCTGGTGAGCAGTGGCATTGCAGGTTTGGCGGAACTGACAGGCAGCGGCTCGTCCCTTCTGGCCCCACCCATCGGCGCCTTCCCTGCACAGGGATCACAGTTTGGCACAGCACAGGACCCACCAGCGCCCGGGCCAGCAACACAACCCCCACGAAAGAAGAAAAAGACGACCAACGCCTCGAACGGCCAGAACACCGCAGCCTCTATTCCCGAAGGCGCTACCTCCTACCCTTGCACACACGAAGGCTGCGACAAAGTGTTTGCGCGTCTCTACAACCTCAAATCACATCAGCGGACCCATACAAACGAGCGCAACTTTGTGTGCGCGACCTGTGCCCAGGCCTTTGCCCGCAACCACGACCTGAAACGCCACGTCAAGATCCACGGAGGTGACAAGCCCTTCAAGTGCAACGGCTGTGGCAAGTCCTTCTCGCGTCTGGATGCGCTGGGACGACACCGGGGCAACTCCAAGAACCGGGCGGGTTGTGCGAGCGTTGAGGCGCCTGCGGAATCATAGCGAAAGTTGCTGCATCGAAAAGACTTGAAAAAAGAAGAAAAAAATAATGGCGTTTTATGAATAAATAGCGAAACTCCTAACCCAAAAAATGTATGGCGTGTGTCACGATCGTTCCAATTGCTACATTTATGCGCTTCCTACTAGGCTGAGCTCCTTTGCGTTCATCCAAGGTGAAAGAGCTCATGACGTTTCAGAGGCAAAAGTGGTGACCTCATCATGTACCGCAACCAGATGACGCGCCTTTGATTTACAAAGGGTGATCGCAGCCGTCGTAAGATTAAATGTGCCAGAGAGGAAACTCCGAGCATCAAAAATAAACTAGCTGTTGTGTTGTACAGTGGTCCATGCACACCAGATACTGAAAATGACTCTGATACGGCTCAACTTGAAGCACATTATGGACATTTCGACCCGGGTGTGCTAGAATGGTATGACTGATTCTTTATAACTTCAAAAAGGCATTTCCGAGCTCGTGTATCATGACGCCATCTACCAATCCTCACGTGGCTCCCCCAGCTCACTGCTCCTTGTCCAGACCAAAGGCCTCGCTCAACATATCGCGCGCTCGGAATCCTGCCTCAAAAACCCACCGTTTCTCGGTATACAGGCGGACGATCGCGTCGAGCCATCCTTTGCCATAAAGATCGGGCCATTGGTTGGTCAAGCGCAGGTGAGCTTCGATAATCCGGCCGCCGATCGTCTCAAAATTGGCCATCCCTGTGTACCCTGCCAGATGCTTATCTGACCAGGCGCTGCAATAGTTCTCGATTTCGGGCATCGCTTTGGCATGGATGTGCCAGTAATTGAATGAGCCCTCGCCAGCTGAAATGCCCGTGGTATGACTCCACCAAACAACAACGCCATCCATGACTGCTGCATCCGAGCTGACATGCTCACCTGTCAGCAGCGTCGACCAAAAGTGCCCCCGGCTGAAGTGAGGCGAGATAAGTTGCTTCGTCTGGAATCGCCCTGCTGCCGGCACCCATGCTGCGCAAGTTCATAATCGGCTTACTAAACACGGGATAGGAAGGCGAGGGGACGCCATGGGGTGCAGCTTTCAGTTCTTGAGACAGGGCGACAGCCAACTTGTCGTAGATCCAGCGATGGTCTGGATACAATGGCCAGACGTTGAAGTCCTTTACCGGAATCACCACATCATCCCTAACCTTGATATTCTTAAAGAACTGGTTGCTCCAAGGATCAGGCTGCTTAAATGGCATCGAGTTGGGTTACCAGGAAGAAAGTGAAAAAAGGATGCGAGTAGGTAGAGAGTGCCGAAGTTAGTGAGAGGCAGATAATGAGATATGGGTGTTAACGTGGGACGGAAGATAGGATTGACGCGGTGACTTTTTCTCAGGCTTTGAATGGTCCCCTGTCAGTTGCGAGGTCTTCCTTTTATAGTCTCGTCATTTTGTCCTCTTTTTCTCTACCCTTCGATCATTTTTTAGTTATTCCAGCAATGTGCTCATATCTCCTCATCTCTTCTGCATTGTTCCTTGTCTTTCTTCTACACAGTACATTCATGCACCAGGAATTGAAGCTCACAGCCGAAAATTTGGATGTGGTTTTTTCGGCAGTGAGGCTGTTCTGATCCAATAGACTTACCTGACCGATATGTAAAAAGAAGTCTAGCGCCACCAAATGCATCGCGACTTCATTTCGGTTCAAGCAATTGAACAGAAACCAAACACAAAGGCAAAACAATGGCACGATCGGGCAAAAAAAAAACATTTTTGGCGTCATTTAAGCATTCATTTTGGGTGTATTGCGTAGTAGTAAGGTAATGTGACTATGGAGGAAAGGAAGCGAGGGGGGGTGCCGTAGGAGTGGAGGATCTATTTGAGGAGGTGATTGTGGTTTGGGTTATTTGTTTAGAAGAGAGCTTCGGGATATGGGAGAGCAGAAGCCTGGCCGTAAACGACTGTGGTGGGCTTGCTGCTCAAGAGCTTGGCAGCGAACTTGGAAACATCACCGGCCTGGACCTTGTCCAAGGCAGCCAAGGACTCCTCGGCGGTGACCTTGTGGCCCTGGAGGGTCTGGGCAGCCAAGATCTCGGTGGTCGAGGTGCGGGACTCGAAGCGGGAGGCAGTCTCGAACTTGGCCTGGGCCAAGGCGCGCTTGAACTCATCGGCAGAGACAGACTTGGCAGCAGCCTTCAAGGAGGCAATAGCAGCCTTGGCAGCCTCAGCGACCTCCTTGTTGCCAGCCTGAGCGTAGACACCGAAGAGACCGGCATCAGAGTAGCCGTAGTTGAAGGCAGAGATCTGGGCACCGTGGCCAATCTTGGAAGCAGCAGTGGACAAGGGGGAGACGCCAGAAGTGGACCACTTGACGAAGCGGTCACCGCCGAGAAGGGAGCGGAGGACCTGGGCGGTGTAGAACTCGGGAGTACCGGCAGCGGCACCCTGGAAAGCGACGGCAACGTGGCCGACGGAGCTGGGGTGGGCAACGCGAACATCACCACCGTAGTACTTGGCACCCTCGGCCTTGGCAGCAGAGCCAGCAGCGACGTGGCTGAAGGCAGAGTCAGCCAAGCTCTTGAGCTCAGCCTCGCTGACACCAGTGGCAACGAGAGCGACCTTGTTGGCAACAAAGTTGTCGGCAGCGAACTTCCTCAAGTCCTCGGTAGAGATGTCAGAGTAAGTGGCGGCGTAGACAGAGTTGCCGAGACCGTTGCGGAAAGCAGCGCTGTGAAGGGCGTCAATGACGGCGATCTCGGGGGTGGACTCGGCCAAGTGGCACTCGGCAGCGACCTCGGTGGCAACAGAGTGAAGCTCGTGCTGAGTGAACTTGGTCTGGGCAACGAGATCACCGAAGACCTCGACGAAGTATGGGCTATTTTCATAGCATAATATTAAAAGACGGAACTGTTAGAGTGTTTGTCCACTTTTGGTCCTGGTCCACTGAGGTCGTAATCTAAGTTCTCCTTCGCGTCACTTACACATCCTCCTTCAAGCACTCAGCGGTGAAGGAAATGGTCTCGCGGCCAAGGTTGGAGGAGAGGACACCACCAACCAGCTCGGTCTCACGGGCAATGCGGAAAGCGGAGCGCTTGCCGTTGTTCTATCACAGTCAGAAACAGAGTCATGTTAATTCGAGCAGATTATCAGTTGTCTCGACATGACACGCCAAGATTGGCCGGAGTGGTGTGTATCCAAGGCATATCAGAGACTGTGCTTGCTGAGATCCTGATACATACTCGAGCCCATTGCGTAATGGACACGATCCCGCCGTAGCTGTCCTGGACTGCATCTGACAAACATATTGACGATGAAGACAGATCTGTCGTTGATAGCGCCGTATCTTCTGATGAGTATTCCGCGTCGAGCAACCACTGATCGGCCAGTGCTGATATCCCATGCTGTATGTATGAAGTTACATAAAACGTGTCCACAGCACGTGTTCCCAATGGTTTCTCGCGCGACTTTCCGATCTATCCGCACGAGTCTTGCCGGATGTTCACGTCTTTTCGTCTCCTTTGACCACTTCCAAACAACACGGCTTGGGCTGGAGATAAATGTGCTCCAATTGGGTGTCCATTGGCTTGTGAGACGCCCGAGCATACCTTGAAGCCGTAGTTCTTGACAAAGTGGGCGATACCAGCCTTGTCCTTGGGCTCGAAGCGAGAACCGGCGTTGATGACAAGAGAGACGGAGGCGGTGGGGGAGGACTCGTCAAGGGCAGCGATCTTGACACCGTTGCTGGTCTTGGAGACAGCGGTGGCGTAACCGGCCTTGAGGAGAGTGGGGACCAAGTTCAAGGTCTTGCGGGCAGAGGTAATGGACAACATATTTCTATGACGTGAAAGAGGAAGGATGGATGGAAGAAGTTGCCGGAGAGGATTAGCAACGATGAAAGTGGATCGGGAAAGTGCCGGGAGGGGATAGGAAGAGGATGAGGGGGAGTAAACACGTCTATTTCATCTTGATTTTGTCGGAATTCGAGATTTGATTTTTCCAATGGTTCGTTCAGGGGGGAGAATTGTTTAGGTGTTGATGATTGACCAGATCCGGAGGTTCCGATTAACCTGAATTCCCGAGTTTTGATTTGGTTGTTGTTCGTGGTCGATGGTTGTTGGCGTGTTTGTCGAGTGGCTGGTTCAGGGATGGTGAGATTGGTAGTGGATCGCGCCTGTGCTCGTTCTCCGGTGGCGAGTGGTACCTACACAAATATGTGGATGGCAAGCGAGGAGGATGACGGGAGGATGGAGAAAAACAGATTCAGAAAAACAAATTTGTCTTTTTCCGAACAATCGCTCTCTCCCTCCTCCTCCGACTGCCTTTGTGCACTGCGAAATTATTTGCACCATCTTAATGCGGCGCGGGTGACGTCGACATTCTTCTTGCACGTGACTTGGCCAGGTCCTCAGTTCGGTTTCCTCCTTTTGGTGGCACTTGCGATGCTTCCGCTTTGCCTTCTTTTGTCCAACAGATCACTTTAACGCCCATTGTTCAACCCACTTCATTCCGATACCCATTTCATTCCACATGCTGCGACACATTATCAAACAGTCTGGTGAGTACATCAGACAGACGTGTTGCTCATGGGACAGCTGTTGTGGACGACTTTAGTGAAAGTACATGGCCTGAATAGATTCATGGAACGAGATCACTGATTTCTTCATTCGCGTTACACTCGCCCACCAAACATATTCTCTTATCCAGCCTTCCGGAACGCTGCTGCGTCTCGGGCATGCCCCTTCACTGCAAAGGCTGCTGTTCAGCGCCCTCTCGCCATGCGTGTGCCCATGAACAACACTCCTCGCTTCTACTCCAGCAAGTCGGATGGTGCCCGCGCTCAATCTGCTAGCGCAGCTGGTGTATGCTCCATCCTGTCAAACTGTTGAACAATATTATCAAAGGCATAGATCTGGCAAACTAGGAATTAACTTGGTTGACAATCTGATCTAGGCCTTGAACTGGAGGACATTGGCCGTCTTCTCCGTGACTGGTGCAGGCTTGCTATACTACTTCCGCCAGGAGAAGCAGAGAGTCGAGGAAGCACGAGGTAAGTGATCCAACTGAGTACCCTATCTCGATTCTCTTTGCCAGGACGCAAGTCGTCTAACCCACCCTGGTGTTACTCAAAACTTGTAGAGGAGGAGGCTAAACTTGCCAAGGCCAGTGCAACCTATGGAAAGCCCAAGATTGGCGGTCCATTCTCGCTGATCGATCAGAACGGAGTCCGTACCACTAACAACGACTTCAAGGGTCGCTACATGCTCATCTACTTTGGATTCACCAACTGCCCTGATATCTGCCCTGAGGAGCTCGACAAGATGGCCGAGGTTCTGGATACCGTTAGTACGTTCATGTGTTTTGCTGCTCTGGCCTCTAGTGATTTGTTGCTATTCCGATCCAACAGGTCGACTAATGTTTCATGCGTACTGTAGACAAGGACCCCGAGATTGGTGATGTTATCACCCCCATTTTTATCACTTGCGACCCTCAGCGCGACACCGTGGCTGAAGTGAACGAATACGTCAAGGGTAATGAGATCGATCTTCTTTCCCCTACCCGTTGCAAGCACCCGACCCAGTCACTCCTAACAACTCACTCTTCCTCTTTTTTTTTTTTTTTTTTAACACAGACTTCCATAAGGATTTGATTGGACTCACTGGATCCATGGACGAGATCGCCCGGGTGGCCAAGTCATACCGTGTCTACTTCTCTAAGCCCCCCAAGCTGGCTGAAGGTGAAGATTATTTGGTCGACCACTCCATCTTCTTCTACCTGATGAGCCCCGACGGCGATTTTGTGGACTGCTATGCCAAGGACCACACCGCCGAGTACGTCTCCAAGAGCGTCAAGGAGCACATCGAGGCGTACATCGCTAAGGGCGGCAAGATTTCCAAGGAGCTCGGACCTCGCCAGTCGCTGACCCAGGCTTGAAGTAGTAGCATACGATATTTGAACCAACAGCATAGACAATACATATTTTTCGTTTTTCATAGCTTCTGTCGTCGTTTGTTATTGCTATATAAGTTTTAGATATGTCTTCATGAGGCTTGCAAGAAGTGGGTAGAGGTTAAAGCGTCTATCAATCAAGAGAAATGAGTTTCGGCTCTCCCCAGTGGTTGTGTCAGTAGGTAGCCCCGAGGCAAAATCTACGACAGGTAGTCGAGACAGGTGGGTGCCGTGAACGTATCACTGCCGAGAAAGTTGCCGATGGCAGTGAACACGACAGGCTAAATTTTTTTGATTTACAAAAGCGAGGAAATATATATGCAAATTGTTAATGATCTGCTTCGAACAGGCCCCTCGCAGTAACGATACTCAAAACGGCCCGTTCCGTCAGGGCGTACTTACATCAAAAGCCTGGAGAACATGCTCATCAATGTCCAAGGGGCACCAGTCCTGGATAACTAGTATTGCCAAGCAACAGACGCGGAAAAAAGATAATAAATCATTAAGTCGTCACGTTCATTTTTTTTTTTTTTGGCGCCAAGAACCAACTAGTTGGAGAATGACCTTACCGGCGTTGTGCACGAGTGGGCTCTTGTCTTTTAAAAACCCAGAGGTATAAGGTACCACTGTTTCCTCCAGCCTAAGCAACGGTGTTTCCATTGTTAGTGCTGTAGAGCCTTGCAGTGCGGCGAGAGCGAGTGTCAAACAATTTATCCACGCGGAAAACTCACTTGGAAGTAATCATCAAGTACTCGATTCCGGGGACGGTGTCTCCTCCAGCGTTGAGGTTTTGAATAAAGGCACTATTCCAAAGGAATTCGAAGCAGGACAGGCAGACCGGGTCGACCACCTTCTTGATGGGGTCGTACAGTCCAAGGCCGGTCAGGAAAGGGACAAGACCCAACAGAGTGGTTCCGTACTGGATGGAACCAATGGCAGCAAACTTGTCTGTAGGTACAGAGGTGGAAAAGAGTAGCATGATATTAGCACTCATCATCTGCTTTTCACAGACGGAGATGTTGACAATGAAAAAACTCTCAAGTTTACTTACGGACTTTGGCAGCGCCACCAAGGAACTTAAAATAGTAACGGGGCATAATGGAACCCTGACTGTGACCTATATTCCATGGAGATTATGTTAATTCCATGACCGCTGGCTCGTTGGACATTTGTTAGATGTTATTGTTAAGATAGCACCGTGCAACTGTAGTTTTTACCAATGATATCAACCTGAATAGCGAGAGTCATACGTTAATACATGATTGATTGAATACCGACATGTTCGTAAACTAATGAAGACAGGGTATTACCTTCTCGGCTCCGGTCGCATTCAGTACTAGCGAATCAAGCAACAGGCGAATAAAAAGGCGTTAAAGTTGGTCATTGAGATCCTGTGTGGTGTACCATCAAGTCTAGAGTTACTCACCCTTGTTAATGAAATCCGACAACTGCTGAGCAGAGTTCTCCATCTTGTCGAGTCCATAGATGACTGGGACATTGTTGAGTTGTCCATAGCTCAGCGCAAACCTAGTCAATTGAGGTGGTAGGTGAAAAAGAAGCGTTACAGTAAGGTATTTGTTGCACGCACGGATTTCACGAGGATGCACATCTTTTCCACCTACGAGCAGTAGCCCTTGAGAGCCAGGCGGGGTCTGATATATAGCCAGTTGTCCCAAGCATTAGCGGTCAGGCCGTGAACCAGAATGACGGGACGAGGATGCATGGCCGAGGGCTTGCAGTTCCAGTCGTTGAACTCGAGTGCGCGCTTGTCGACCTCCATGGTCTCGATGGCATCGCGCTCCAAGGGCGAAGGGATTGGGCTGGCTTGGACGAAAGTGGACATGGCCAGCAGGGCCATGGCAGAGGTGATTGCTTTCGACAAGAGCATTTTGGGTTGCGATGAGTCTTGTATCAAGTCAGAAGAAAAAAGGCGAGTAGGGGTGGAGACGAGGGTGGAAGAGCAGGAAGAGGATCGAGAGTCTCGTTGAGATTGAAGAAAAAGAGAGATGGAGAGTGCCAATTGGTATTTATACGTTGAGAACACGGTTCGCTTTTCTCACTGCCTTTGCGAATACATGGCGCTACATTGGGAGAAGCGAGGGAGAGAAAACAACCTGAGTCGCTCATGGATCGTAGTTGGTAACTTCAGCCTCGTGCCGTACACAAAAAACGCATCGGTTCAACCGTCCAACAGGACTATGCCATTTAATCAATGCACATTCCATATGAGTTGAATGGGGTCATCGCTCTCGAGGTAAAGGAATTTCATTTCTCTCATATACTCTCTCTATACGACTGTGACAGCACAAATTGCGGATTAAGCACTATCACAATTGACTCGCAAAGCGCATTTGTTAGGCAGTTTGACAACATCCCAGTCCAACTTTGCAGGATGGAATGTCGCACCGATCTCATGAAAGCGCCGTCCCTGGTGAGAAACACACTGTCCATCAATCTCGTTTCGGGTGAGTTAAGCAAAGTGCCAAGTAGACAAGCATTTTGGAAAGATTGGTCCTTCGCCAGGCAAATAAAATGACCAAGACACAATCCTCGTTGCTGTCCTCCTTAAGGTGTTTGGAGGACGATTTGAACGTCTTTGAGGGCTCGTGCGCATTCCTGATAGAGTGTGCTGGTGTTGCGGCACAAGTGAGCCGAACCTAGTCGAAGTATTTTACTCCACAAACAAACACGTTGTTTACCCTGCATGGAGGATCCCCCATTGTTTATTGTTTTGGTCGCATGAAGCGGGTCCAAGGCATCCTATGCTTTTAATTAGTACTAATGAGGCTACGACAACACAACCGGAAACCGCGTACTTCCACATTGTGGCAAGCGAGGCCCTCACTGACAGCTCGGTCAATGTTTTTGTTTACTCTCCAGCTGGACTTTCAACGATTATGCTTGGTTATGAACCGCTTTATTTGTCCAAACAGGCAATACGGCCATTGTTTGTTCGGTATGCAAAATGATACTCCAGGATAGCGGGTCGAGCCAATGTAAGTCAAACCGAATTCTCATGAATCCACTATTGTGCCTGCTCGATGACTTGAAGATTTGGCATTTATGAGGTTGTCATCGTTTATTCAACTATATTCACAGTCAAGCGTTGGGCGAGCGTCTCCGGGCGCAAAGAAAGAGTCGATGAGGGCAAACAAACACGGCTAAACATGGTCGTAAATTATGTAGAGAACAAGAGTTTTGAAGGGCATATATCTTCGAAAACAACATATTTGGTCTCTTCATTCAAAAGCCCAGCGGTAAACAGCGTCACTTGTCTGTCTTGGTTAGTCATACGCATCATGTAAGCCACCCCCGGAACAGCAACCTGGCCACCCACAGAGGAATTCCTCCAGAAAGCTGGAGCCTTCAACAAGCTGTGGGCATGCCGTGCAGAATTCACCGACGAGGCGAGCTAAAGTGTCGTAAAGGTTCCGGCCGTTAGGAACCGTGATGCCTCCAAGACTGGTGCCGCGGAACATGGGTGCAACCCCTGCGAACTTCGTACTCTGACACTTCTTCTTCTTAAGTTGAGGTGTTGCCTGCCAACGAAAAAAATTCTAATATGTCTCCAGCAGCACCTTGTCCACGAATGTCGATAGTGCCTCTGCAGAGCCACGAAAATCCTTGATTTCAGTCCCTGCGACATAGCGCGATATACTCTACAAAGAGCAAGAGCGATGCTATCTTAGTTGCAATCGGCGGGCATCGTTCACCCTAATACGTGAATTCCTTGCTTGCTTAGTAAACGCAATAGCCTGCTTTATTCCAACGACGCGCTAGGTCTGTAGAGCTGTAACCATGCAGGTCCATGGTATATGATTAGTTTATATGCTGTGAAACTCGAGTAATAAAGTTGTAAAGACCATCATCCATTAATTCGGTGCGCTAATAGAGACCCCAGGAAGAATTATCACTGGATGTGGGTGTTTTTTAGAAGTCATGCAGCCCCATGACGAGAAGTCAAATGATTGCTGCCACTGAGCCGAGGAAATCCAACTCAATTGCCAGATCGATATCATTATCTCTGGTCTGTTTTATCAGAATCGGTCCTGCCTTCGCTGACTGTGGCGATTTACGTGCTGCCCGACGCGGTGGCCGAGGTTGCCCTGATTGACATTGTTGATAACGGCGGCTTCATACTCTGCGATCCCTGCTTCTTCTCTGACTAAAGTCCCGACTTGGTTATGAGCTTGAACAATTCCGAAGAAGGTTCAATAATTAGCGATGAAGGCCATGGGAATGCTCATTGTTCAAGAGAACAACATTTCAGATTGGCAAGAGGAAGAAAGAGGGAAATGATTCGTGGAAAGTGAAAAATGGCGCGGGATGGGTGGCATCTGGCATGGAAAAAAAAGAGTGACTCGCCTTCATTTGCCACCAAAACACAAAGTAAAAAAAAGCACAGTGAGATTCTCTCACACATTCATTCGGCCGTACACACACCACGCTCACCCTCCCCACACACATTACCCGGCCAAAGGTCGTCAGGAAGGATTCACCCATGTCGCAAAAGACACTCCTAAGTTTCTTCAAGCCAAAGGCAGTAACCACCCCATCCAATAATGATCCATCACCCTCACTCTCCCCGTCCAATCCGCTGAAACGTAAGAATGAGCCACCGGTCATCAATGGCAAGTCATCTCCAACGCGATCAAGGCGGCGCCTCGATAAGACCCATGAGATTAGAAATGCCAAACCTGAGGCTCAAGTCGAAGAAAAGGAGGAAGACGACGAGGAGGCTCCATTGTTCCCTCAAGGATTCTCATACGACCCAGCCAAGGAGGAAAAGACTTTACCGATTTTCAACGAACCAACTCAAGGCAAGCCGACACGATCAAAGGCATCTGTTGGATCTGTCATTTCCCGTTTTGCATACCAGGACAAAAACGCCAGCGAGACTGAGCCGGAACCAATGATGATCGACGACCCACCCACGGATGACCAAGCGCGCGAGGCTCTCAAGCGTGAACGCTTCCGGAACAAATTGGGGAACTTTGCCTCGCCAGCCGCCTCTACCACCGAAGCCCCATCTGCAGAGGCTTCATCCAGTAGGCCTATCAGGAAGAAACGTCAGATTATCGACGAAAGCGACGATGACTATGGCGAGGACCACGATGAGGACAAAATCGTGTCTTCTCCAGTCCAGACCCGGAAACCATTCAAGCCCGCTGTGGTATCACGGACAACGGCCTCCAAAAAGTCAAAGAGCATTTACACACCTCTGGAACAACAATATCTGGAAATCAAGGAGCAGTACCCTGACGCCATCCTCTGCATTGAGGTTGGATACAAGTTTCGGTTTTTTGGCCATGATGCCGAGGTACAGAGAAAGATTGGTGATGTGGTCGAGATCAAATAGTAGATGTCTCTTACTGTTACGTATATTAACATGTCGACACATTCCTTTGTAGATCGCATCCAAGGAGCTCAGCATCGCTCATTTCATGGACCACAACTTCTACACTGCCAGTATACCCACCCATCGACTGAATGTGCACGTGCGAAGACTGGTCTACGCCGGTCACAAGGTCGGCGTCGTCAAGCAGATGGAGACAGCGGCCCTCAAATCCTCCGGCGACAACAAGAGTGCACCCTTCACACGAAAACTCACCAACCTCTATACCAAAGCCACATTTCTGGAAAGCCTTGATCAGGACGAGGAGCAGTTCCAGGGCAGCTACGGCGGTAACGACTCGTCGTCCCAGTACATCATGTGCGTCTATGAGCAACCTCAGGGTGGAACTGGTGCGGACGAAAAAGTCAAGTTGGCGGTCATCGCTGTGCAGCCCGCCACGGGCGATATTATCTACGACGAGTTTTTGGATGGCCATTTCAGGAACGAACTCGAGACTCGACTTCTCCACATCCAGCCGACGGAGCTCATTGTTCCTGTGCAGACCATGAGCAAAGCCACCGAGAAGCTGTTGAGCCACCTCACTGCGTCTTCTTCACAGAGACGGGCAGGTGGATCTATTCGTGGGCAGGACGACGTCCGGATCGAGCGAACCGAGGGCTTTGTCAAATACGACAAGGCCTTCCACCTTGTCTCGGAATTCTACTCTTCCAATGTCAAGCAGGAGCAACAGGAGAAAGGAACTCAGAAATCCGAAACTGGGTCGGAATCAGGAGCGCCCACCCCCATGGAAGCCTTGCTCAACACCGTTTTGGGCCTTTCCAAGAACCTGACGATTGTCCTGTCGGCCATGATCACCCACCTGACCGACTTTGGACTGGCACCCATCTTCAGACTCTCAAAATACTTTGAGTGCTTCACATCCCGGTCCCACATGCTGCTGAACGGCAACACGATCGCAAATCTTGAGATCTACAAGAACCAGACGGATGGGTCCAGTCGGGGTTCGCTCTTCTCGATCCTGGACCACACTGTAACGGGATTTGGCAAGCGGCTGTTGAAGAAGTGGGTGGGCAAACCGCTGGTGGACCGAAGGGCGCTGCAGGAACGGGTGGATGCCGTGGAAGAAATCTTAATGCTTTCGGGGGGCAAGAATGTGCATCTGGAAGGGGCAAGATCGATTCTCAAAGGCATCATGGATTTGGAGAAGGGCATCTGCCGTGTGCACTATGGAAAGGTAAATGTTTTCTGGAAATCCTTGATTTTACAAGTGTATGCCCTACGAATCTAGTTGTGTTGACGTTAAGGGCTTTTGATCATAGTCATCACCCAAAGAGTTTCTGGCGCTCCTCAAAACGTTTGCCAAGGTCGCCGAGGTGATTCCACAGTCGGCTCTGCCATTGGTGCAGGACCAAGAGCCAGATTTTGGATTGACGAGCCCAGTTTTGACCAAACTCATTGGATCGCTCCCTCTGGTCCTGGAGGACTGCCGGTACTTTTTGACCGCGCTTGACGAGCGCGCCGCGAACAAGGACGACAAGCTCTTGATGTTCCGCGTGGAAACGCTGGAAGAGAAATGGCCTGAGGTTATTGAGCACAGGAATGTAAGTATCAGGAGCAACGAAAACACCTTTCTTCCCCTTTGTGTTACCCTTCATTATTGACACCGGACCACAAAATATCTTTCCCTTGTGCAGAACATTGTCGTTACGGAGGACGATCTCGTGACACATCTGGTCGAGATCCGGAAGCTGATGCGAGAGCCTCGTCTGGAGTATACAAGTGTCTCTGGGATTGACTATTTGGTCGAGGTCAAGAACAAGGATGTGGCCAAAATCCCGAAATCCTGGGTCAAGATCAGTGGGTAAGGTGTATAGGAAAATTGAAAGCCGAATCAGTTTTGTCTTGTTTATACCCCTTTTTCTTTACTAATCGCCATTATCGCCTTTTTTTCCTTCTCGTTCATAGTACAAAGCAAGTGTCCCGGTTCCACACCCCAACCGTCCATCAGCTCATCCAAGAAAAAGCCCAGCACCAGGAACGACTGGCCCTGGCCTGCGACAAAGCCTTTGACGCCTTCCAGCAAGAGTTCTCGGAGCGCTACGAGGTCTTTCGCGACTTGGTCCAAAGCTTGGCGGTCCTGGACTGCCTGTTCTCGCTCGCGACCGTGGCGTGTCTTCCGGGCTATGTCAAGCCAGAGTACGTGGATGACAACGATGAAGACGCCAAGAAGGATGATGAGAGCCGCGACATGGAGATGGACGCTCCAGAAGGTCATCCCATGTCCAGGAACGCGCGCCTGCGGTCAAAGGCAACGCTGGACATCAAGAACGGGCGACATCCCATGGTGGAGCAGCTGCTGGCCGCGAGCAGTGGATCCACTTTTGTTCCCAATGACATTCAGTTTGGACGCGTAAAAACCACAACAGAAGGCGAAAAAACAAAGGAGGCCACGTTTGTGGACCAAAAGACCATCATCTTGACAGGACCCAACATGGGCGGCAAGAGCTGCTACATCCGCCAGGTGGCGCTGCTGTGCATCATGGCCCAGATTGGCTCGTACCTGCCGGCGGACTCTGCGCGGGTCTCGCTCCTTGACGCGGTGTACACACGCATGGGGGCCTCAGATAACATTGTGGGTCACGAAAGTACCTTCATGGTCGAGCTGCAGGAAACCTCAGACATCCTCAAGATGGCCACGACCCGGTCGCTCGTGATCCTGGACGAACTGGGTCGCGGGACATCGACCATGGATGGCGTGGCGATCGCGTACGCGGTGCTCAAGTATGTCGTGGGGCAGATCGGGGCAATTACACTGTTTGTGACTCATTACCCGTCCCTATCCGAGGTGGCGCAAGAGTTCCCAAGTGGGGTGATCCGGAACTACCATATGGGGTTCCTGGCGTGCGCGAGTGCTGAGGGGCTGTCGCTATCGGATGATAGCAGTGTGCGCAAGCAAGTTGAGATGGATGAGACGGATATTGTGTTTTTGTACAAGCTGGTGCCGGGTGTGTCTCTGAAGAGTTATGGGTAAGTCGTTTGTTTTAGTTCACACCATGCTCGTTTTCCCCAGTGAAGAAGGTTACCACTCTTAATTCCTTTTTCTTTCTTTCCTTCTTTCTTGACTTCCAGGCTGAATGTGGCGAGAATGGCCAGACTACCCGGGCCACTGATCGACAAGGCGCGGATCAAATCCAAAGAGCTCGAAAACATCCTGGAGCAGCGTGTCCGTAACAGACAAGAAAACGCCTCTTCTGCTGCTCTAGACAGTCTTGGCGCCACTTTGTCCAAGATCATGAAATGCTCTACGCCAGAACAGGCCCAAGAGCTGTGGGACCATCTCTCCAAGAAATAAAAAAAAAAAAATGGTTCTGTGAAAGAAAAAAAGGTTTTATTAGGTGTTTTGAAATGTTGGTGTTTTGTTTTTGTTGGATATGAAAGAAAGAAAAGAAAGAAAAGAAGAAAAGAAAAACGATAAAAAAAGCAAATTTCCTGCGACCTCGTATTTGTTTGTGGGGGTTTTTTTTGACCTGCGAATGAGTGTGATAATATACAGCGTTCGGTGATGTAGATGTAGAGGACAAAAAAATGAGGAGAACAGGGTACCAAAAGTATATGTTGGGAAGTGGACTGGACCCGTTGATCGAGGAATTGAGGGTGTGGTATGAGAAGTAATATGTGAGAACAACAAATAAAAAGAAAAAAAAACAAACAGAAAAGAACAAACAAGAGATACCGCAAGAGAAAGAAAGAAAGCACTAATAACGCCAAGACCCCACATTATTGTTGCTGCTGGAACTGGTGGTGGTGATGGTGCTGCTGCATGTACATCTGCTGTTGTTGTTGCTGCTGCTGCTGCTGCTGCTGCTGCAGGAAGTGGGCAGAACCGCTCAGCTGAGAACTCTCGCTATGGCCAGGGTGGGTCATGCTTCCTATGCCTGGTGGAGGAGCAGCAGCATAAGGGTTGTAGCCAGATTGCGGCATAATTCCTGGGTGGTAGCCCATGCCACCCATAGGTGGGATGAACGCAGCTCCGCCAGTGTAGTAAGGTGCCATTTGACCAGGATAGTGTGCATACATCTGTTGAGGCATGCCGTAGTAAGGGCTATGCTGCAGTGAGAAAGCACCACCTCCGTGAGCCATCGTCGAAGGGGTCGGGACACCTGAGTTGGTGCTGAGCTGTGCCGTGGCGCTATCCATCATGTCCAGGTTCGAAGCAGACTCGGGGGTCATGGGCTGTCCATGGAGCTGACTGGCATTCAAAGCGGCGTAGAAGCTTGCGGTGGATGACTGGAAATCTTGCTGAGAAAAGTTGGAGGCGGACGTGGGCATCTTGGAGTGCTGCTCACTGGGTGACGATCCGTCTCCTCCCAGAATCAGGTTGATCTCCTCCAGAAGTCTCTTGCAGCCTTGAGCACTCTGACTGCCGACCTTGGCAAGGACCGCCTTGACCTTCTCAGCCAACACTTGCTTCTGCTGCTGCTCCACATTAGGAGACGCAAGGATTTTTTGGATCAGACTGACACCGTGCACCTGGTCACCCAGGATTTCTTCGAGCACTTGGTCTTTGGGCGAGTTGACAATACTCTTGATCAGGATGTCACTAGCGTCGGGCTCCTGTCTCTGGCTGATCACCTTGAGAATGGTGAGGGAGGCGAGCTTGTGGGTGGCAAGGGTAGCGATATGGGGCGCCAACCGGGGTGCGAGCACGCGGTAACGGCCCGACAGTTGCGAGTTGTCGAGGAGCCAGGTCAACATCAATGTTCCGTTGGGGTTGGTGGCAAGGGCCAATGCATTCTGTACAATAGCAACCGCAACTTGTTTCTACAAAATCAATGCACAAAAGACAAATAAAGGTATTAGCGATCTGTAAGAAGCGATCCAGCCTCCCTCTAAAAGTGTCCAACGTTTCACATACCTGTTGTCGCTTGCTGGCATGTTGGCTCTCGAGCGAAGCTCTCATTGCACGAGCACCGAATCGACCCTGTGCAATGTCCCAGAACTTGTCGGCCATGGCCTCGAAAATGAACCCGTTCCGAGTTTGTCCCAAACGCAGGCAGCACTGGACTACATAGTTTCCGAACTGATCCAGGAGCAATGGTGGAGTATAAGGACGGACATACTTGCAGATCAGCTCAGTTTGAGCAGGACTCTTGGCGCACTCGATAATCTTTTGGGCGGCCCAAGTTCCGTTCTTGTGGACACCTATGGAGGCAAGATGAGGTGCAATCAACTCCAGCATCTTTGTCTTTTGAGGCTCGGAGCATCGTTCGAACAGCTTCTGCATCACCGTGTTGCCAATGTAGTCTATAGCGAGCAGCACAGACAATTCAGTTAATACACAAATCGGATGTAGGGTGGACTTCGGTAAAGCAAAAAAAAAAAAAAAAAAAAAAAAAAAAAAACCTACCACTGCAAAGCTCAACACACTCGTCCATGCACTCGTTCGACAGATTGTCCAGCTCCTTGACAGTGCAGTGGCCACTGTCCAGTCTCTTTCGGATCTCTCGAAGGCGTGGGGCGTCGAGACGGCGATGGGGCGAAGGTTCAGCAACTGCTGGGATGGTGGCAAAGTACGTGACTGGCTCGGTCAACGAAGCGGGCACCTCTGGAATAGGCTCGTTATCTGCATCGGCATTGAACTCCTGGAGCATAGCAAGACGCTCGAAAGCAGGGTCAATAGGCGCATCACGCTCACCAATCGATGATACCTGGTTCTTGGAAGCCATGGTCATCAGAGCAAGCATGCGATCCAGCTCTGTAGGCTCGTCCGAGTCCTGTCTGTTGCGGTGGAGAGAGCCAGAGGACTTGACATCACCCATCTCGCCTAGGTCGCCTGGCAGAGGACTGTCGCTGGGGGACTGTTTGGCAGGTACCTTCGCGAATCCAATACGAACGGCTCCTGTTCCTGAGCCAAAGACCTCCACTCCATGCGTCGCTTTCTTGGCTTGGACGGCATCCTCCATGTTCTCAAAGTTGATGAAGCCGCACGATTTGTGAGTCAGCACACGAGCAGACTCGATAGCTCCAAAGTGGGCAAACGCGGTATGAAGAGCGGCCGGTGTGGTGTTTGGTGGAATGTTGCCGATCCCTAGTGACACGCAAATTCATAGTATAGTGCGATTAGCTACATGACGCTTTGTTTGTGCACTAACACGAGTTCTTTGTTCTGTTAGGGTAGCATATCGTTTGGTGATACGAATTAGCACGAACCAAGCACCCGCATAGGGTGCGATGTAACCAATATTGCTCGCCAACGCACAAGCACATGAATACAGACAGAGACTAAACAAAACAAACAACTTACACAATGCGCGGGTGGGATGTAACACAGGTGCATCGGCGCTTGCCATCAATTCAGCCTTTCCATAGCCCACTCGGACCGTGGCATTGCCGATGCGTCCTCCTCGACGCTCCGAGATGTCTTCCTTGGCACGCATGGCATCCTCGACCCTCATAAAGTTGACAAAGGCGCACTCCTTGTCGGGGATGACCTTCAGGGACTCGACTGGACCGAAGGGACTGAAGATCTGCATCAGCTCGTTGGTCGTGAAGTTGGGATCGACATTTCCGATCCATAAAGACCGTGTGGGCACCTGCTGGGTGACTCCAGAAGACGCGCCATCCTGATACGGTGGGGTGGATGCTCCTGTGGGCACACTCTCGCCATGGCTCTATATTATTGTGATCCATAAAGAGTGCGTTTTGTTAATATTATGAAATGAAGGAATAAAAAAAAGGAAAAATCGTTCTGCATGAATTAATGATGGGACCCCCAAAATGAAGGTGCTCCTGAAACCAAAAACGATGTCGGCATAGTTGAGCGGTAAATTGTTGCGTGATAAAAATAGCAGCAGACATCCAAATAACGAACGACAAGTACCCATCCCAACCCATCGATTAGAAAGAGAGAGAGAAGGACAGAAAGAAAAAGGTTCCCTTATTGTTATCGCCTTTTGATTTTGTTCTCCTTGTTAGTTGCTGGTTGCTGGTTGCTGGTTGTCGTTGTTGTTGTTGTTCCCACACACACGCCAGCACACATATATGCATTCATGCTCATTCCTTCCTTCTTTCTCTCCATCTATATCATTCGATCCCTTTGTTGTTGTTGTTGGCTTGTTGAGATGGTTTTGATGATGTCGGTATTGACGTTTTTGTTGTCCACAGGGAACAAGAATAAGCGCAGGGGGCATGATGCAAGGAAAAAGGGCAAAGAAAAGAAAACAAACTCAAATTCCAATGGTAATATGCCAATATATCAAATATAAAACGCACCTGTGCCTCTGTAACGCCATTTGTCGAACTCTGGGACTCGTTCGAATGACCAAACGTGACATCGTCCGCCAATCCTCGACCACTGAAGCTGCTGCTGTGCCCGTGGCCAGGTCTGAAGAGGTTGTGCTGGGCATGAAGGTTTCGCAGCTGGTTGTGGCTATGGCTATGGCTCAGACTGTGCGAGTGGGAATGTGTGTGGTTGGGAACGCCTGAAGAGGTGCCGTTGGTTGTAGTGCCATTGATATGACCGTTGGCGTTGCTAAGGTCGTTGTTGTTATTGTTGCTGAGACCAGACTTGTCAGACGAGATACCATTCACGATATCAGAAAGCATATCGGCACCAGCGCTGGTTGTACGTTGGTGCGTCTGGCGAGCCTTCATGTCACTGTAGCTGCGAGGTCCTGCATTGGCAAACTTGCGCTGCTCATCCGCGATATCATTTGGAATCTCCAAAAAGCCCATACTAATCGCTCTAGGCCGCGAGTGCGTCTGGAATGTCTGAAATTGATGTACGCCTCCGGCACTGCCCGAGTAGATACCGGCCGAACCGGAAGAAGGGGAACTTGAGTTCAATTGACCAATGTCGTCCTCGTGCTCATCCTCAAGAACCTCCTGGTAGGCCGGTGTGGCCGAGACAGAGTATGACCGGATCCGGTTGGCAAAGCTGACGCTTCCAGGCATCAGTAATGAGTGTGCGAGGGATTTTTCGAGACGGATATCAGGCATGGAGCCGTTCACGGAGTTGCCTCCAAGGAGAGAAGGCGATGAGGTGATATCCAGATGGTGATGGTGAGAAAGACCCGTTGTGGCAAAGGAGGCTGACCGGCTGCGCAAATCGATTCCTGGGCGGTGGGAACCAATGCTGGAGATCGAGGTTCCGTTCAGGCTCGACGAGTTGATACCCGAGAGACTGAGCGAGTGTGAATGTGAGTGCTTTGACGAGATATTCTCTGGGACGTCGCTGGACTGGGGGTCGTCGAGGCCCAGGGCATCCAGAGTGCTCATGATGGAGTTTTCGTTCTCAGAGTCAAACAGCATCTCGCGAGTGGTGGGCGTCGTTGCGGGACGGTCACTGGGCGAGTCAGGATCGCCCCAAGAGGACGTGAAAATGGACGGGCCAAAGGCAGCGGATATGGAGGCGGAGGGTAGTGTAAGAGAGCCTGATCGGTGACGGGTCGAGAGCTGTGGAGGCACTAGCAGACTGGGCGTCCTTCGCAGTGGGCGGTTGATACCGTGGGCTTTGGAGCCGACAGGGAGGCCATTAGCTGGAGAAACTGGGTCCAGGAACCTGTGGGCAGGCCGCGAAGGCAAGGTATCAGCGCGGGCACGTCTTGCGGCGGCAAAGGAAGGGATGGACGACGCCACGTCCGCAGACGTGGTGGTTATCGTGGGAGTAAGAGTGGAACTATTTGGCAGGTCCATGGTTGGCCTGATCGCGCTTTATGATGGCTACTTGATTCTTGATCGCGCTTGTAATCAGATTAGAGTGTAGTTGGGGTCCAATGGAAGGAGAAGGGTAAGAAGCAATCGTAGCAAAGGATGCAAGAAGCCAACAAAAAAGGGCAAGTAAACACCAATCCACTATCCAAACGAATGGGCAATAGGCACTAAGCAATTTGTTTGGGAGAGATGAGGGGACCTGGCGAGAACAGGAGGTCAAGGGGAGGATGAGATGGGGAGGAGGGTTCGTTAAATGATGGATCAAGGGAAAATGTACAAGGATGGAAGCATTTAAACAGTAAGAACAAGGACGGGCAAAAGTTAAAAGAAAAGACAAAGCAAAGGAAGGAAGGAAGGAAGGAAGACAGAAGAAATAAGAAACGGTACTGAGAGATGTAATGTGTGGGGATGGGGAGGGATGGAGAAATAAAAAGAAAGAAAAGGAAGGAAAAACACTGCAGCCAAAAGTACTTGTATTTAGGCCAAAGGGAAAAGAAAAAGAAAGAAACGAACAGACAAGAAAAAAGACTCAAAACAGAACCAAAGTGATGGCCATGGATGGAAAGTGATGGGATGAACAAAGTGACGTGTTGGGGAGTGAAATCAAATATATGGCTGATAAAAGGGGGCAGGACGGACGGACGGAGGAAGAGGAACAGAGGGAGCCATCCAGCACACAAAGAACCTGAGGCCATTGTGTGCATGCCATTGCAATGGGGATGCATCCCATCCACATAGCGAGCGAGTGAAAAGACAGGGCAAGGTCCTCAGGTGTTGGGTGCGGCAGGACTGGGTGGGAGAAGAGCACAAAAAAGAACGCAATGGGTGCGTGTGTATGCAAATGCACAAGGTCCAAGAGGATGCGGACAGACCCAAAAGGAGACAGCTTGCTCGCCCCCTTTGTTTGTTTCGAGTCTACCTGATTGTGCTTTACCTCTTCCACGCTGTGCTGTCATTGCTATGGTCCTAACAGGATCATGGACAGCATGCTATGTTGGTGCTCGCTCATATCACTCCCATTCTCGATGTGCACCCTGTGCCCATCTCCCTCTTGCGTACTCTTAAGTGTCAGAATCTGTGCGGGATGGCTCTTATTCAACGATTGTGTCGAATGACGCTTTATTTCGTGCTTGGTGGATTTTGAGAGAAGAGAAACAAAAAAAAGCTCAGGACGAGTTGTTGTTGTTATTGTTGTTGTTGTTGTTGTTGTTGTTGTTGTTCTTGTTGTTGAGGTTGGAGCCTCGGCGCGAACGGATCCGGCCAAGGACACTGTCCTCGCCCATCAAGATGGCCATGAACGTCCTCTTCGCGCCCGAGTCACTGCGAGGGCGACCCGTGAGTTGGCTGCCTGATCGAGACCGTGATCCACTGCCGCTGCCCGAGGACGATGATGACATTAGCGAGGCTGAAGACGCGTTCGAACCGGCATTGACCAGCAATGGGCGGGCAGTCTTGGTCTTGGGGGATACAGGGACATCATCAAAAGCAATGTCGTCAATGCCAGACCAATACTTTTCTTGTGCAATCGCCATTGCGTTCTTGGCCAAGGCTGTCCGCAAAACAGGGTCGTGCTTTTGGAAGAACAGGCTGGTTCTGGGCGCTGGAAACGTTGGGCTTGCTGGTGAGGGACTGCGGGAGATGAGGTCGGCAATTGTTTGAGAGTTGGGTACTGGAGATGCGGCGTTCATGGTGGCCTGGTTCTCGAGGGCTTCCTTTGCCAGACGCGCGGCTTCTGCCGCTGCTGCTGCCGCTGCTGCCGCCGCCTCGGCCTTCTCAATCTTGCGTACCTCTTCAAACGTGAATCGCATATCGTCCAATGCGTCAACAATGTGCTGACCCAACTCTCTGGAGCCCAAGCAGAGACTGGTCACGCAAAAGTCCAGCTTCGTTTCCTTGACCATGTAGGCGCAACCGTAGCCGTCGGGAACAACCTCGCCCCATCCATATGCAATAAAGCAATCGTCCGAGATCTGAGACGTCGACAGGCGCCAACGGCAGGTTCGGGCAAAGACTGGGTCACTGAACATGGCTGGGACCTCTTCCTCGGGTTTGCGGATCAATCTTAATCCAAGCAAGTGACGGTCCACCGCCTGACCATCCACGGCCCAAGCTGTGTACTGGGCATGTCTGGCCACGGCGGCGCGGCAAGCGGCAGCTCGGGCCTTCAAACCCACATCTGGATTATCCATCGCCTCGCAGAAAGCCTTACTCTCGATGGAGCATGAGCGCGCTGTCTCGGTGCGTCCATGGCGGTACTTGCGGGTGGCTGCAGACTCATACGTGGCCACAAGCTCGCCATGCTTGCGGTAGTAGGCCAGCTGCAGAGCCATCTGAACATAGGCGTCGGGAGACATCTTGAAAGCCTTGATAAGACCCTTGCCATAGCCCTTGAATTCAGTGGGCACCATCTCGTGAGCGTCAACAGTGGCTTTAAAGTAGATGTGAGCGTTAGCGATGGCCTTGTCCAGGGTTGAGCTGCTGACAAACTTGAGGGGCTCGGGCTTGTCCAGCATGGAGGCGCACTCGTACAAATCCTCGGCGTTCAAGTTGCGGAAATCGGGCAAGGGGCGAGCCTGGGCCTCATCAATCATGTAGCGGCAGAGACGAGAAGTTGGGGTGGCGTCCATCTTGGAATGCTCACCGTTCATTCCCGCACGTCCGTTGGCAAAGACAATGAGCTGGAAACACTTGTCAAACCAACGACTTGCACCATCGCCATGCCACAAGGCTCGTGAGAATTCTTCCGAGGATGAAGGCGAGGTCGAGTCGAGACAGAGGACAAACATGGAGGTCTCGATCTTAGCCATGTGAGCTTTGTTGGAGATGTGTGCCTGGAAGAGGGTGTGTCGATCTTGTGCAGCCTGGTCGCGCTGGCCGGTAGAGAGGATGCCGATCCCCGGCACGGTTGAGTGGTCGTCGTCCGCCATTTTCTTGATGCGCTCCAACTGGATCATGATCTCACGTGGGCTGAGAACAGAGGAGGGCTTAGAGGGGAGGTGGAGGGTCTCAAAGATGTAGAACTTGCCGTTGCGGACGACGCAAATGTGGTTGTTGGTGTCGGTGTCGAAGCCGACTGCGCTGTCGCAGGATGAGCCCGAGATGCGGCTGTAGTTGAACAGATAGCGGTACATATTCATGCAGAAGGGTGCGTTCCTGGCCATGTCCGGGGTCAATGTGCGCCTATTTTTTCAAGCCAGATGAAAATCACGAGGAAATAGTGAGTGGTTAGGATGGGGGGGGGGGGGCAATTCTTTTGAGCACACACAGACACAGCAAGCACATGTGCTCGTTGAACAGACACAAATTCCATCCTTGCACACTACGCACACTACGCACACGCTTGCGCTTTATTTTTGTCTTCCTCATGTTGCTAGTGCACCGAAGCGGTCAACCCTCGCACTTACACTCGCTTCCCTCCACATCCCTAATCATTCCGGAAATCCTAAAATGGAAGAAGGCGCGTGGGACTGATTGACAGCAGAAGAGGCAAAGGGTACACAGAACACACAAACAATCGCCCATACATGACTACATAAGCTTATGCGAGTGCGTGAGTTGGTTGACTGCCACCGTCTGAGCCATGCACCCCCTCTTTGATATTCGTACGACGGACTTTGGGTTTGGTATGCTCTCACTCTCTTTTTGACATTGACTTTTTCGTTTCTCGAGTACGTACTTTTTGAAGGTTTGCGCACCTCAGTTCTCCCAGGTTCCCCTCCTTCCATCCTTCCCTTGGCTCTATCCTTCCACCATGTGGATACATTCGCACAATTGAGGGTGTCGCTAACTTTTCATTTCCCCGTGGGCAGAACTGAAATAAATGCCGAAATGAACAAAAAAAAATGACGATATATTCAACAACTTACGTAGCAATCAGCTGGCGGAACTCCAAGGCTAGACTGACCAGCTGTGCAGCTCGGGCCGTCTGCGTCGGCATGCGCGGGTCGTCCTGGAACCCAAAGTAGTAGTTCACAAAGAACGTGGACGAGTCGCGGTGTGTGAAATACGCCCAGTCGTCCCACCACTCGGCCAGCCAGCTCGTGCCCCGCTTCTGGCAGGACTGAGACTGCTCTCGTAGCCGGCGATCCAGATCTTGGCCCTGGCTAGAGCTCTTGAACTGCTCGACCTGTGCAACGGTGCGCTCGTACTCTTCGTCGGTGGTCAAGGGCCGAATGGATTCGACATAGCGCTGCAGCGTCTGCTCCAGGGGAGGGATGGGCAGCGAAGGCAGCTCGTTCTGGCCCTTATCCATGATGGAGATTTCTGGGATGGGCTCAAACATGCAGGCGGTGGGTGAGGGCTCCGGCGATGTCTCTGCAGAGTTGTTCAGGTTGGGCAAAGGGCCTGTGGACAACAGTGAGATGATAGGTCTTGGGCGAACGATGGTGTTGTTTGGTGGTGCCATGGTGGATATAAATGTACAGGGGTGGGAGAGTGGGGAGGGCAGTCGTGAGTCGACTCGAGAGAGGTGAGAAGTGCTCGCCGAAGATGGGCCAAAGACGAGGAAAGTGGAGAAGAAGCAAAAGCGGGAGGGAAGGGAGGAGAGAGAGAAAAAGAGTAGTAGTAAAGAAGCTAAAGAGAAAGAAAAGGTAAAGTATGGTGAAGAAAGGAAAGAAACGAAAAAGGGCCAAATCGAAATGTGCCATTTTATACACAATTGCCACCTCGTCTTTCCCCGCGCAGTGCCCTGGTTCGAAGTTCGTCATATCCTTGTGGAGAAATGGATCATCCTCCCGAGGATACGAAATGGCTCATTGGGAATGCAAACAGCCATAAAGGCTTCGCAATGGTGGTATCCAGCTTGTTTAATTCAACGTTCTGTTCCTCCTTCCCTCCCCACATCTTGGTGTCGACCCCGCATTCTCGAAAGCGTGGTTGACGAGACACACAAAGAACACGTTGCTGCAGTGTTTCTCGGTCATCCATCTCTTCCCTGTCTCGCCCTCCTCCACAGAGTCACAGAACAGACACAGAGACAGGGGACTCTGAGGGCCACTCTGAGGGACCGGGTCTTTGCGATTGAGACATTGTCCACTCAGAAAAAATAAGAGCATCTCCACGCCCATATGATTATGCTCAGTCGTGGAAAAGAAAGGTAGTCTTGCGATGGTATCAGAAGTGGTAATCCTTGCTTTCATCTTTGCTTGTGTTACCTTTCTCGTCTTATCGACCCTGCCTCATCTCAATCGCAAAATAGCCCTGCCTTTTCTTCTGTTTTCTCGGAGGAAATGCCTAATTCAGACAAGCGAGTTCTTCAACTTGCAAGGCAGCGAAGGACCCAAGGTCACCATCGCCTTTTTTTGATCTTGTCCAACATGCCCTCACGGACACACAACACAAAAAAAAGTCTCAGTGCAAAGCAAGCCTCAGTAAAAGTCCATCTACAAGCGAGCACAAAAGCGTTTGTCAAAAGTGAGCTCTTCATGCAAAAATTGGCATGCAACTGGCACACTCGAGCGAGACAATATAGAAACACAACCCACACAATGTCTGGTACTCAAGAAAGTGGGAAGGAAAATCCGAGCATGAGCCAATGACAGCAATAGCCAGAAACGGCAAGCAAAATGCTCGCGTGCGCATTATGGTTGGAATGTGGAGACAGAGAAGGAGGACCCTGAGATACACAAAGGACACTTTGAGGTGAGGGACATGCACAGCTATTCCCTCCACTTTGGCTCAAAAGGTAAACAAATCAATTATCGAGTGACGTTCCTTGGTCCGATACAAGGCAGCTTGCCCGCCTGTTTTTGTTTCCTTCAAAATGGTGCAACACCTTTGATGGGTTTTGTGCGTTGTGGAGCACATGATCATTCTGTTGCGTTTCTTCTCCACAACGTCTCCCTCTTTCTTGACGTGAACTGAACTGAGCTGCCTGTACCTCCAGGGAGTACACATTATTTTCTCTTCAATTTTACCGGCACGGTTCATTGTGGGGCGAGGCAGGTATGGGGATTGAGGACACCTGGGCGTTAGACTCTCATTTCACTGTTGTACTCGCTCTCTCACTCCGAACATCCGAGAGTCCGAGATCTCCCTCTATAGTTTATATTTGCCACCACCTCCAATTTTTCGTCTTGTATTTGAAATACAGAGGTTTCATCCAAGCCTGATTCGAGATCCGTTTTGCCAAAATCTTCACATTTTACATCCATTTTTCCTTCATTCACCCAATCTCCACAATGTCGGTTCAAAGAGTCCTTCTTCTTGTCGGCCCTCCCGGCTCGGGAAAGTCAACCTTCGCCAAGGCCCTGACCAAAGCTTTCCCTGTAATTGCTACTCTTCACTTGTAGTCATTTTGCTTGACTTTAACCAAATTGGAAAAGAAAAAAAGTTCGATCAGCAAAACACACTTAGCCCATTTCTCCTCCTCACCACCTCATCCCATGCCATCCACCCTTCCCAATGCTCAGCCATCTTGCGACAAGCCAACATACTCCCTCCCTCTCTCTCTCTCTTTCATCTAGACACGTTTTCGTCCTTACCTTTTGACCCTCTCGCCTCCTGACAAATTTTCGTCTATGTTGGATCTTTCATTTACTGGATAGGAGTTTGTCCGCATCAACCAGGATGATCTGGGCGACAGACAGGCCTGTGAGGCCATGACCCTCAGCGCCCTCCAGGCCAAGGACCGCTCCCAGTCCGTGGTCATTGACCGCTGCAACTTTGACGCCGACCAGCGCAAGACCTGGGTCGACATTGCCAAGCAGCTCAAGATCGAGGAAGTCCAGGTGATCATCTTGGACACAGAGTTCTACCACTGCAAGAAGCGTATCTTGGCCAGAACCGATCACCCCACCCAGGTCGAGGGCGCCAACGGTGTCGATGTCCTGTACAAGTTCATGGAGATGATGACCCTCCCAACTTACTTTGAGGGCTTCTCCAAGATCATGCGTATTGAGCCCCAGCCCACCACTGAGTACTCGGACGAGGCTGTCAAGGAGATCATGGCCCGCTTGGACCAGGTCCAGAAGCCCGAGAACTTGACCGCCCCTCGCTGGCAGAAGGAGGACTTTTACTTCAAGACCCAGTACCACCGCGACGAAGAGGCTTACCGTGCTCGCAAGGCTGCTCAGGCTGCCGCTGCTATTGGCAACAACGCCAACAACAACAAGGGCAAGGGATTGGAGGTCGATGCTGAGGGATTCGCCGTCAAGAAGCGACATGGACAGAAGGAGGAGCCCTCGGCTCCCGCCCCCGTTCGTCCCCCACTCTTTGGCGCTGCCGGCGGTGGATGGAGAGCCCGTGAGGCGGCCAAGGCCCAGCAGGAGCCCAAGAAGTTCGGCCCCACCTTGCACGAGATCCCCAAGCCTGCCATTGCCAACCCCTTTGATCTCTTGGGAGAGGACGAATAAGCTTGAGCAGTTGTTCATCATATGGGCAAGAGTTTTGATATAACCTCTCCCTTCCCCAGATCTGTGTTTTTGTAGTGTATTTTTTTATTTCGTTTTTGCCCCCCACCATTATCATTTATTATCCATAAATAATCGGTTCCATGAAAGATGCTAGTAGTTTGTTTGTGTTTGTGTTTGCGGGTCAAAAATTCGGCAAGGTCTTTTCAGACGTGCCAGTACCGCCATTTGCCAAGAGGATTGAGGACCCGACGGAGGGGAACGCCCTGAGAGTGCAGCCACTCGATGGTGTCGTCGTCGACCCGCCGCAGGCCCCGAATGATCAGCAGCTCGAGCCGGCGGCATCCGACCAGTGCACGGATGCCTTCGTCCGTCAGGTCGCAACAGTTCTTGACGGACAGGACCTTCAACTCTGGCACACAGGATGTCGACGACGACCAGGGAGTGGGGGTTTGAGAGGTGGAGAGTAAATGCCCTTGTCCTTGCTCGCCATGTGCCTGTCCGTGTCCGTGTCCATGTCCATGTCCATGTCCATGACCTTGGCCAATGACGACCAGCGAAGCAGCCGTCAAGTCGTAACACTGATCCAGCCGCAGCTCTTGCAAGTGAGGCGATCGCTGCAATATCCGCACCAAGTCCTGGTCGCGCACCTTGGTCCTTGACAGGTCGATCTTCCTTAGCTTAAAGTCTGGTGCTTGTTGCTTGGCGTCTTTGTTGGCCTTGGTCCATGATTCACCCTCTTTGGACAGTGGGCCAAAGTCACTCAGACCCATGCACCCCTCCAGATTCACTTCCAGAAGGTTGGGCATCAGTTGGTTCATCCCCGAAAGGTCCTTGAGTTGCAGACAGTCTCGCAGGTCCAGCAGTGTCAAGTGTTGCCAAGATGGCGAGTAGCCATGGCCACGTGAGGCGACACATCCCAGCAGTGCTGCGCTTGGTGCCAGCTGCTTCAGGACCGAGTGCCGGATCGACAGCGCCTGCAGCTGCTCCATCTTGAGCAGCCTGTCCCACAGATCTCCCACGGACCGTTCGCCCTCCCAGTCATCGATCGTCACCTGTTGCACCCCTTGTGCTGTGCGGACGTTCTGTGTCAGCCGAGCCAGGAAGCTCAAAAACGACATCTCTTTCTTGGCCCAAGCACAGGTCTTGCCAGACTCGGACATGATCGACACACCGGCTGGCAACGACTTGGACAGTCGGTTGTCGGAAGAGCGTGGAAACGATGTTGTCGACGTCGTCGACATTGCTTGCGCTTCTGAACCTCCCAGAAATGACGAAAACACGTTGTGGTCCGAGCATCCCAGCAGTGACGCTGCAAAGGACTGTCGGTGCACAATAAGGTTGGCGTCCGAGCTATGGATAAACGCAGGCTGCAACTGGCGAGGTGGTGGGTGTTGGTACTGGTGTTGGTGCTCGTGCATCTGTGGGTATCCTTCCAGTGCCGAGTGAAATAAACTCGGCTGGTGCACGCTCGCTCGTCTAGGTTCTGCAAGGGTTCTCGTCGAAGAAAGTGGGGGAAAAGAGGACGAAGAAGAAGAGGAGGAGGAAAAGGATCCAGCTTTAAAGTACCGCTGTTTCGAGAACTGAATCGTCTGCCAGAACAGGGGCTCGAGGACCAGGGCGTTGGTTAGAGAGGACACCAGCCGAAACTGAAGCAGGTGCTTCTCACTCCTGATGGCTTGCACGACTTGGAGCTGGATCTCAATCGGCAGCTGCTCAAAGAGGAACGGCTTAGATATGTCGTCTTCCATGTGGCTTTCGTGTGGCGGGGTCAAGTTTTCTGTCGTTGCTTGAGGCATAGCTGTTTCCTGCTCGTTGTCAACCTTATGAAAAGGGGATTCTTGGCCTGGTTCCTGGTGATGGTGGAGGGTTGGGTGACTCATTTGTTTGTACATTTGTTCATTTGTGGTGAAGGTGTGATTTTTACCCTCGAGTGGGCACCCTCTCTATCAAGATCACATGTCTGTCTCTCTTGCAAGTTGTTAGAATGAAAATGACGATATTTTTTTTGTTATTGAGAAAAAGAAAGCAACATTAGGCAAAGAAATGCTACGAAAAAAAAAGTATGGACAGAGGTCGCAAGGGACCTGAAAGAAAAACTAAATACAAAAAGAGGTGCGAAAAGTCCTTTTGGCTTGGTGAAGAGAAGGTGTGTGCGTGGTGTGAGTTCTATTTTTTTGGGTCTTTTCTTTTTGGGCTGTGGGTGATGTGGGGTGGTGTGTTCCCATGAGAGGGTTGAGCGAGTGAGAGTGAGAGTGTACTCATATGTCGAAGCGAGTTCTTTTTTTTTTTTGTTGGTTTTTGATTGTTGGATAATATGTCTTTTTTTTGTTGTTATCGATGCTGTGGGAACTTTTTTGATTCATTTTGTGCTGGTCCGCCACATCGTCCTGTTGAACATGTTGAGAGGCCGAGGGGGGTGTTTGGGTCAAGTCGAAAGGGTCCTGTCGCCAAAAGCCTCTCATAAAGATGATGTGGTTCCAAGCAAGTGTCCCGTGTTGCACAAGGGTTCATGACCTCTTAGGTCTTCTTGTGCCAGACCAACTTGTAGGCCTCGACTGTCTCGGGGTCAACGTATTTAGCCAATCCCAAGGTCTTAAACCGCTGGTCAATCAAAAGTCCTTTGCAGAGCTCGACGATGACAAGGACCTGGAGATGGGGACAGAACAATAAGGCTTCAAAAAAGCGGCTGGTAGTGGCGCCAGGGGCGACGAGGTGCAATTGCTCCAAACGCTTACAGCTCTTGGCCAAAAGGATCAAGGACTCTTGACGGAAGGCCATGCCGCTCTGGGTGGTTCCAGCGCGGGGCAAGATCAAGTTGCGGAGGTAGCGAAGCTTAGCCAGGGTCTGGAAGGACAGGTCCGAGATCTCGTTGGCGTCCAATAAGGAGATGTACTCGAGGCGAAGACAGTTGGTTGTCAGCTCGAGCAAGGCTTCATCGTTGATCTTGGGGCTAACAGTTTCAATCCAGGACACGTTCAAGTGACGCAGATTGGGGCAGTGCCTGGCAAACTCAATCATCTCAGGTGCGCCCAGGTTTTCGTCCGAGTCCAGGAGCACGAGCTTGGTCAGGGCTTTGCCACATGTGCGGGCAAGCTGCTGGAAAGTGTCGGCAGGGATGTTCTTGCAGCGCTTTAAGACAAGCTCAGTCAATGGGTTGGTATGTGCAGCAAACATGTGGAAGGGATGGCCGTTTCCTGGTGGAAGGATCGGGCAGATATAATTGGTGAGGGAGAGCATGAAGAGCCGACGACATGACTCTGCAAGGGATCCCCATGGGATAAGTCCTTCCTCCTGCTCGGTCGAAACCTGGCGACCCGTCGCAAAGACCAGAGTGAGATCCCGGAGGCGCTTGCTGCAGTGCTCTGAGAGGGCGAGGACAACGTCTGGAGTAATCCAGTTGATGACGAATTGTCCATTCTGCTTGTCGACGACGTCGTGTGAGTCAATGATTTCGATCCGTTTGACAAACTCGCCATACTCGTGGGTCGATGAAAAGTCGGCGTTCTCGGTGAGCTGCAGGAACACGTTGAGTTCCTCACCAGCCTTCCATCCGTGGAAGGTGCGCTCCTGCCACAGCAACGGGGACGCAATGTTATTCCAGGATTTGCAGACGAGACTGACGGGACCGAGATGATTGTACAAGGTATGGGTGCGGTGGTTCAGGTAGTCGTAATGCTGGATGGCCAGGAAGGAGAAGATGTAACGCAGGAGGAGAGGCTCGAGGGAATGGATTCCTGTGGGACGGATGCGGTCCTGGGACTCGGCCTGGTCCCGTTCTTTATCGAGTGACTCCAGTTCGGAAGATGAGGTGCTGAAACTGCTATTGAAGCTCTGAAGATGGTGAGGCAGTTGCGATGGACTGCCCTGGTAGAGATGATGGTGGATGAGTTGAGATGACTGAATCTGATGTGCGACACCCCCGATGGCTGTTTCCACGTCGAGCTGATTCTCAAGTGCCATTTGATCCTTACAACGAGGTTTATGCGGTGGAGGTTAATGGATTGTTGTTGCCTGCTTCGATTGATTTCTCTCAGGAGCTTGAGGAAAATCGATTTGAGATGAGACCAAGACGGACAAGGAAGAAGGAAGCGCGTATAGGGTGGGTGTACGGATTTCTTGCAATCAATCGACGTTTTGTTGGCGCCTGGTTGAGACAGAAGGAAAAAAAGAGGATTAGAAGGGATGATGAGTGGAGAGCGATGAGATTAGGATGACAGGAAAGAAATAGTCTACGAGAGAAGGAAGGAAGGCAAGGGAAGGTAAGGGAAGGGAAAGGAAAAGGCATACAAAAACATGAAAAATGTTTATTATTTGAGCCGTAGTGCGCTTTCTTGGTCGAAGGGGTTCGCAAAAGGTCGCAAAGAGACGAGGAGAGGAAGACGAGAAGGGAATAAAGCATTGGAAGGAGACGAGGCGAGGCGAGAACAACGAGGCGAAGGACAGACAGACAGAAACCATGAGGATAGCAACACATGCAAGGATTTTATAGGGTGCTCAGGGTTAGTACGAGTACGAGTGTCGGTGGCCTTGGTTCGTATTTACCTTGTGTGCTGTAACCGTTAATATGTCAGTCGTGAGGTTGGTTAAGTTAGATGGAGATGGAGAAGGAGAAGGAGAAGGATGAAGGATGATGATGAGAGGAAGAGGAAGGGGGAGAGAGAGAGAGAGAGATGATCGAGTGTGAGTAATGAGACTGAGCGATAAAGAGAAAAGAAAAAAGAAAAAAAGGGTACAGGACAACAGCGGGGAGAAAATGGAGGTGAGATTGACAAAAGGAGCGTGTCCTCACTGACCTTGCTCTTCTCCAGTTCGTTCGTTCGTTCCTGCCGCAACAAACACACACATCTCACACACCACCACATCTTACATCTCCCACTCCAATGCAAGACTACTCCCATGGCCTTGTTTGTCTTGTGCGACAACAACAAAAGAGAGAAAAGAAGAAGAGAAAGAAAAAAAACAAACTCTTCGAACCCTTGGTCAAGGTACCCCCCCCCCCCCATCTGGGGAGTGAACCATATGGGCATCAGGTGCCTGATATTGAATGACATCTCTTGCGCCAAGGACCAAACCATGGGGCACTTTCGCCACACACTCATAGCCCAAACACGCATAAGCAAACCAAGGACTCCTTGCAAGAGACACCAATGGCCACCGATGGCAAAGGGCTGGTCTCAATGCATCCTTGCCTTTCCATTTTCCTTTCCTTTTTCTTTTCTTTCGGCAAGGGGTGAAGTGCATTTGTTTGATAGGATGGATGGCAAAGTAAAAAAATAAGAAACATGATACATGGCGCGCGCACGATGCTGCAAATCATTGCTTGTATGTGTAGCTTATTAACTGTTGCCATGCAAGCCAATGCTGGCATAATTTGGTAGTTAATGCGTCGGGACTCAAAGGGGACGCCCACTTGAGGTTGTAGTTGACCCGAGGGAAAGTCCAGTCAGTCAGGTATGTCCATTCGAAGGGCTTGGATGGAGCATCCATGTTTTTTATGCTTTTTGATCACAGCCATCAGTCCATGGCCAAGGAGGAGTACACAGACACAGACGAAAGTAACCTTTTTTTTTTTTTTTTTTTTTTTTTTGGCTTTTTGTTCGGTGCCTGAACACACTGTGTACACACACACTTTGCCCACACCACACACACACACACACAAACACAGAAACGTTTATTTTGCTCCTTGTTTTCTTTCCTTTGTCTCCAACCCTCATTCCTCTCTCTCACACCACCCACCACCCACCACCGATCCTCATACCTGCCAGTCTCATCAATCTGCCCACTCTTAATCACACATCACCCATCGCCCATCGTCCATTGCGCATATCACGTCGATTCTTTTGTCCTACGAAAACCAACATTGACACTGACAGACACTCAAATACCCGACACAATCACTACTCAAAGAGATGACCAACTCATCTCCCCGGTCATTCACCTTCTCGGCCTCGAGTGGGACTCCCACTCCCACCACCCCGACCTTTGAAGTCTACACCTACTCCAACTCCACCACCTCCTACTATGAGACCATGCGCCAGTGGGACGACGAGGGCATCTCGCAGTGGCTGCAAGAGATCAAGATGGTCCACTACGATCGCCTTTTCCTTGGTACGACAATGTCTTTTTGGAACTCAACTCTCACTCTCTCTTCCTCCCAAGATGAACCAGAGGAATGACAATACCGAAACGGAGAACACATACGCATACATACACACGCACTCGCACCCGCTCCACGTCTCACTGGCTTGTTACGTTGCCCCAAGTTTAAACGACTTCTTTTTGTTTCTATCCTGTACTTTTAACAGAGCACTGTATCCGAGGGCCTGCCCTGCTAGAGTTGGACCAATATGCTCTCAAGGAGATAGGCGTCAAGTCTCTGGCTGACAGGATCAGGATCTTGACCGCCGTCAAGGCACTCAGGGTCCGATGCCTTGTTATTCAACATCCACCCCAAAGCTCCTCAAATAAGGTATGGGCCTCGTTCACTTTCTTTACTTGATAAACCTCGCTCGAACCCTTTACTGACATGCCGTATTGCTCGAAAATAGGAGAAACTGGAGGTGCCAACGACCACCAAAAAGGAATCAGCTTCACTAGGACTTGGACTCGGAGGAGGCGATAGCTCGCTGTTGAAATCGCTCAAGCGATCAGGTTCCTCAAAGACATTGAACCTCAAGCGCGCCAACTCCAAATCACTTGGGCGGTCCAATTCAAAGAAGCAAACACATTTCGAGGAACCCACTTCACCCAGGACACCGGTATGCTTATGACAGAACGTCAACTAGGAACAAGGGAAAAAAGATGGATTAGAAAGATATGAATGAAGGATGTGGACCTAACTCTGTATTACTTTTATCATCTAGCGATCTTCCCATGAAGGAGGAATCATGTCACTAGAATCTGTCAAAAGTGTACGTATCCGTCGTGGGATATACCAGGTTCAGGAAGTACACATTGTAACTAATTGTATCAAATTATTGTTTGTATTTAGCGCTGCATCAGAGTGTTTGACGATGGCAGGCAGTCCAGGATTGTGAACGTGCAGTCCAGGATTGTGAACGTGCAGGACGCAACAGACGCTGGCGCCATTTATACCCGCATCCTCCACAAGTTCAACATCACGGACGAGATGGAAAAATACTCGATATTCACGCTCTCTGGGGAGACTGGCGATGGTATTTCTTCTTGCGTTTGTATTTAAGCTTGCATCAAGTTTGCTACACTGCGTCTGATCCTTTTTTTTTTTTTTTTTTTTTTTGTTTCGTTTGTTCTTTCTTGCGATTTAGCTCGAAGTTTGGCGGATGACGAGCTTGTCAACATTTGCAAGAGTGTGGATCGACCTGAAAAAGAACGCCTTATTCTGCGAAAGAAGCATCAACCCGTCAGCCACGACATTCTAAAGCGACGAGGCACTACCAAGCGATCAGGACCAAACGATGTGGCGTCACCCACTGCCAGCTCATTCAAGGAATCGTCGCGGATGCAGACCTTCTTTGGACAGCGACCTCCGGACGAAATCATCGAGAACAACTTGGCAGAGTATTTCCCTGGCCACCGCAAGGAACTGCTTCAGGAGGTCAGCAATGTGCGCAACTCGCTTCTCTTCCGGAATTCACAGTTCATGAGCCGCAACTCGTATATACCCCGCCACTCGTACTTGATCGAACCCGGTGCAGCCGACGTCCTTTCGCAATCCTTAGCACACTTGTCCCTGCAGGAAGCTGACGAAAACGAAGAGACAGAGGAACCTGTTGACGTCCCACCAGAGTACGAGCCTAAAGACGACACAACTGAGGCCTATGATGGTCTGTCTCCATCGGATGAGGAACTCATAGGCGGAACACTTCAAGGAATTTTGGACATCCGAGAAGACGATGAAAAGTCCATGGGAGCAACAAACCATCGCCAGTCCATCATCCCTGGCGTAATCGTATCGGAACACTCGGACGCCAATGAGACAGAGCATAAGTCTTCAGTACTTCACCGATCAAGTAGCATTGGAAGCACAAGGAGTATCACGGAAGAAGCATCAGTTTCGGCTTCCGCCTCGTCTAACGACTCTTTGCCTGCACTGGATGGCTCTGATTTGGCATCCAAGCGTTCTGCAGCTGCTCGCATGTCGCGCGTCTCACTGGCAAGTCAACGATACCACTCGTTGAACCGACAATCATCTGCAGGCTCCATCTCGTCACTGTCATCCTTGTCACCAAGAGTTGGATCTACCGAGAATATTGTCCGCCTTCGACAGAACGGTCCCCGCCAAAATGGCCCCAGAGCTGGTCTTAATGGGTCGAAACAGGAGGGCGTTATTCCACTGGAGAACGACTATTCATGGTGGATCCGAGGAAAATTTATTGGTGTGGGCTCCTTTGCTCGCGTATCTCTTGGTTGGCATCGACAACTTGGAACATTCATGGCTGTCAAGCAGGTGGAGCTACCCGTCAACAACTCTTACAAGGAAGACAAGCAAAAGACGTTGGTGGAGGCGCTGGAGCGGGAGATTGATCTGCTGAAACAACTTCACCACGAGCGAATTGTGCAGTACATTGGCTCGGATATCGAAAAAGGGCATATCAACATTTTCCTCGAGTACGTTCCTGGTGGATCCATTGCAACCTTGCTCGCCAACTATGGACCCTTCTCCGAGATTTTGGTCCGGTCTTTTGTGAAGCAGATTCTAGAGGGACTGGACTATTTGCACGAGTGTGACATTATCCATCGCGATATCAAAGGTGCCAACATTCTGGTGGACAACAAGGGGTGCATCAAGATTTCTGACTTTGGTATTTCCAAGAAAGTGGAAGATCGTAAGTCACCTTTTTTTTTTCTTTTCTTGTCTTTTCTTTCTTCCAATGATGCATGATGACATGGTATTGACAGTATTGACCCATATGCAACTTTGATGAAATAGATCTCAAGTCGATCAATCTCAAGTCCTCTAGGCCATCGCTACAGGGATCTACATTCTGGATGGCTCCCGAAGTTGTGAAACAGATTGAGACGACGGACAAGGCCGATATCTGGGGTTTGGGTTGTCTGGTGGTGGAGATGTTTACTGGTACCCATCCATTCCCCCAATTCTCGCAAATGCAAGCGCTCTTCCAGATTGGATCCAACTGCACCCCGGATATTCCAGAGGATATCTCCGACGATGCCAAAGACTTTTTGAAGATGACCTTTGAAGTGTAAGTTCATGATTCTAGCTGTTTTTTTTCTGTGGCTATTTTCTTCTTTTGGTGTGGAAATGGATGCTGACAAGGTTATTTTCATTTTTCTCTAACAGAGATTACCACGTTCGCCCATCGGCGCGTATTCTACTCGGACACTTATTTATACAGCAATTGTCGTAGAAAGCATCATAGAAATGTCGACTTAAGGACCAAAAAAAAAAAAAAACGTGTTTGTATCGAGAGGCGGGAAGTGTGTGCCAAAAAAAAAGTTTGTCAAGTTTTTTCCTGTTTCATGATGGTCTTGGATAGGGCATCGATGGTACCATCTCGATCACGGGAAAGTGGAGAACCCGGTTCAAAAATTACCTTATTGCAATTTCTGATCGTTCTGATAGTTCTGATCGTTGCACCAGGCCTAACAAACATGCAAGCGAGAGAAGGTATCTTTGCGGCAGTATGTACGCTCAGGTGTCACGGGCATACTGGGAGCGTTGCTGCTTTCGCTATCGGTGGCAGTATGCTTGTTTTGGTTGTGGTGTGGTTGATGTCATTGTTGTGGTGTGTTGTGGTGTTTTGTTGCTTGGGGGTGCTATAGTTGTCTGAGAGCACACCCATCGTCCTTCCATTTCAGCTGGATGAGAGGATGAGAGGAAGGGGGGCCAATGCATCGCATTCAGTCCAACAACCCAACACCGATGTCGCACATCACGCACACACACACACACACACACATTGACATTACATCTCCAAGAGTACATTCCGTCTAAAGAAAAGAACAAAGAACAGAAAACCCATTCCTCCAAACAAGTTTTTTCTTTTTTTCTTTCTCTGTTTAACACTCGCACCATCACACACATATATTCACACAAACACACACATTCACACGCACCTGCAATCTCCCTCTCTCTGTACCCACTCTCATCTTCCGAAAAGAAGACCGCTGTTTCACTTTTTGACTTTTTTTCTCTCTCCTCGAACACACACGCACGCCATCTTCGCTGTCTTGGCTTTTCGTTTCGCCGTCCAACCTTTCTTCTGATCTCCCTCGTTCTCTTTTTCATTCGCTCGCTTCCTCTGCAGCACCCATTCATCTCTTCTCTCTCTCACACACGCACACTTGGTCCACTCAGCCATCGCTTTTACTGGAGTACTCGACTGGACACGACAATCATCCCCCCAAACAGCCCCCATTAACCGCTCGCTCCACTCATTCAAAGCCCCCTCGTCCCCCCCTCTTTATCACTCAAGACGAGACGAGCGACAGCATAACCGTTCCACAACTCAGCCAACAACCAACGGACATATTGTATGTGCAACTGACTGACAGCCACCACCATTTCCCCATTGCACCACACACACACACACACACAATTCAACTTAGCCTCACTTCACTGCCTTGCTATCTCTGTGATCCCACTCTGTTACTTATCTTTTCTGCACGAAACACTTTTTTCTTTCTTTCTTTGTTCCCTTTTTTTCCCCGCACTTGTTCCACTTGGACACTCAATGAAAAGAAGTTTTTCCTGTCCGTCGTATGGATGAACAACATCTCATGACTAATGTCCTTTGTTCGCTCTTCACCCAGTAGATCACCTTTTTTTTTTATTTTTTGAACCACGACTTTGTCAACAAACGACAACAAACAAAAGCCAAAGCATACCCAACAAGATACCAACAACACAGTGAAGTGAGTGCGAGGACCTTTGACGTTCGGTAAGTCAAATTAAATCCACCTGGCCCATTGCTTAGGTTATCAATCCTCTTTGCTCCTTCTCTCCTCGCTCCTTTTTTGTTTTCCTGGGGGTCATTTCCATCGATCCTCGGGCCTGGAATAACTCAACTCCCCGATGTGTTTGACCTTTATCCTTCGGAACGGGATTGTGGAAGAGGAAGAAGAAATGAGAGAGAGAGTGGGAGCGAGAGAATGATCTGCAGATGAAATGACGATACTACCATTGCCACGATACGGATCATGATCTCGGCCGAGTGTGAACAAACAAAGGAGTACACCATGGACCTTCTTTCTTTTTTTTTTTTTGTTTTGGCCTTTGCGATGACCCATATAATCTTCTCACTCTTTGGTGGCTCCTGTGCGTTATGGTTGTTGTTGAGTATTGGATCGGATCGAGGAGTGTGGGAATCAACAGCAACAAAAATAACAACAACAAAAGAAGACGAAAAGAAGACAAAGAAAAACACGCATGGACCAACAATGCGGATGTGTGTATTAGTGTTCAAGCCTAACTCATTTTGTTTCCTCTCTTCTCTCTTCTCTCTTCTCGGGATGATATGGTGCGATACGATTCGATAGACTATTTCTCTCTTCTCTCTTTGTCTTTCTCGGTCTTCGGCTCTGTTCTCTCTGATCCGAATTAACGTTGGTTGTCAGCTCCCTTTCAATGTACTTGCCTCCCCAGAGTCTGTCCAAGGACAGTCTGCTCACCCAGGCATTGACTGCCGAGCAGGTCCAGATCGACGATGGGTTCCCACAACAACAACAGCAGCACCAACAACCACACCAACAACATCAACAACAACAACAGCAACAACAACTACATCTTCAGCAACAACAGCAGCAACAGATGCAGCTGATGCAGCAGCAAATCCAATTACAACAGCATCAACTACAGCAACAATACCAACAACAACAAGCCTCCATGTACGATCCATCACAGCAGCTGTCGTCCTCCGTGCCACTCAACCTCACTGCCAGTTTCCATCCCGGCCACAAGGATGCAATGAATGATGCTAGCGGCACCAACGACTGGACCTCCTTCTTAGCCTCGGACAACTTTGAAAACGCCGACACCGAAATGGATCAACTTCAGGAGGATGTCAACGAGGAGAACTTTGGATCCGGCCAGAGGAATCACTTCAGCATGCCCAACCCATCTTTCATGGAGCGTGCAGAAAGACAACAAAAGCGTGAGATCCCAGGTGAAATCTTGCAGCAGCAGCTTCATCAACAACAACAACGACAACAACAACAACAACAACAACAACAGCAAATGTACCAATTGCAACAACAGCAGGCTCTTCGACTCCAACTGGAACTAGCCGCCAGGACACAACTTCCAGCCAGCCCAGCGCCAAGTATGATCTACTCTTCTTCGCCACAGTTCCATACCTCAGGACCCCTCGGTTCACCCCAATTTGTGTCTGGTCTCGGTCATTTTCCTTCTGGACACTCCCCAGCACACTCACCCTTGTCTCCAGGCAACTATGGCGGAGACGACTACTTTTCCTCCAGACAAGCCGCGTCTGGTCCTGCTTTCTCTCCTGGTGGTACTACAAAGATCAAGTCTAGGCCTCGCCCCTCCACCGCCGGGGCCAGAGTGTCGCAAGGTGGTATTAAGGCCCTCTTTGGACAGAGCATGCCCAAGAACAACCGTGCCTCGCTGGATCTCAAGGCAGAGATGTCTATTCTTAATTCTCAACAGCAGTTGCAGCAACAGCAACAATCACAAAATGGAGCCTCGGCCCTGGCCGCGAAACTAGCCCTCGCCAAAAAGAAAAAATCACCCAAGACCACCTCTGGAGAGATTCCAACTTTATCAAAGGAGGACCTGAACGCTGCCATGGGTACTGTTGCAACACGCTCCATTCAAGGAGTGGCTACTCCCACAGGCGAAACCCCTCCTGCGCTGACGCTGGCCGAGCGCCGAGCTGCCTCTGCAGGAACTCTCCCCAAACCCCCCGCTGGGCCAACGACGCCTGGCTCCCTTATACCTCCAAATCTCGGCTTGGACGCTCAAGCTAAAAAGTTTGTGCTCCCGACTACCACTACCCCAGGAGCCGAAAACAGCCCGCTGTTGACGCCGGGTCTCTCCACCTCTGCGTCATCCCCAGCCCCCATTCAAATCGGAAGGATCATTCCTAGGAATTCATCATTATTGACCCGGACTGAAGAGCAGCAGCGACTTCTCGATGACGCCATGGAAAAGGTCGACTTTGAAGACGTGACTGTGTCGGAGCTCAAGGAGATGCTACGCCAGCGTGGCAAACACGGCGGTGGCAAGAAGGCAGATCTGATCAAGAGACTTCAGACAGAGATTGAGATTATCCGCGCCAACCGCAACCCAACCTACCGCTCTGGAGGAGCCATGCCTATCCCAATCGGGACACCTTCTGCGTCCTCGCTGCACCGTACTCTTGGCAACATGCACATTGGATCGCCTCCGGTACACACCGGAAATATGACATCCTCTCCCTCGAACCGCCGGTATACGCCGTACGCACCCCTGCCATCTCCTGGAGCTGTCCACCATCCCCTTGGTCACAGTTCAGGTGGACCCATGCCTGCAAGACCCACCATGGCCTCGACTCACCCAACACAATCGGAGCTTGCCCAATTTGGTGGCGCCAACGGATTTGTTGAGAACGGTGGAAGTCAGCCTAGCAGTTTACCACGAAACATTGCCATGCCAGCAGGGCGTGAGGCATCAGCGCCTTTCCCTTCAGGATCACCCCGGATGTCATCTCTCTTGGGATCAGGATTTATCTCGTCTGATGGTTCTGTGCACCAGAACCCCGTCCATCCTCACAACCAACGGCAGGGAAGTGTGAACGGACACGGAGCCAGAAAGTCACCACCAGCGCAACACACAAGTCCCTCCAACACATCGATGCGCAGCAGTCAGAGCCCAGAGATCACTGTTGTCGGCGATGTGAAGGATCCAAACCCGAACCTATTCATGAGCGATGGATACAGCATGGGCCTCCAGTTCCCACCCAGCGAGGGAGATTTGCTCCAGTCGCCATTTGAGAGTGCCATGTCCACGGTGTCACTGTCGCCTACGCCCTCCTACACCTCGGTCACCTCTTCACGGATGCGTCAGCAGAGCCCATTGAGCCAGCAGCTTGTCTTTAACAGCGCTGAGTATGAGATTGGAAACACTGACGCTGTCCTCTATGACGACGCCTGTGTACCACGACGTCCTAGCAGTACAGACATCAAGCAGGCTGAAGATGGTAGGAAGGCAAACAACTGTGTGTAACAACCGATCTATTTTTTTAAATGATGTATACTAACGCATTTTAACATTTTAATTGTGAAATAGACTTTCTGGCACTGTCGCCCGTTGCAATCGGACACCCCGTGGATCAACAACATCAGTTCAGTATCCACCAGATGATTCAACAGCAGCAGCAGCAGCAGCAGCAGCAGCAGCAGCTCGGAATGGAGGATGCGACCTCATCGGGCCTTGGTGACTCGTCCTATCTTCACAGCGGACAGCAGCCTCTGTCCCAGGACGATCTGGATATGTTTTTGCTCGGGTCGCACAGCGAGTTCCCAGGATCTGATTCTACCTACACCAAGGACGGATTTACTTGGTGAAAAATGGGTTGTAAAAGGAAAGGGGAATTGCGTTGATACTTCCAACTACTACTTTAGAAGGTCTAGACAACCTTTGTACTTTTTTTTGTTTCTTTGATATTTCTGTTCCGTCGTTTTTTTTTTATATTCCTTTTTTTTTTTGGCCTCCTTCACTAAGGGCATTGTATTTATCACCTTCACACAAAAAAAGAACCAACTTAGAATAAATGGGGTTTGCCTCTGCTGATTAGCAAGGAAACATATTATCGCAACCGCAATGGCAGTTCATGTTGGAAGCGACCGAATGTATCGATTTGCACAAGACGACGATTGTCAAACCCCAGAGGTAAATAGGACAGTAGCCATGAGTGACCGCCTGTGTGGCTGCTTGGTTGATTTGGTCAGCGCCTTGAAAATGGCTCATCCATGATCATATTAGATTATGCTTTGCTAAGTGACTAATGGTGGTATTCTTGAATCTGTTGAATCCCAGTGGAATTCTTATTTTTACGCGCGACCATGCAACCTCTTACATTCGAGTCGAGCCATTAATGTCACACAAGGGCAAAATGTTTGCAAAAAGCATCGAGCAAATACTTGGGCTAAGAACTTTTTTTTTTCTTTTTTCCGTCTCCCAACTCACCCATTCGCACACAAAGCTCTCGTCATTCACCATAAACCTTACATTACCTCAGATGACTCCTGCAACTTCCTCCAACGGACAAGGAGTCGCTCAGCGGTTCCGCAATGACGAAGCAAAGGTTTTACAAACAGTGTAAGAGCGTCCAGTTGGACCAGACAAGGAACTTTTGGTCTATTGGAGCGATATCAAGACTACATTTGGTGACGTCAACTATCTGAAGGACAAGCGCGACAACAGAGTACTCTTCGAGACTGAAGAGAACAATGAGGTGTAAGTCGCACCTTGTCCTTCTCTACATGCCTCCTCTCTTGATCGAGTATGCTATCTAGACTCCCATTCCCGTGCACTTTTTTTTTGGTATGAGACGTAGTCCGTTCTATGTGAAGTACTGGCACTATCCATACGAGCTTATCGTGAGACAGCAGTACGAATATCAACAGTCCAAATCCTCTCAAATCCATGAAGAGAGAGCAGAGCTGGACAAGTTCTCGCTCGCGGGCAAGTCTGGCGAACCACATTATCTAATCAAGGTAGCCGCTACTGTGAGATACCTATGGCCTAAGTACGCCTCACCGGTACTTGGAGCTGACTTACCCGCGACTCTCGTACTGCCTGCTAATCTCGATTGCTGGAACAACTAAGACGCGTCCCGCCCATAAATTCCAGCTTCACTTCCTGTGCGATTTCAGATACGATCGAGAGATTGACCACAAACCACACACCCACATCAGGCTATCCGTGATGCAGCCCCCGCCAAGTTCATTTCTCGCGTCATCTAGAATACGAACTCGTCTGGCCAAAGGAGTACTGTGGACAATTCGGCTCTATTGATCTTAGCTATCTTAAGCTGGTCCAGCTTGGTTATTCCACTGGTGACTTTTATTTTCCACCGATCGGGGTCCCTGACCTCGTGTTTAGTTGCCTAGGCGAAGTCCCTCGCCACCAACTCACTGTGACCAGTATCGGTCCACTTTTGAACAAGGCAATGGAATATTGCAGCCAGTTGCCTCCACAAGCAGTTGAGCGATTAACGTTCATGAGCGGTTGCGAAACGAGGAACGTCGCATCGTTTTGCGCATCCCAGTCGGCGACAAAGAAGTAGGAGGCTTAAGCCGAGTTCTTTACCCATCTTACTGCACCCTCTTCGAGGTGGCTCTGTGCTGATCATGCCTTTGAGCATTCTGATATCCATGCGCTCACGGAGGCCGATCCTATCAACCTAAAATGAAAAGGTGACAAAGGTGTTGGTTGATTGAAGGTAGTTTTACACCCGCGACCTTTCCCCCTTCAAAATGATGGTTATTTGGCCAAATGTATATCGGGGGATGCACCGGTGGTGTTCAAGACTGTTGAGGGCAAATGATGATCATTGTTATTGATAAGTAGTCGAGATAGCAACTGTGTGTCTGTGTGATTCCAACAAAGTTTTGATTGTTTACCCATGTTGACAAAACAGCGAGTTCTGGCGCAGGGTCCCTTATCTTGGTCATACCAAACAGCGGATTGTCAGGACGCGCGCCATAGGTGAGAGCAAAACTAACAAACCAATCAAACAAAAATTATCAGAAGCCACGTGTTTAAGCAGCGCAGCGCGTCGTTTTTTTTTTTTTTTACACACATCAGACGACGTGGAGCAATATCGTTCTTCTTACGAGCAGTATCCCTGTACGTCGAGGCGGGGCCTGATATAGAGCCAGTTCTCGAACGCATGGGCTGTCGTACCATGCACAAGCACGATGTTACGGATGCTTGACTGAGGGCTTGCAGCTCCAGTCGGTCCAGTTGAGGAGACCGCGTTCTTGCAGGTGGCTCCGATCATTGGCGACATTCAGATCGTTCGACATGGACAGAGCGGGAGACGCATGGATTACGTCAGAGCGAGACCTAGGAGACCGATAGAAGCGCGAACGATGGTTTTGGGAAAGATCATGGCTTGGGGTGGGGTTTGAAAGGGAAGTTAGAATTGTTTCGGATGGTTGAAAAAGGAGGAGGAGGAGGAGGAGGAGGAGGAGGAGGAGGAGGAACCTGGGTGAGATCCAAGGACGACGGATCCAAGAGATATTTGTACGTGGAATGTAGAAAAGTGCCTGCGAACGTTACCCATGAATAATGAGAATGTCGTGGAGAAAAGTATTTGGACGGTTGCCGCAGTTGCGCTTGACAACGTCCACTAGTTTCGGTTGGACATTTGTGATGAATAATTTTCCATGAGTGTAAAAAAATTTCACTCTATTGACTTCATCATGAACATCAAACAACATTACAACTGGTTTTGCGAAAAACCACGGATACGATTAACGACGGTTGAGGAAATAAGAAGGATAGATGGGAGGGAATCCGAGTGCCGGCCCGATGTAGCACCTGTCAAAGCAATGTTGTATTTTCGACAGCTCACGGCTACAGACTAGCATTCGTAATCGGTTTGTGAGCTGTAGCTCATTGTTCAGTCGCTCTTCCTCCACAAGCCATGCTCCCACGCCAACAAACGTGGTCAACTGAGTGGCAAAACATGTCGCCCTCTGTTGGTTTGGTGGCGTTTTAACATTACACGGACAAATATCTCACGATAGAACATCCGCTTGATGGGACATAAGAAATGATGCACTAACCTCCTTGACGTACATTATATGCTTATTCCCTTCACCTGGGTGCACTTGCGTTCAAGACATGGCCTCTCCATGTCTTCTCGGCACAGTCTTGTGAAATTGGAGACGGAAAGCTGTGTCGTCAAAGGATTAATTTTGATCAAGTGACGTGTGAAGGTGCTAGCGGACGGTGGCACAGTCGATTCTTGGCAGCTCCCAATTGATGAATTTAAAAACCCTCCCTCTTCTTTTTTTCTTCTCCAAAAAGCCAAACCCTACCCTCCACACAGCAACGACACCTTTCACAACAGGATATGGCCACCCTATCAACTCTCACCAAGGACCAGATCAGGGATCGTATCCGAGGCTGCCTGCTTGGTAGATGAAACGACACAAGCGAATTTTTCCCCGCGGTGTTACAAGCTACAAGTGTTCACACGCATTGCTCTCGTCTTGGAACCATATAGGCAACGCCGTCGGAGACGCATACGGTCTCGCTACTGAGTTCATGTCCAAAAAATCAGCAAAGGAACGCTATGGAAATGGACCCATCCACTTTGGCACGGAAACAGAGGGGTAAATGACAATTACCTCCGATGCCAGCGATCAAAAAAGCCCTAGCTCATGGTGCACCACATTCGTTTTTATCGACATCACGATCTAATTCTATTCATCCATGCGGCGTTTTCTTTTTCCTTTCTTTCTTCTCTTTGACACAATCACATTAGCTATCCAGTGTGGCTCGATATGCACCGCAGTAAGTGGGATCGCAATGATTTTACGGACGACACGGATCAGCTGCTGCTCATCTTACAATCACTGGAGAACACCAAGGATGGCAAGCTGCACCCGGCCAACTTTGCCAAGAAGCTCAAGGAATGGAGCATCATTGGCTTCCCGGAGCTGGGCACCCCACCCCGTGGCATCGGATACACGGTCGGCAGCACCCTCACCCACTCCGAGTTCCGATTCAACCCTCACAAGGCTGCCTTTGATGTAAGCTTTTTTTTTTTCTTTGACGGAAAAAAGTTGGTGGAGGGGCGCATGACATTTCCATTTTTATTTTAGGGTAGTGCATCGACATGTGGCGCTAAAAAACTAAAAAATTGCTGTAAACTGACGTACTGCATTCATTCTCCATCTATCCATGCACGCAGATCTGGAACTCAAAAGGGCGCACACTGGCCGCCAACGGTGCAGTGATGCGGACAGCAGTCTTGGGCGTCGAGTCCTTCTGGGATGAGCACATTGTCGTCATCAACTCCCTCGCTGCTGCAAAAGTGACTCACGCTGACCCAAGATCGATCGTCAGTGCCCTGATCTCGTCGGTTCTGATCTCGCGGTTCCTTCGAGGCGGTGGACAAAGCGCAGAAAACGATGCGGCCCATGGCTGGAACCCACGCCTGGGTACAGAGGCATATGAGCAGGAGCTTTTGGAATATCTGGAGCGCGGCACTGACATCAGACAAGAGGCTAGCTCAGAGCCGGTGTACGAGGAGGAGACGTCTGAAAATAAGTACGTGAACAAGGATGACAGAGCGTTCAGGAAGGCCCGCGCGGAGAAGGCTGCTGCTATTGAAAAGGCTGCTGCTGAAAAGGCTGCCGAGTCTAGTGGTTCGACCACGATATTTGGCACGATCAAAAAGGTCTTCACCTTCAAGGACCCATCATCTAAGGAGATCGACTCTGACGACTGGAACAGCCATCGGCCTGTGGTCAAACTGCGAGAGGACATTGGATGGGCCGGCATCGACAATGTGGGAGAGAGCGAGGCCGTCACAGCCCTGGCCAAGTCGGTCATCGCCGACTACAAGTTCTTGCTGCTGAAGACCGAGGTAGTTCCGCCCACTATCAAAAAGATCACGCCCCTCAGGAGCGAGACCACTGGCGAAGAAGAGGAAGAGCACAAGACCCAAGCACAACTCAAGTCGATCCAGGAGAAATGGGCGGACGAGCTGGAATCGCACTGCTTCCCGGTCGCACTTCAGGAGCTTGAGTTGGGAGATGGGGCCAAGATGGGATACACGTTCAAGTGCATTGGTGTTGGGTACTATGGCGTGACTCGAGAGGTCGACCCTTCACCCACGATCTGCCCTCAGTACGAAGGGCCTCAGGGCCTCTTCCGAGGCGTGATGGAGCAGCTGACACTGGAGGCCGGCGATGCGGACACCAATGGCGCCGTGGTAGGATCACTGCTTGGAGCTCGATTTGGTCTCAAAAACGGGATTCCACATAACTGGTGGAGCAGCCTCAAGCATTTGGAGTGGATGGACACGGTGATTGATCAGTTCACGGACCGCATCATGGCAGCATACGAGAAGGAAATCTAGCGCTCGCTAGCCACCCTCCCCAAATCCATCTTTTTTTTTTTTTTTTTTGAATTTTTTGTTTATTTTTATTTTTCGGTATTACTTGTGAGATTTTTTTTATGCGACACTCATACTTCCCTGCACACACATGTATGACAGGTCATTGTTGTCAGGATGTGCTACACTCAGACGAACAGAGACCTTTGACTAAGAACCCAATAAAGAAAACAAAAAAAAATTGGTTAGTATCTGTATCTTTGTTCGTATTCACCTTTTTAAGAAAGCAATACATACATCATGCTGGATAGTCTGGAAACTTGGTGGGAGAAAGAAGCATGACTTGATCGAGTTTTGGTCGTCCGACTCGCTGTATTCCAAATCATTGTACCAGTCACCATGCAGATTGCCTATTTTTCGTTTTTTCAATAAGAGCACAGACCACAAAGAAAAAAAATCTCAATAAGACATGCGAGATGAAGGCCATTAATCATTATTATTATTGTCAGTATTATTATTACCTTGAGTAACTTCAATTTTAAGCTTGGAGCCGGGTGCAGGCAAAACCTTCTTGAATTTGCCGTCGATGATGACACATACTTGTTGGTCGGGGATCATGGGACTGGGACCATAGTCGGCGCCATCAAACTCATAGTTCATGCTTCTACAAGAGTCGAGGCCTGCGAGTACTGTGGAGGACATGAAAAGGGCAGCGAGAATGACGATGGGTGTGAATGGTTTCATTTTTTGAATATGTGTAGTATTGAAATGGAAAAAATGACGTCGGTGGAGTGAGGAGGGAGAAGGAGAAGACGTGAGGAGGATGGAGGATGGAGGATGAAGGATGGAGGATGGCAAAAAAAGATGGTGTTTTTGTGTATCTTTTTCTTTAGTTATGACTTTGAGGAAATTGGAGAAGAAGGAAGCGGGAAGGAAGGGGGTCCATCCTTTTATATGCGCATAGAAAAAGAGAGAGAGAAGAGACAGAGAAGAGAGGCAAGAAAAAAGTGATATATGAGAAAGATGGGAAGCGAAGCGCGTGCTTCGTTCTCTCGCTCTGTCTCTCTCACACTCTCTTGCTCTATCGTTTGTTTACTAGCCTGGCTGGAATGTGATGGCGAGACTCGCAAAAGACTCGCAATAGCCAAGTGGGATGCTATTGAGAACCAAAGGAGCCCAAAAATTGAGTGTGAAAGGAAAGAAAGATGAGTGTGCGTGTGTGTGAGAACCACAACAAAGCTGATTCCATGACAAAAGGAGAAGGGCGACAACCCATTCACACAACTCTCTCGGCAGCCACATTTTGATTTCCAGGACAAATTGGGGACACGAAAGAAAGACGAAGGCAAGAGCAGGGAGGAGGAAGCAGGAGGAAAACAAAAGGAGAGATGGATGGCTACCAAGAGGCGCAACATGGAGATGACACGGTATGGTATGATATGATATGAGACACTTATAAGAAAACGATACAACAAGACAACAATACAGGAAGATCTACCGCGGTCATAGCCAACGACACTACAGCACATTACAGATGGGCCCATATTGGGATCAAGGAGACAGAAAGAGAGAGCTACTGTATCTTTCTCTTGAGTTGTATACACATCCATCTATCTTCTCGCGCGAACAAAGACAGAGAGGGAACGCGAAAGACAGGCAAAGAAATTGAGGGCGAGAGAGTGACAAGGAAGGAATGAGGTGGGGAAGAGAAAACCAGGAGTGTAGGGCCTGCTGAAGACCATATTAATCATATTTGCTTTGCTTGTGCTTGCATATGAACCAGATTCGTGCAGCATGGCTCCTGGATTGTGCCCCTTTTCCCCACCTCTTTCTTTTTTTATACGATCTCGCCAGCCTTGTCCTTGAACGTGCCATGCGGGCAATGTTGCCCCGTATGCTGAGTGACGAAAGACACCTCCGTTTATTTTTCATTTTTTTGGTATATGACAGGAAAAGGAAGAAGGAAATGAAAAACAAAACTATAGGACTTTGTATAGACCGAGAACACGAAAAAAATCAACAACGAGAAAGTCCAAACACAAAAACTAAGTAGCCAAAGAGTTCATTTTCTTCGCTGAAAACATAACGATTCGATCCTGACCCAAGCCCTTCCGCTTCATACTCGCCACCATTTTTAATATTCTGTGGAAGAAGCCTTGGTTATTCTGCGATAGATTCTGATAAAGATATTCTGATAAAGATAGAGGGAGAGGAGGGGGACCCTTCGACCACGAGGAAGATCGCGATCTGCCATGTGAGACGCGATATGCCAAAGCTCGTATTTTTTTGGCGCGACTCCGCGCGTTGCCTGCAAACCTCACGTGATTTTGCCATCAAACAACCGCACAAAAAATAGGTGCCACATTGCCACTGGTTCATTCAAACACACACTCACAGTCTTGCGCTTCAGGATTCAGGACAATGTCGCATCGGGAGCAGCTGCACGATGCATTCCCAGGACGAGCAAAGCAGATTAATCAGATTCTCGGGTTCATGGGAAAAGTAAACATCAGATCCTCACAAATTTAGTTCACCCTCAACGATTTGCAGCTCGTCTTTGACTAAGCCCTTTTTTTTTTTTTTTTTTTTTTTTTTTTTTTTTTTTTTTCTATCTCTCTCGTTCATGGCAATAGCCTTGGGTATCGACACCACCTTCACTTTTGATCAACGGAAACGCATCCCTGGGCAAGACCGCAGTTGTCAAGGCCGTCCTATCGACTGTCCTAGCTGGAAAATCCCCGAGTCGATACGCCTTCCTGGATTGTGTCGAATGTCATACACCTCGTCTTATCTTTGAGCACGCCATCTACCAGTTCAGGAACCCACCACTCTCTCCTCCAACAACATTGCCCAAGCCAAAGATCGAGATTTCAACAGAGCAGGACTCGTTGAATCAAGGGACAGGAGAACAAGAAGCGGAGGAAGGGTCAATATCCAACAAGCGGAAAAATACGACACGGGGCGACACCCGGAAAAAACAAAAGACGGGCATCGCCATTACCAACGAGCACATCTGGGACAAGTGCGAAAACATCAACGAATTTGTCGAATGGTGCCGCAAGATCTGTGATCAAGACGACATGGACGACAGCAACAACACGAGTCAAGACGTGGGCCCCGCTGGAAAGGATACCCGCTACCTGGTCCTGGATCGCGCAGAACGGCTTCGCGACACGGCACCGACCCTGATTCCGGTTCTGATGCGTCTCCAGGAGCTGACAGGACGCAATATCTGCGTGATCCTAATTACCCAGATCGTGTGGGAGAAATTCCGATCCAAGACAGGAGGGTACGAGCCCATTGTGCTCAACTTCCCACAGTATACCAAGACGGAGACGATTGCGATCCTGGAGCGTGATATGCCCAGCGGGGAAGATCCAATCATGTACATGCGGTTCGTGGATCTGGTTTACGATGTCTTTCAGCGCAACTGCAAGGACTTGAACGAGATCCGTCACTTGGTCTCGCTGCTTTTTCCGTTGTACGTCAAGCCTGTCAAGGATGGGAAGAGTAAGTGATTTCTTTTTTTGTTTGGTGGCGCATGTACTTCCTGTTGTTGCTCCCGTAGACACTAATGTCGCTTTTTTATGCCTACTATTGGCAGTGCAATCTACTGAGGTGTTGAAGCTGCATCGGCACATCCAAGCATACTTTGTCGAGGCCATGGATAAGCTCTACCTGCGAGAGATCTCAAGTATGGAGTGGTCGGATCGTACACTGCAGATTGCTTCCAAATCAGAAGGACATCATGACTCGGGGTTGACAAGGATCTCTGGCGCCCCAGGCAGCGAACGAGCCATGATGACAGCTGTGGATGTTCAGAGTAAGATACACGCCTTGTCTGTAATTTCGTCCGATAGGAAGATATGCTCGCTATCGAATCACAGGTTTGTTGTTGAAAGACAAAGCCGATTAACGCCTCTATTTTTTTTTTTTTTTGTTTTCTTCAGACATATTCGACCTCCCATACTTCACCAAGTTCATTCTCATCGCTTCCTTCCTCGCCTCCTACAACCCCCCAAAACTCGACATGCGCTATTTCGCCAAGGTCTCGAACCAAGGCGGCAAGATGACCAAGCGGGCCAAGAACGCGGCCGCCAAGAAGCACGGGCATGAGCAACTGGGCTCCAAATTCCGCCAGCAGCTCTTGGGGCCCAAAACCTTCCAGATCGAACGCATGCTCGCCATCTTTTACAGTATTCTCGATGAGGAGGTGGAGGAGAATGTTAATGTCCACACCCAGATCGCGTCCTTGGTCTCGCTCCGTTTGCTGCAGCGGATCACGCCCATGGATAAGCTTGACTCGATCAAGTGCAAGTGCAACGTCAGCTACGAGACCATCAAGGCGATCGCCAAAAGCACAAAGTTTGATATTGACAAGTATCTCTACGACTTTTCATAAAGAAAATAGTCTCATGTACATAAACAAAGAAAAATAAAAGACATTTAATGGCAAGCATAAGGATAGGTCTTGGGATCGTCCTATGGTTTTTTATTTTCTAATATGTACACTGATGGGGTTTGTGAAGACAAGAACCTTTTAAGCCTTGGCGAAAGCCTTGCCCTTGGAAATGTTGCCCTTGAGCTCGGGGATGGCGGCGTCGATCAAGCTCTGCTCGTAGGCGTTGACCTTACCCACAGGGTGGATCTTGGCCACTCCCTGGGGGCCCAGCTCCACATTTGTGGCAAAGTACTCAACGTCCTGGCCTGCAAACACGTCAGATTTGACAAACGTGGGCTCGATCACACCCTTCTTGCCCCCGACCGTGGCCTCGAGGAGCGAGTTGGTAAAGCGCGCGCCGGCAAAGGCCATGGACAAGGTGGCAGATCCGGTACCGTTCTTGGCCTGGACGACTTCGTCGCCGCCAAACTGGATGCGCTTGGTCAAGGCCTTGACCTCGGCGTCTGAGAAGGAGTGGCCGGACTGGGAGAGCAAGGGGACGATGGTCACGCCTGAGTGACCACCAATGACAGTGATCTTGGCCTTTTCGGTCGGGATCTTCTTGACCTCAGAGACAAAGCGCGAGGCGCGGACGACATCAAGAGTGGTGACGCCGAAAAGACTATTTGGATGTGGTAGCAAAAAATAGAAGAGGTTTTTTTTTTTGGGGTGAACAAGAATGCCATGGTGAAAAACAAAATAAATTAGTAAACATGTGCTTCCCTGAAATGAAACACAGACGTTTTCTTTTTTACTACTTGTGGTGCATGAACTCACCGCTTGGGGTCAAAGACACCAGCCTTCTTGAAAACCTCGGCAACAATGGGGACGGTCGAGTTGACAGGGTTGGCAATGACCAGGATGTGGGCTTTGGGGCAGTGCCTAGATTTGAAACAAAAAGTAAAGGCATTAGATCCAAGACCGGTTATGGGCTTGAAAAATTCTCAAACTCCAAAAGAAAAGAGACTTACTCAGCGCAAGCAACAGCCAAGTCGCGGACAATGGAAGCGTTGGTGTTGAAGAGATCGTCACGGGTCATACCGGGCTTGCGGGGGACACCAGCAGGGATAACAACAACGTCGCAGCCAGTCAAAGCGTGCTTGAGACCATCATCCTTGGGGATGTGGCCAGTGACCTATTGTTCGATTTTTATTTTTTTATATCAAAAGTAACATGAACTTGATTAAATGCCACTTGCTTTTTGCCTTGATAAAGAAGGGCACACACACATGAGAGACATAATCGGGTTGTCATACCTTGGAGTCAGTATTGATATGACTCAAGTCGGCAGCAACACCGGGAGTGTTGACAATATCGTACAAGGACAAGTGGGAGATCAAAGACGACTGCTTCAAGAGAAGAGACAAGGGCTGGCCAATGCCACCGGCAGCACCAAGGACGGCGACCCTAGAAAAGAAAATAGCGCACACGCGTTTTTGGGTGTCGATGTTTTTAGCGTGGTTGATCTTTCCAATGGGTCTAATCCAAGTAGCGGCTTTCAATATGCTTTTCCCCACACTTACTTGGCAGCGTTCTATTCCAAGGAATGAAGTTGTGAAGGAATGAGCAAGAATGGTCAGGCCATGTGTTTTTGCATTCTGGTAGAATGGCAATAAGTTGAGACTGGACCTCGAAGACTGGGATACTCACCGAAGACGTGGAGGTAGAGAAGGCGCGCTTGGCGAAGGAGGAGGCCTGGCGAGTGGCGAACATCATGATGAGGATTTTGTTGGGTGAGAAGGATGAAAGGAGTGGGAGTGCAGAAGAAAGAAGAGGAAGAAAAGGAAAGAGGTGGGCGGAACATCCGCCTTTAATAGAAGAGTGAGAGGGTCTGTGTCCTCAGTGGGGGACGCTCTGTCCCGTCCATCCCGATCAGAGTTCATATGCCCCGCCTTTCCTCTGATGTCTCGCAACAACCCAATGGAGCCTTGTGGCACGTGACAGCTGAACATGCGATATTTTTTATTACTTGAGTATTCACAAACGATTAGTATTTTGACCTGAAGGTATACAGTGGTTCCCTAGTCTTGATCTGCTTTACATGTGGAACAGCTCCTGCATGTTCATGGGGCGGGACGAGCTCAGCTGGGGCTTCTGCTTGTACTTGTCCTTCAACAAATCGCGGATGTTGCCCAACATCTCCTGGTAGGACTGGACAGGGTTTTCACGAATGCTGTAGAGAAAAGATGCAAAGACATATTCAACGTTAGTACATGAAGGATAAACTTGTTTCTTTCGGATTCAAAAAAAAAAAAAAAAAAAAAAAGTCGCTAGGTATATTCACTTACCACTTGGTAAAGGCATAGGTCATGGCGCCGTTGGAGGAAGTGTTGCCTCCACGGGTAATACTGACATCGGCAGAAGTCTGATCGTCCTTGCATCTATGTTTCATAGGATACAGAAGTTACGTAGTTCAGCACCTCTTGCCATAGTTCCCATACTAGATAGCCATAGTGCAACGATAGGCAAGGCAACTCACCCGCTGAACATGATGACATCGGCATCAGCAGCCTTCAGTGACACCTGGCGGGCAAACTCCTTCTCTTCCAATTGGAGCTTCTGCCACTTCTCCTGGAGCTCCTTCAATGCTTCGGCATCAAAATTGCCCTCGACCAGTTCGTGGCCCAAGTTGGCCAAAGCAGACGAACCACGAATGTATCCAGTGGCGGCGTAGATGTAAGGCAAGTCCAAAGCCGATCCAGAGTGGCAGCAGTCAAACAATACAGTCAGACGGACACCGGGGGGCAGCTTCTTGACGACATCCCTGTGGAGCTCCTATAAAAAGGATCAGGTCCCGAACATTGAAGACAAATCGTCAGGACAACTCTTTGGGTGCCCAATACCAATAGAAGCAGAAATGCGTTGACTTACGTCGTCGATGATGACACCGTTCTCGGCGTGATCCACGGGGAAGATGCAGTTATCTTGTCCGTCGGTCTCATCTCCATCCAAATCGCGAACCTGACCGCCGTGCCCAGAGTAGTGCAAAAAGTACCTAGTGTGTTAAATACAGCGTGTTAGTAACGCCGAAATAGGAGTGCATGCTCCTTCCTGTCGAGAAAAGAAAAGTTGAGTGACATACGAGTCGTTCTTCTTGGCGTCATGAATAAGCCACTTGAGATGGTGAAAGATGTTCTCGCGAGTAGGCATCCATTGGGTGCCGACCTGGTCGTCGCTGAGGACACGGATGTTCTCCTCTTGGAAACCAACGCTGAGCAAGAACTTCTTCATGTCAGCAGTGTCATTGACACATCCTATTGATCGAGATTCAACACCTATTAGTCAAAGGGGGGTCATCATGCAACATCGCATCTTTGCATCACGCCACACACATACCATGCAGAGGGTTGGCAAGTCCAGTGTAGTTGATACCGATCAACAGTGCACGGCGGTCGCCGGTGCAGTCGGAGAGGTGCAACTTGGTGCCATCAGCCTTCTTGACCTCGAGGGTCTGGATGTGAATCTTCTTGACCTCCTCTGGGGGCTCATAGCTGTCCGCAGGCTCAGGGCTGGGTACCACGGGGGCCTGTGTGACCTGGACAGTGGCGGTGTGATGGACAGTAGGCTTGTTGTTGACAGGCTTGCTGTTAACGGGGATAGTGGGCAAAGGCTTGAGCTCGGCGTCAGACTTGCCCATGTTGAGCGAGAACTGGAGGCGAGTCGATAACAAAAAAAACAGTCAGGTCACCATTTTGAGGAGGAGCAGCGCGTCCAATCTGGTCTACTTACTCGCTTGAAGAATTTTGAAAAGGAGTTGGGCTTGCCCGATGAAGACGAAGTGGTGGTGGTGGTCTTGGTCACCTTGCGGCCGTTATCGTCAATGGTAGACTCGACAACCACGGTGGGCTCGGTCTTGACAACACCGCCGCCGTGCTGACTGTTGATGGTGTTGTTGATTTGATTGAACTGGTTGTATTGCTGCTGCTCTTCGGCACCGTTTTCGGCATCGTTCTCGGCACTATACTGGGCGCTATGTTGGCCAGTGCTGCCGTTGTTGCTGTGTCCGTCGCCGTTGTAACCGGAGGAGGATGAAGTCTCCTGGTAGTGGTAGGTTGCCTGTCCGTTGCCATTGGTGGGAGCGGGCCCTTCAACAGTGCTGGACGAGATAAGTTGTGCGCCAGGAGGCAAAGGGGTTCCGGCGGGAACCTGGACCTGGTGGGTGAAGGTCTTTGTGATACGAGTTTTTGTTACCTGGAAGAATTTCAACCAAAACGTTGAAAAAAAAAGGGCGCTGTTAGTGTCGGTTTTCCTAACGCGTATTTTCTTCGAGTCGTCGAGTCAAGATATTCCAATTGAAACTGGGCCAACAGTCTGAGAACTATGGTGCACATACTTTACGACCATCGGGCAAGACGGTCGTGTACTTTTCTGTGTGGATAACGGGTTCGCCTTGTTCCTGAGACATAGTTAGCAGTTTTTGTGTTGGGAAGGTGGAGGTTGTTGAGGGATGGAGAGTAAATGAATGAATGGGTTGGGGGTGACAATGAGGGAATTAGCCTGGGAAGAAAGATGTACAAGCGGCCAGAAAGGGTTGGGGTTGGGATTGGGGTTGGTGAGTGAAGGAGCAGTAGAAATCGAAGAGGAAGAAGTGAGAAGAGAAGAGAAGAAGAAGGAGACGGATACAAAAGAAAGAAAAAAAGATGGGCAGGCAGAAGAGGCATGACACCTTTGAATATGGCCTATCTCTCCTTCCTTCTCTCCATCTTTTTTTGCAGTTTGCACTGTATGCCATTCAGTCCCTGTGTTGCTTGTTTGTGCTCCTTTGTGTGCTCTCCATTGGGCTGATTTTGCATGTACGATTTTCACAATCGTACCTTTTTGTATGATTGTATGGACCGGAACTGGATATCGATGTGCGATGCTTGGAGTTGGAGCAGTAAAATGGTTCCCGAGCTGACTTTTTTTTATTCCTCGCTCGATCAGTCCAGTAAGTAGAGTCCAGTACCTTTTCTAGTGTAGCATCCATCCCTGACTGGACAGTCTCATCTCATGGGCGGGAACATGGCCACATAAGATACTCCGGAATATGAACCTATCCCATGGAAGAATTCAGAGCGACCATGATATGCAGGGCTGAATAAGAAACAGGATCAGGAACAAAAAAAATAAAAAATAAAAAGTTGGTCTGGGATGGGATGGGATGAGATGGGACCTTTGCTCTTGCTCTGCCCATGCTCGAACCCTAATTGCCGGGAGCCCTTGCCCTGCCCTGGTCCTTCCTTCCATCTATCCATTCACACTCACTCCGCCTCACATTGGCTAAGGAATATATGTGAAGGAGATGAGCAGGAGCACCGCTCCTTGCCATTCGCAACTGCACTAGTGCGGAAAGATGGATAGACATTCCCCCTGCATCTGCTATTAGCATCCATTCGGTCACTGCTGACGAGAGTGCTCGAGCAACGGAACAAAGAAATTGATTCTCCAAAGTGGTTAGACTCGTCACTCGACGACAACGACGAAACAAAATAACAAAAAAAAAAAAAAAATGCGCCAATGCCCAATGCGACGAATACTGTTTGGAGGATGGATGTCCAATTGAACGAACACGGACAACCCAAGGCGCTCGCGCATAATCTCGCCACGATGGACGACGAACATCACGGAACAAAGACTTGAAAAAACACAGCCTTTCCTTTTTTTTTTTTTTTGCTCTTCCCGCTGATTTTAATTCCATCTACCCTTTCTATTCTGGACACAAAATGGTGCCTCATATGTCCCTGTGTTCCGGTCGTACGACTATTCGCACTCTTTTCCCGACCATCACACTTCGAGCAACACTCTCCCACTTGCACATCCTCATTCACATCCATGAAGAACAGAAAGCAAACAAACAGCAATCGAATGGACACACCAGGGCTCAATTTTTTCTTTTTCAATTTCGCAACAAAATCAGTTGAAAAACCTTACGGCCAACACCCGCCATGACCTTCACAGTGTACCTCTCCTCTTACATTTGCTTATGTCATATCGCGTTCGAGGTGTCATGCACAACCATGAGTGTTGTGTGGTTGCCTTTGGGCTTCCAAGGTGTCGATCGCATCTAGACCACGGCGTGGTTCGTAGGTAGTCAATTGGTTTTCGCGTAGATGATGGGTGCTGAAAGGCCCGTGCTATTTTTCCAATATGTCTCAGGAACAAAGTGATCAATTGGTGCATACACAGGGATTAAAATATCTCCTGGGAAGGACATTGATTTCACTACGCTCCATACATTGCTATCAAAAAGCGGCGCTAGTTTTGCAAGCCCCATTTCTTCTAGTGTCTTGAGGCTCGTAAAAAGATACTACAGCCTGAGGAATGCACTTTGTTCAGACATGAATCCACTTATGCTCGTAGAGAAATAGCTCCTTGAGCAACACCAGGAGGTCCTTCGAGTGTTGTGACTCCTGCTGGTCCAAACGTGGCTCCATATTCCATGCCCTCCCGACAGCAAACCCCCTTTGGTCGACTCTCGGGGGTGGGGAAGGAGAGCCTCAAAGAAAGAAAGGAAAGGGAGAGGAGGAGGAGGACGAGGAAGGAGGTAGAAGATCTGAAAGAGACACCGCAGTCGCACGCACTGCCACCCAAAGTCACGTTTCTTGTCTAAGCCTCCGATGGCGCGGACTCCTTGGGGTGTGTCGTTCTTGCTCGTCCCTCCTTTACCATTTTATTGCCACCAGCTCTACATTCATTAAGTTGACGTTCGTTCCTTTCTTCTTTCTCTTTTCTTCTGCACTACTTTCCACACACCTCTCATTTCACTACATCACAACAAGTAACTCACATACATACTCTCTTAAAGAAATCTCTTCGACAAGAAAGAACAATCTCACCAACCAAAAAGAGGACTACAATCCAAGCTCACTGAAAACGCGTCATGTCCTCGTCCAAAGCCTTGTCCAGCCCTCCACCACACGGCAGTGATATCCATGCCACCTGGACCTTTCTGGAACAGGGCATTGACCAGATCATGAATCGACTGGAAGATGGTCTGACCTACAAGAGATACATGGAGATTTACACGTAAGTTCCTTGACCCATTCCGTCAAAGGCTGCTTCATTTGAGAAGAGGGGTGTATCCCACTGGACTTGTGCTTTTGCGACAATAACCTCAAGGGGAATTTGCGAATCCACAGTGAGGTCTTGCTACAAAAATGAGTCAGGATAATGGGCAAAACGTATGGCAAAGAAAGAGGTGTGGTGCCGCAGCGGCAGTGGCTAAGAGCACATCAATACCCTTGTGGCAAAATATGGCGAAGCAAAAGTGGAGTGTAGTCCCTTTTGTAATTACGAATACGAGAGTGACAAAGCCATGATGGGAAGCCAAGGAGCTTGACAGGAGACAAACAAAGACAATTATGGCAAGCCTTGCGAAAGCAAAATGACTGACCCAAAGCTTGTTTCTTACGTACCTGAATTGTTCTTCAATAGTGTCATCTACAACTACTGCACAACAAAGACCACCAACGATGGAATGAGCGCCTCCATTCAGACCCGAGGTATGTCCATCTCTTGAATATGGACATGGACAGAAAAAGAAATAAGCACTTGTTGAACTACGCCTCCAAGCTTACAGGGAGACAGGCCGTAGTTTTGCAAAACTGCGCCCCACGACCGAAGCACCATATGAAGCCAATTGACATGGCTAACCGTATCTCATTTATGTCCTTTTGTTTTAGGTGCCACTTTGGGAGGCAGCGACTTGTACTCTCATCTCATGAGATACTTCCACAAACACCTTGACGTGATCCGCAAGGACTCAGAAAAGTTCATGGATGTATCTCTTCTGGAGTACTACACCAAACAGTGGGTCAAGTTCACCAACGCCTCCACCTACGTCCATCACTTATTCACCTACCTGAACCGTCACTGGGTCAAGCGCGAGATTGACGAGGGCCGCAAGACTGTTCACGACGTCGGCACTGTACGTTTTTTCATGAGATTGGCGTTGACCATAGTGGCGTTCGGGATAAGCATGATCTCTTTCAAATTCCCACCTTACTAATTTACAGCTCTTGCTTGATTTTTTGTGTAGCTTGCCCTGGTCAGTTGGAAGGACAGCTTGTTCAGCCATGTAGAGCGCAACGTTATGACCGCCGTTCTTCAGTTGATCGAGCGCCAGCGTAACGGAGAGTCAGTTGAGACTGGTCTTTTGCGCAATGTTGTCACATCGTTCGGTAGGGATTATAACGCTTGGATCAGCACTGAATATCAAAAGGGCTTTGAATTGCTAACCTAACCCCATTCTTTTGTCTATAGTCTCTTTGGGATTGGATGAGAACGACTCGAAGAAGACCACTCTGGAGATCTACCGCGATTTCTTTGAGAAGCCTTTCGTCAGTGCGACCGAGGTGTACTACAAGATGGAGTCTGAGAAGTTCTTGAGCGAGAACAGTGTCACTGAGTACATGAAGAAGGTGATTAGGACAAACAGAAGGCATTGCTGGGTGATATCTCCATCGAGGTCTGATCAAATAGGCTAACATTGATTTATTTCATCAATGCGTTCTCTCTAGGCTGAGGCTCGCCTGGCCGAGGAGGAGAGTCGTGTCCAGATGTACTTGCACGCTAGCACTCACAAGCCTTTGATCCAGACCTGTGAGACCGTGCTCGTCAAGGGCCACACCGAGATTATCTGGGAAGAGTTCCAAAATTTGTTGAACCAGGACAAGCAGGATGATCTCTTCCGTATGTTCTCCCTGTTGCTCCGCATCCCCGAGGGCTTGGATCCTCTTCGTGCTCGTTTCGAAGCCCACGTCCGCAAGGCTGGTTTGAGCGCCATTGAGAAGATTGCCACAGATGCCGAGGCCTTGGTAAACATCTTTTCTGTTGTATGATGAAAGGCATCAGGTGATGACCAAGGTTTGATATTAACTTTTTTTTTTTTTTTTTTTTTTTTTTTTTCAAATTTGTGTTAAATAGGAGCCAAAGGTTTACGTTGATGCACTATTGGAGGTTCACAAAAAGTATAACGACCTGGTACAGACTGCTTTCCGTGGTGAGGCTGGATTCGTTGCTTCGCTCGATAAAGCATGTCGCGAGTTTGTCAACAGAAACAAGATTTGCAAGTCGTCGACCTCCAAGTCTCCCGAGCAGCTGGCACGTTACTGCGACTCGCTTCTCCGCAAGAGCGCCAAGAACCCCGAGGAGAGCGATTTGGAGGACATCTTGAACAGCATCATGACCGTGTTCAAGTACGTTGAGGATAAGGATGTGTTCCAAAAGTTCTACTCCAAGATGTTGGCCAAGCGTCTGGTCAACGGTACCTCCGCCTCAGACGACGCCGAGGCCAGCATGATCTCCAAACTCAAGGAGGCCTGCGGTTTCGAATATACCTCCAAGCTTCAGCGCATGTTTACAGATATGGGACTTTCCAAGGAGTTGAACGACGCCTTCAGGGACAAGATGGCACAGAACCACGACGCTTCAGACAACACAGTCGACTTTTCGATTCTTGTTCTGGGTACTGCCTCATGGCCCCTGCAGGCGCCCTCCACGTCCTTCAACTTGCCCGATGATGTTGTCAAGACCTACGAACGCTTCCAGAGATTTTACCAGGACAAGCACTCTGGTCGTAAGCTGAACTGGCTCTTCCAGCTGTCCAAGGCCGATCTCAAGACCAACTACACCAAGGGCAACAAGACTGGATACTCGTTCCAGGTCTCGACCTACCAGATGGGCATCTTGCTCCAGTACAACAGCGGTCTCGTATATAGTCTCGAGGATCTTCAAACACAAACGAACCTGAACATGGATATTTTGACCGGCGCTCTGGGCATTCTCGTTAAGGCCAAGGTTCTTTTGCTGGAGACCGGCGAAAACGTGGGCGATGCTGGTACGCGGTACGAGCTCAACACAGAGTTCAAGAGCAAGAAGATCCGTGTGAACCTGAACTTGCCCCTCAAGGCCGAGCAGAAGGTGGAGACGGAAGAGACGCACAAGACGATCGAGGAGGACCGCAAGCTGTTGATGCAAGCGGCGATTGTGCGTATCATGAAGACCCGCAAGGTGATGAAGCACGGAGCCCTGATGACGGAGGTGATTACCCAGCTCCAGACCCGCTTCAAACCCCGTGTGCCCGATATCAAGAAGTGTATCGATGTCCTACTCGAGAAGGAGTACATTGAGCGTGTCGACGGCCAGAAGGACACTTTCTCCTATGTTGCCTAAATCATTGGACATTTGTACTTTTAGTCAGAAGGTGGAGTCTTGCAAGGATACGTTTGCGGAAGAAACCATATATTTTGTTGGGAAGGAAAAAAATGAGAATCAAAGAAGAAATAAATCCAAAAACATCACCGACGTTACTGTTTTAACGAGTGAAAATATGAGAGTTGTGTGGACGGAGTCGATTGCGAAAGAGAGACAAGAAAAAAAGTCAGAGGAACGTTCTCCAATGTTGGCGCAAAGTCTGGTCAATGTTGGAGAGACGAATGATGAATTAAGTGGTTCTTTTTATTTTTTTTACTTCGGTATAGGAAACGAAGAAAATGCAGGCAAAGTAAGTCGAAAATTAAGATAAGTAATTAGATGGAGTGGGATACAATGATTAAAATGTGGACAAAGCACGTTATTGGGCTTTGGATTCTGGGATTTCATGAGAAGCTACGTGGACACTCTCCAGCATCACTGGGGCGCCGTTGTTGTAGCTCACCTCATTGTTGTGGCCCTTGTGGCTGTCAGCGCTGCCGCTGCTGCTCGAGGCCGTTCGGGAGCGGTGGGTGACAACAAGCTCTTCCCAGCGAGTGGAGTCGCCAGCGCCCGAGGACGACTGGCGCATACGGAGATCAAGACCGTCGCACCAGCGGACTGCACCAGTCAACCAGGTGTTGTACTGCATGGGGACAAAAGCGACACGGTCATGCTCGCTGCGGTCGTAACCAATGCCGGGCCCACGCATCCTGTTCATGCGCTTGTTCAAGCGTGCTCTCCTACCGGCGAACGAAGTGTCCTTGGCGGTGGTGATGGTCTCATCGGTTTCGACGTCCTTAAGGGTATCACTGCCAAAGGCCAGGTATTTTTCGTTCTGGCGCTGGAGGCCAAAGTACTCCTTTTCCATGACAACGTCGATCATGGCAATGTAGAGCGACCAGACAGAGTAGGTGATGAAGATAGCGAGGACCACGTCGACGGTGTAGTGCAGGCGGGTGGCGATCACAAAGTAGAGACCGACGGTGATGTAGCAATACGAGAAGTAGGTGACCCACTTGTTCTTGCAGTACAGACGCCATTGAATCGCACAGGTAACCCTAAGAAAGTGGGAATAAGAGAAAAAGCCTGTTTAGATTCCGTCGCTCTTGGCGTAGAAAAAACGCCGTGGGGCTGTTGCCCAGACTTTCTAGGCAATCCGCTGAGCAATATTTCATTAACTCTCCCGTGTATCGCGTGATGGATATGTTGTTTTTGTCTCTACCCCACTCCTTGCCTTGCGCACAAAAGGACCAGGCCCTTGCACCCTAGCTAGTCCCTGTCAATTGATATATTTTGTCATCTGTCCTGTGGTTCCTTGTGATCGCAACGCCTTGTTTTTTTTCCCTGTCAACTTTGCCCCCCTACTTTGCGAACAAAACAAACCCCCATCTTTCATAACAGTCGATAAGGGAGAAAAGTTGCTTACATGAAGGTGGTGTGGCCAGAAAAGATGTCGTCAGTGCATGCCTGCACTGTTCCTGGAATCATTTGGAGAGCAATCCAGAACATGTCCCAGAATCCAGTCTTGGTCGCGGGTACGCATCCCTTCTTGGGCGTGGGCAGAGTGGTGACGGAGAGGGTGAGGGCACGGTACACACTGAGTGTTCCAACAACCCAAAACACACGGCGAAGCACAATTGCACGAGCGGTCCATGTAGGGCAGATAAAAGCCATTCCAATGAGAGTGAAAACAACCGAGGTCATGACAAAAATGTTGGCCGGGGTGATATCCTGTAGTGCTGGGAAGATGTCGAAGCCTCGGTCCTCCAAAAGCACGTTTGTGTAGCCTGTCTCGACCCAACGGTGATCCGAGAACTGGTTGCAGAAAGCCATTCCGATGCAGACAACGGCAAAGTAGACGACCGCGGACACGAATCGGCCGAGCTCCGAGTTGAAAAACCGATGGAGGAGTCCGCGTGGTTTATCAGAGTTGCTGTGTGTTGAGGGTGCCTTGCTTCCAGACATATCGACAGTGTTGCTGAGAGGTGATGACCTCGGGTCGGCGGTGGTTTGCGGGACCATGGTTATGTTGCTGTGTCTGTTGCGGCGATCGTCGTCTGCGATGATGTTCAATGATTCTTTGGAGCCCAGGGATTCGAGCTGCTCAGAGTTGGAAGCCATGGCCTGATCGGAAGAGATGATGGAGAGATAGATAGAAGTACAAAGGATTAATATGCGGAACAAAAAAGAAAGTGGAGTGATCAAGAAAAGGGTGAAATATGGCGCCAAAACATGACTCTCTTTTTTTCTCTCGCACTCGTTCTCGCACACGACTGTGAAAGGGAAGGGAGGCGGACAAATAATGCGTCTCCTCCTTCCAACTAGGTCTCAGACCTCTGCCCCTCCGTCCTCGCACCCTTCCCTCCCTCTTGCTCTGTCCCGACCTACCCCTGATCTGAGCACATACAATTGGCAGCATAAAACACAAGAGGAAAATGCACCGCAGAGACACCAACCCCCGAGGAAAATAGGAGTTCCTGTATCGTGTGGGAGGTTCCTGCTCGCCTTGGCAGGCACCAGAGGGTGGCTGGTTGGGTTGGCAAGTAAAGTCGACAAGGCCAAACCAAGGCATCTCGCTAATGGCACATCCGACGCTCCAACGCCGACAAACAGCACAACACCCACACACCCACTCGATGGTAAATGAATGAAAAAGAGGACATCCAATATAAATAAGCATATTTTAAAGTTGTCCAACTCCACTGTGCATTCACAGTCAGCTCCACTCACTCCGTTTGTGTGTGGGAAGGAGAAAGAAGAGGGATTGACAGTTGCGAGAGTGAGAAACGCAGAGAATAAGGGCCTCCCATTCATTCCATCGAATCCATTCCTCTCATCCCATCACCGTCATTCATACATGTCTCAGGTTGGACAAAGGAAAGTTTAAATGTGTCAAAGGGGAAATGGGTGCCACTCATTGGGTGAAATGATGTGTTTTTGTCGAATGTCGTACGAGAAATGAAGATCGCTTAAAAAACACACTAATGGCCATGAGGTTTGATCAACCCATTAAGCCCTTATTCCCATTTGCACTAATACCAAGACAGAAAAAAAAATAACGGTTGGGAGGTGGTTGTAACTAAACAAAGACGGATGGTATGCAGGGATTTGTGGAGTTGATAAAAGGGTGGTTTCGACTTTTGTTCGGTGTGTGTGTCGTTTTTTTGGGTTACCTGGTAGAGTTGGAACGGTTACTGGACGGAGACGAGGGGCGGGTAGAGGAAGAGTCGAGAACAAGAAGAAGGTCGTGTGGTGTAGTTGGGATGGTTTGGATGCCTTTTGATGCGGGTGTGTGTGTGTGGAATGAAGCAACAACGATTGGTGATGTCGTGCCTGAAGAAGATCCGATGAAAAGCACGGATTTTTAAAAAGGGTCCTTCTCTTTCGTATGGTTAAGAAAGAGAAAGAGAAAGTGAGAGAGATTCAGGTGTGCTTTTGTGTTGATGATGAAGAATGTCAAGGGCAGAGAGATGAGCAGGAGGAGGAGGAGGAGGCGGAGGAGCAGCAGGAGGAGGAAGGAACAGGAGACAAAGAGCGACTGAGTGAGGAAGAGAGAGAGAAAGAGAGGGAGGTGCTGGGAAAACAAAATAGATGGGATTTAAACAAGGAGACGAACGAGATTTGAAGAGAAGAGAAGAGAAGAAGACGAGAAGAAGGAAGAGAAGCGCTGGTGTATAAATGTGTCCCGCATAATGCGACTATAGCAAGCCATGACATGCCTACCTTGCCTGCGTTTGACACACGAACAATGCGCAACAAAAAAACAAAAACAATAAGAAAGCCTCTCCACACCCACCGGACGATCAATAAAACGCAACAACCATGCAACACTCACTGCTGTACACTATGACAAATAGCATGGAGCATTCTTGCCAGGTCGGGCAGGAATCGACTCTGTCGACACAAACGAGGGGAGCGAAGGGGTATGTCGATGTGTTTGTGTGGGCGTGTGTATTTCTCATTCCTGAAGGTGATGTGTCAGGGACCAGGGACAGGTGCCCGTCCAATCCCACCCTTTCGCTGTCACTCTGTCACTTCATCCCTCAATCTCCTTGCCGCAACTGCATATTCGTCGTTTGATTTGTTTTCTTTTCATGGGCCTCATTCCACCCACTCACCTTGTCGACTTGTTCACTTGGTTCTTCCTCGACTGTTCCTGTTGGTCAAGGCAAATAAAGCCCACGCGGGCTATTTTTAATGCGAGATTATATTTTTTTCCTTTCTTTTCGCAAATGAAAAGGGTGTCATAGGTATCTCTAATCACAGGTGCATTTGCTGAGCATGGACATGGATGCCAAACCTGTATTGTTTTATTATTTTTTTTCTCTCCGAACAGAGAAAGAGTCGAGAATGACCATGCGCAAGGTTGCGCTTGGCCAGCACAACCAAGATGCTCCCCTACGTCAGACATCAAAGTATCAACAAACCCTCCACACTCTCCAGCTCAGTCACACCACTCGTCCGCCCCTCGAAAAAAATAATCGCCATTTTCAGTACCACCGAGGGTGGATCGAAAGTCGGCTTTCGGGGGGCTGCAGCCATCTCGCCTTGGCACTTTTTTGCTTCCCAACGGAGCTTCCGATTTCATCGATGTCATACATCGGGGCTGGAGAGTTGCAGACATCCAGAAAGAGATTGCTAAGTCCCATGGTCGTGTCGTGTGTCTTCCACGACAGCACATTGACGTTGGATGTCTTTGTTCGTGGAGTTTGCTTTGTCAGTTGTGTACACAACAACAACCACAGATCCATTCAAAGCTGCGCATTGCTCACATCGTTGATCTCCAAGCCCCTTTTCTCTGCTTGGACATATTTGAGGCCTTTCATGAAAAATTGCTTGCCAAGGTGTAGGTAGACCCACAAGATGTGCCTCTGAAAGAACATCGAAACGTCGTCGACAGCAACACAGGTCCTCCTCGTACTCTCTGCTTACTAGGCATACCAGGATGAGCACTCTGTTCCGAGAAAAGATCGAGTGCAGGCGAACATCGGAACGGATTATGTCACTAGCCAACGTTTCTCATCATTCGACTTGCCCATTATTCCATCACCAAACCGCACTGTGTTTTTCAAAGTGTGTATCGGCATCATCGACGACCAGAGTCGACCATTGATGCCCTTTGAAGAGGATAAGCGTATTCGCAATAAGCATTTTAGCATTGCACACCGCTTGTTTCCTTCAACAACTAGTCGTTTGTCCAAGCGACTTTTATTTCCTGAAAAGTCCATCGGCGGGTGCTTTGCAGTGCGCAAACAGGTTTTCCTATTGGCTGTCAAACCTTATTTGGTTCGAATTCATCCACTCGAAGCGCATTGTCCGGAATAAATGGATACACTGTTCTTCCATGGTCCTCACTCCTGAGGCAATTACAAACACCTTCGTTTTGGCGCTTAACGCGCTTCACCCCTGACATGGTCTGCCCTAGCACCAATGGCTGGTGGACCTAACATTGCAACGATAATGCGCAATAGACTCCACAGCGCTTTACGAAATTGGGACACACGCCTTTATTTGTTCCTTTCATGTGGTGTATGCTTCGACGGCTGCTCAACCGGCCCGGCAATGAAAGGATCAAGGGCGGAGGAATAGAAAAACCCGGCCCAGTTGATATGGCTGAAACATTGCTGTGCACAACATCGTGCTGTTTCCATAGTTCCAAATCTCATCTAGGCTTTGATTTGAGTACAGGCAGGGTGATCCCTTTATACGTCCGCACGCCAAATCACGACCTTGCTCTAGTGGAATATGGAAAAATGGATAGAGTGAGAAGGATCCCAGAGCCTGGAGACTTGGAAACTGAGCTTCACAAAATGTCAAGTCAGTCGCCAGTCGTCGTGCTTTGACATTTTTATGAAGTCCCTTCAGGCTGATTTAAGGGGCGTTCAGTTATGAAGAGTTCTCCATGAGCAATTATGGAGGGTGGCTTTGCATCAAGCTTAAACCTCTTGGCCCATTGTGCATGCTCGTTGTTCTCCAACCACACAAGCACTTAACACATCCTAATCAGACACATCATGAGTACGCGGATCCACCAATTATCGACATTTGAACGATGACCAGTCAAACCTGAAGCACCTCTCCAGCCCCATTCTATATGAAGAGCTCCATTAACTCAGATCGCTCTTTTTTTTTGATTCATTAGGTGGAAAACTCAGCCGCGAGGAATACAGAAAGCAAAAGGACTTGGAGGCGGCGCGAAAAGCAGGAACTGCCCCAGCAGCCAGGGATGAAGAAGGCCGAGAGATCAACCCCCATATTCCACAATATATTTCGGAGGCACCATGTACGTTTCTTATTGATTGGCTTTATGAATTATCATGAGCTTCGACAGGCACTTTTGATGATCTCACATGCATTGCTTATTTTATTATAGGGTATATCAACGACGGTCAACCTTCGCTAAAACATCAAAGAGCACCTAATGCAAACGAAGATCGATTCACAGATGAATGGTACCAGCGTGGTCAGAAGGCGGTAAGATCCCAGACCTTAGAGCTCAGATGTCAAGGTCAGATCATCTCTGTAGCACAGCGAAACTCACTAAATCATCAAACAAACTCTAGGGCCCGGCAGCTACAAAGTACAGAAAGGGCGCATGTGAGAACTGTGGCGCCATGACACACAAGACCAGGGACTGTGTCGAGAGGCCAAGGAAGAAGGGCGCCAAATGGACTGGCAAAAACATCAAGGAGGATGAGGTGGTCCAAAACGTTGAAATGGCCTTTGACGCTAAGAGAGACCGCTGGAACGGCTACGACACTGCAGAACACAAGAAGATTTACGAAGAGTACGAACAGATCGAGGAAGCAAGACGAAAGCTCAAGGAGAGTGAGCTCGACAAGCAGGACGCCAAGGCCGCTGCCATGGCCTCCAAGATGGAGAATAACGCCAACGAGTTTGGCGACAGTGACGATGATGACGATGACGAGGAAAAGTATGCGGACAAGTTCGATATGCCTGGACAAAAGGTGAACGCCAAAACGAGAACCACCATCCGCAACCTAAGGTACGCTTTTTTTTTTTTTTTTTTTTTTTTTTTTTTTTACCTGTCTTTGTTTTATTCGAGGACAGTCGCCTTACACTCTCCTTTTGCCCACAACTATAGAATCCGTGAAGATCGCGCCAAATATCTGTACAATCTCGACCCCAACTCTGCTCATTACGATCCCAAGACCCGCTCTATGCGCGAGAACCCACTCAAGGACCAGGACCCCAACAACCTCATCTACGCTGGAGACAACTTTCAACGATACTCTGGAAACACATCGGACATGGCCAGTCTTCAGCTGTTTGCCTGGCAGGCTTCTGAGAAGGGCTCGGATGTCCATGTGCAAGCCAACCCAACACAGGCAGAGCTGCTGCACAAGAAGTTCAAGGAAAAGAAGGCCGAGCAGCAGGACATGTCCAAGACCAGTATCCTTGCGAAATACGGAGGCGAGGAACACTTGGATGCACCAGCTCGCGAACTGTTGTTGGCTCAGACCGAGAACTATGTAGAGTACTCACGATCGGGACGAGTGCTGAAGGGACAGGAACCGGCCAAGGCCAAGTCAAAGTACCAGGAGGACGTCTACATCAACAACCACACTTCTGTTTGGGGTTCGTTCTGGTCCGAAGGCAAGTGGGGCTACAAGTGCTGCAGGTCCTTCCTCAAGGGCTCGTACTGTACGGGCAAGGCTGGTATTGAGGCTGCAGAAGCGAGCGCAAATCTCCTTTCAAAAGATTAGAGAGAATATAACGCCTTTTATTTTTTTATTGTCCCCAGCTGTTTTTCTATGGATGAGTAGAGGTATGGTTCGTTGTTTAGGAAATATAAACATGTTCGCAAGGAGGGTTTGTGCGTGGTGCTCGGGTTCGGCGATTGTCGGCTCGCAATTGCAGGAAGAAAAAAAAAATGGAGGGCAGTTGTCACTCCCCCTTCCCCCCCCCCCCCTGCGCGCATTGTGGGGCCGTGGAGAGTAGAAAAAGGTTAACGACGGAATGAGAAGGTGGGTTTGGGAAGTGTGGAGCAAGCCAGCATTGGTTTAGAGGAGCTTTACGGAATGGCACAAGCCCCAGTTTGAGCGACAAGGTGGAGAAAGGTGGGTGTGCAGTTTGTGTGTCACGAAGGACCTGACATTTGCCGCCAATTGCAGCCGAAGGGAGTAGAGTGGCACACACGCAAAAAAAAAATCAACAAAGTGATGAGATAACTCTGAGGGTGTGTGAGAGTGTGAGAGTGTGAGAGTGTGGGACAAGGTGCGAGACACGGGAAACCATCTCAGGGTTGTGGTGACGGGGCCTATCATCTTCGCGATAAGCTGAGCTTATTGGGCTCGTCTGTTGTCCAGGCCGTGAAGATACTGATAACCCAAAACTGGTCGGGTCTTGTGAGGATCGGGATGGCCTCGTTGTCATCGTGCGTGTGTGCTTGTCCGTAGCCAATGGGATCCCTTTCTCTCTCGTTGGCTCTTTGCCACTTGGGCATCAAAGAAGGAAGGCGAGTGGGCTTGGACTCTTTTGCCTTCGCCTTCTTTACACACATCTGTCGGTTGCGTGCTTTGTCCATCGATCACTCCCTCTCTTTTATCAGCCTCGTCCTTTTCTCTTCCTTCGCTTCCTTTCCTGCTTTCCAACTTTCTTGCTCCAATCTGTCCATCACACACACACTCTCTCTCTTGCAACTGCCCTTCCTCTCCTCTCCTCTACTCTCCTTCTCCACATTCATTCCCATTTCAATCGATTCGCCTGTTGTTGATTTCGTGGAACCAAGAAACAGAAAAAGAAAAAAGTATCTGCACCTCGCACTGTGTTCAAACTCAACAACTTTATCACGCAGCAGTCGAATTTATTTGGTCCGCCCAACAAAAAAAAGTTTACACCATTCCACACATCACATCCTTCCATTCAATGCCGCCCCCGATGCCTGTCGATGACAATATTTGGAATCTCAACAGGTACTTGCCGCGGAAACACTCTATACTCCTCACGCACGACATATATCTCATCTCATATCGCAAACAAATATCGCACATGTATATCGATTCCAACCACCCAAATTATATTGCCAAAGGGTACGTATGCGAATGACTAACAGATAAGCCCTGGCTTTTGCTCTTCTTTTGTGTGTCCTGTGGGACGTCTCAAACGGATTAGCTCTTCTGATCGGCAACACACAGAAGCCTACGGTTCAACAGAGATCTTTGATGAGTCCAAATACACCTTCCCCCGCGAGCGGATCCCTCTGCAGATGAAAGGTATGTCTGTTGTGGTTGTCTGTGTGTTCTTCGTTGCGAAGCAGCCACATCAAAAAATGGCGAACCTTCATGAAAGATGACTCAATTGCTCTATTGCTGACCCCATTTTTTGGCGCTTTGTTTTTTTTTCTCACAACCCTTTAACCAGACGAGTCCAAGACGCCGCTCGTCATTGTGGCGTGCGGATCCTTTTCGCCAATCACTTATCTGCATCTGAGAATGTTCGGTACGCCTGTCTTTTCTTTATTTGTTATCCTGGATGCAAGGGATCAAAGGAAGCCCAAGGAACCCCAAGAAACGAGGAGATTGGAGCAACTATTACCTACCATACAACTTTCGACAAGAAGCCAGCTGCAAGAAATATGAGCTTCTTCGCCTCTGATCTATTGACCCAGCGCCTGATCGATACCGAGCTTGGCCATGATTTTGATGTGCATGACGGAACAAACTGCTTCCGCAGGACCAACTCAAAGGCAGAGGAAGACTAACCTGTGGATCGTCTTTTTTTTTTTTTTGGACTTTCTTTTTTGTATTGTTTCTCTTTGGCAGAGATGGCCAGGGACCACATTGTCGAGAATACCGATTTCGAGATCATGGGCGGATACTTCTCACCAGTATCGGACTTTTACCAGAAGGCGGGATTGGCAGAGGCAAAGCATCGTGTGCGCATGTGTGAGCTGGCGGTTGAAAAGTCCAGCACATGGCTGATGGTTGACAGCTGGGAAAGTCTCCAAACAAGCTACCAGCGGACGGCCATCGTGTTGGACCATTTCCAGAATGAGCTCAATGGCGCCGACGGCGACGGTGGAGTACGGCTGAAGAATGGTAGGAAATATGCTTCCCCACGCTTTTGGTATTGGCCCGCGCTGATGTCTAGTGTCCAGGATCGATCAATACAGTATACTAACCGCTCCTGTTGATGTTGAATATCAATAGGCGAGTACAAGCCTATCAAGATCATGCTGCTTGCTGGTGGAGATCTTGTCCAATCATTCGCTGCACCCGATGTGTGGGCCACCGCCGACGTATGTCCAGTTTTATTGTGCTTTGTTCGTTTCTTTCGCCCTATTCGACTTTCCTGTACTAATCATAGCTTTCATTTGCAATGGGTCGTAATAGCTTCATCATATCATTGGCAAGTATGGATGCTTGATTCTGGAGCGCACAGGATCGGACGTGTACGAGTTCTTGCTGTCACATGATGTCCTGTACAAGCACCGTCGCAATGTGTTCGTTATCAAGCAGCTGATCTACAACGACATTAGTTCAACCAAGATCAGGCAAGTGTTATGTCATGGTTTTTATCGCAGAATGAAGCGATCGTTTCTTATTCATTTTCTGCTATTAACATGACATCACAAAAAACTGACATATCAATCTCTTGTAGGTTGTTCATCCGGAGAGGCATGTCCATCAAGTATCTTCTCCCAACGGCCGTGGTTGACTATATCTACGCGCAGGGGCTTTACAAACACGACCACTAGAACAGAGCAGCAAACTCTCCTCTCCACAAACCACTCTATCGAATACACATGAAATTGTTGCAGGCAGTTGGAATGTGTGGCTTGGCAAAAGTGCAACGCGATTTCATTGGTTCAGGATCAGTTCGTGTGCGGGCAGTGACTGAGCGCCGAAAAGAGGGGCTCGGTTGATTAGATGCATTGAAATTCAGTTCAAAACCCAGCTCTCTTTTCTTCTTCCATTCATTCATTCATTCAAACAACAAAAGCTTACAATCAACACACAAATGTCCAAGCAGGAAGAGTTCGATCTCTACGGTGACCCCTACGTGGCCACTAGCGGCTCAGGAGGTGCCGACCCCTACGCCGAGGACGATGACGACTACTATGGAAGCCATCATGACCAGGGCTCATCCTACAACGAAAGCAAGAACAGCACAAGTCATGACGCGCCCCCCAAGCGTGGGAGCATTGATCACTCGAGGTCAAGCGATCGTGATTCCCACCATGATAGCAAGCGAGACGATGACCACTACAACAACAGCAAGAACAACAGTGGTGGCCAGGATTCATCTCATGGCGGCTATGAGCAGCAGTACGGCAACAACAGTGGCTCCCGAGACTCTTACCAACAGGGGGGTCAGTCATACCCCAGACAGCAATCGTACAACTCGAATGACCAGGGTGGATCCTCATATGGACAGCAGCCTCCACGCCAACAACAGCAGGCTTCTTCACAGCCAGCAGGACGCGAGCACGGGTAAGAGGGATGGACAAAATGTTGTAGCCAGCACTTTTCACACCTTGTCGAAGAGGTCCCACAACACGTTTGTGCCTCACGACTGCAAACGACAGAGGGTTGGAGAGAAATCTCCATCGGCATTTAGAGGCCCCATCTATTTGAAATACTATAGCCAATGCTTTGTAGTCGACAGGCGCGCTAGTCTTCCTTTTCAGGATAGAACGTCGGACCAAGGAGGAGGTGATCCCAGGACATGACGCTCGAAACCTCGACAGGTGGAAACATCAAGCTCTTTGGAAAACACCAAGCTTCATGTTCCATCGCTCTCGTCACATTTCGCATTGGCACACATACAAGAGGGAGATAAAAAAAAGACAGCTCAGACAGAATTATCATTACAACAGTTATCACTAATGAGACTTTACCACAAGAAAAAGAGAAAAAGAACAAAGATAGGCCGTGTAGAGCTCCAGCAAATACTCACACTACCATCAAATGAAGCCCTGAAAACAAATACCCGCTTTCTAATCTTTCTTTTCTGATGTCTTTTTTTACTACTACTACTACTACTACCACTGTTACTACCATCTTATTGCTACTATTTATCATCGGTTCATAACTCATTTCATTTTATTTATTATCCGCATCCCATTAGAAAAATGTTTATTGGAGGCTTGAACTGGGAGACCACCGATGGTAAGTAGTAGAAAGAGATACTCTGATATTATTTTTATGAGGGGAGGAGGAGCATTGTCTCCAATTGGCATCCGCGCGCCTTTTTCTTTATTGACACTTTAACATGTGAACTCGTGTTGGTGCCTGATTTTAGAGAGCCTGAAGGCCTACTTTTCAAAATACGGCGAGCTGACAGACTGCATGGTCATGAAGGATCCCATCACCAGCAAGTCTCGTGGATTTGGCTTCTTGACCTTTGTGGATCCCAAGAACGTGGACGCTGTCCTGAAGGAGGACCACCACCTTGACGGAAAGATGGTAAAAACAAGTGTATATTAGTAATATTCGGACGATGGGACGATCTTGCTTTTGCTTTCTCGCCTCTAAACACTCTCTTGCTTCCTTTACTCTCCTCTCTTCCTTCCCAGATCGATCCCAAACGTGCAATCCCCCGTGAAGAGCAAGAAAAGACGGAAAAGATCTTTGTCGGAGGTATCCCTGCCGAAGTTTCTGAAGAAGAGTTTGCCAACTACTTTTCACAGTTTGGCCACGTCCTGGACGCCACCCTCATGTTAGACCGTGCCACAGGTCGCCCCCGCGGCTTTGGTTTCATCACCTTTGAATCCGACCGCGGTGTGGACGCTGCCCTGAGCAGACCCGACCTTAGCCTCCACGACAAGAAGGTAAAGCAGAAAACAACTGACGTGACAATTTGTTGTACATGATTGAAACAAAATAGCTGTGGAGAAACCAACACGTCTTGTCGTTTATGATACGCAAACTCCCTAGATTGAAGTCAAGCGCGCACAGCCAAAGCACCGTGAGAGAGGCGCCAACCAGTCCGGCTTTGGTGGCGGATTTGGCGGCCAAGGATTCGGTGGTGGATACGGCGGTGGTCAAGGAGGCTATGGCAACAATGCTGGAGGCGCTGGCGGATACGGAATGAACCCTGCTGCGATGGCTGCCATGATGGGCGGTGGATTCGGTGGTGGATTCGGTGGTGGCCGTCAGGACCCCTATGGCGCCATGAGCGCTTATGCTGCTGCTGCGGCGGCTGCCGCCACCCGTTACGGCGCCGACCCTGCTGCCGCTGCTGCTATGGCACAGAGATACCGCATGGCCGCTGCTGCCGCCGCCGCCGCGTATGGAGGAGGAGGAGGAGGCGGCGGCGCTGGAGGCGCTGGAGGTATGGGTGGCGCCGGAGGATACGACCCCATGGCCATGGCCAACTATTACCGTCAGCAAATGAGTGGCTACGGAGGAGCCAATGGTGGCAACGGATCGAGCTCTGGTGGAGGAAACTATGGTGACCAGGAATCCGGTGGAAATAGAGACCAGTCATCTTCCCAGCGCAGATACGGATCTCAGTCTGGACCCTCAGGACAGGAGAGTGGATCGCGCGACAACAGTGGAGATAATCGCTCATCCTCATATGGCAACAACAACAGCAGCAGTGGTGGTGGTAGTGGTGGTGGTTACGATTCAAGAAGCAGCGGTAGTCGCGATAACTACAGCTCTAGTCGACATGGTTCTTCGAGCTCTGGAGGTCGTCAGGGTAGCTCAGGACCTGTCCGTGGAAATGGTAGCAGTAGCGGCGGTGGATCGTCCTCAAGTGGCCGTGGCGGCGGTGGAGCTTACCACCCTTACCAACGCTAGTGCATGAGGCCGTGCGATTGATTGAATATTAACAAACTTCAGGTTGCAAGCAGAAAAGTCATTAAAATAAAAATTATTTTGCTGTCATGTATATTTTAAATGATTTGCTATGACTTCGTTATCATCCTCCACGCATTTCCTTGATCAGCTCACGTTGCCGGTCAAAGTCCATCTCGCCGTATCCAATCACCTCCATCGAGAACTTGCCCGTTCCGCCAGTCAGCGCACGCAGTGCAGCATCGTAGCCAAGCATGGATGACAAGGGGACTTGTGCCTGGATCGATTTCCGATCGGCCATCCCTGGGATCCCACTTCCAGAACTGCTTGCTCCTGGCGCTGTGTAGGTTGGGTCTGGAGGCGCGTAGACCTGGAACTCGGTCTCGTCGCTCTCAGTGTCTTCTGTAGTTTGTCCGTCCAAGCTCAGCACACGACCGCGGCGCGTACCACTAATGTCGCCAATCACTGTGCCCACATCCTTCTCGGCCACCTCAACGCGCACATCCATGATAGGCTCCAGCAAGACAGAGTTGCTGTCGCTTGCCGAGGTGTTACCACCGAGTCGGATTGCCTCTGTCACTGCTGCAGAGACACAAGAGGAGATCGCTGCGGGCGTCGAGTCGCCACCGTAGAGATGCAAATCTGTCAAGCGTACGCGCAAGTGGGTCTGAGCAAAGCCCAGTAACGGTCCTCGCGACAAGGCGGAGCAAATTCCGTTCTTGACTGCTGTTCGCAACATAGGGATTGGAAGATCTGTCGCACCTGAAGGAATCACAGTGCCGTCCATGGCGGCACGTTCCGATGCGGCTTGAGCACCTGCTTCATCAGTCGACGGGCTCTGCTCCGTCAAAGAAATAATAATCTCGTTGCCATCGTACTCCTCGGGACCCGCGTGATGCTCGATCTCCTTGTTGTTCTTCTTGCCAGACTTTTCCTTCTCACTCATCTCCACTGCTTTTGTATCTTCAACATCCTCCATTCTTTCCAGCCTCTCGACCGAGATACCGACCTTGGCACGACCACGCTTGCCCAATACCTCGCGATCATACTCCCAGCTCGGCACCTGTGACACGACGCCAGCGCCGCGCATCGTCTCCTTAAACGAGATGCGCATGCGACCCATCTCGGCCTTGACCTTGAAATCTGATATCAAGCGCTCTTTGGCCACCTCCAGATGCAACTCTCCCATGCCGCCGAGCAAAGTCTGTCCAGTCTCTTCATCGACACGAACACCAAGCGATGGATCCTCACGGATCAAGGCCTTGATTGCTTCCTCAACAGGCTTCTCATCCGAAGTCGACATTGGCTCCACACTGGCAAAGAACACTGGCGAGGGGACCTTGATACCAGTGAGCGCCAATCCTTTCCGTGGGTCGTGAGCGTCCAGCAGCGTGTCCCCTGTCCTGGTGTCCTTAAGTCCCAAGATCACACCAATGTTGCCCTTCGTGATGTGTGGGATTTCCTCCACGTCCATTGCATACATCTGCAAGAGCTTATTAGCCCGCTCCTTGGTATGGGTCGTGCTGTTCCAGAGCTGTGCACGCTCGTTCAGCTGGCCCGCATAGACCCGCACAAACACCATGGGCCCCCTGCGTGTGTCGTGGACCACCTTGAAGGCCAGCGCACAGAGCCGCTCCTTGATCCCGCCATGTCCAATCTCGACCAACTTGCCATCGGCCATCCTGCCCACAGCTGCGGGTCGCTCCTCGGGCGAGGGCAAGTAGTTCACCACCGAATCCATCAGGGGTTGGACACCAATGTTCCGGAAACTGGCACCGCAGAGCACGGGCACAATGGTCGACGACAGGGTCAGGCGCCGGATCGCTGCCTGCAGATCCTTGGTTTCGATCGCCATGTGGTCCTCCAGCGTCAAAAACAGCTCAATGATATGTTCATCCAGCGCTGCCAGCTGCTCCACCAGTGCTACGCGGGCTTTAACCGCCTCCTGGTACAGTTCCTGATCTGGGTAAGAGGTATCCAACGCCTGCTTCGAGATATTCGCGCCTTTGGAATCCGAGTCCCAGCGTAGGACCTCCATGCTCAGCACGTCGACCACGCCATTGAACCCCACTTCATTCCCATTCCCGGTACTGTTCTTGCCTGCTTCCATGAGCGGGATTTGTACCACCACGGGGCGACAGCCCAGCCGGCTGCGCATCTCCCTGACTGTCCTACCAAAGCCTGCGCCGGCACGGTCCATCTTGTTCACGAACGCAATGCGCGGGATCCCTTGGCGAGCAGCTTGTTGCCACACCGTTTCCGTCTGGGCCTCCACACCGGCGACAGCATCCAGAATCGTGACGGCGCCGTCGAGGACACGGATCGAGCGCTCGACCTCGATGGTAAAGTCCACGTGGCCGGGGGTGTCGATCAAGTTGATCCGGTGGTCCTTCCATCCAAAGGTGATGGCAGCCGAGGTAATGGTGATGCCGCGCTCGCGCTCTTGTTTCATGTAGTCCATAATCGTGTCGCCACTATCAACGTCTAAATTATTTTTTTTCGAAATATGAAACGCTCACGTTTTTTCGTTAGTGAGGAATGTTGACGTTTTCGGTTTTGGGAATTGGTCCATAGATAAAAAAAAACAGGAGTCACTATGTATAATACCTCCAATTTTGCGTGTGAATCCAGCATAGTGCAGGATACGCTCTGTGGTCGTTGTCTTTCCAGCGTCAATATGGGCAATGATTCCAATGTTCCTGGAGTTTTTGATGGCTACTTCAGACTTGTGTGCTTCAATCATCCATGTAGAGGGGGGGAAAAGTGCATTTGTATGTGAGAAATCTGTCACTGAAGCAGCCTACACAGTCTCTAGAATATTCATATCTCGTTTATCTTCATCGGATGAAATTATCTCCCTTCCAATTACCATGTGAACTGTACCAGCGACTTGACTTGGCCAACTGTGATTGTGGGGACCGAGCAACAAGTACTGACGTTGTTGTCGCACTGGAAGAAGAAAGGGCAAAGAGTGACCCACGGCATGGCGCAAGTGCCGTCCGTCCTGTCCAGTTCGAGATGGAGCTCCAAGCTCGTGAGGACAATTGCATTCCTGGGTGAAGTTAGAGATGTTCAAGGATTCAATTCTAGACCCCATGGACGGAGATCCCGAAAAGGCAGAAAAAAAAGTCGCTGTGACCGCTTCAAGGTACACGCCACCAAAAAATTCCCTCATTGCAAAAATTCCTTTTATTCAAGTTATGCATCCAGTCGCTTCTTTTACACAATAACTGTCATGCCAGTACCGGTACCACCAATCTGCGAAATGTCACAGACCGTGCACAGGTTGCCCTGGAACTCGGGCTTGTAGTGTGCACGGCAGTAGGGGCATTGTACGCTGGGTGAGCCGCGGTAGATGGGTGTGTACGAAATGCCGCACACCACAAACGAGTTGTACTGGTCGTAGTCCAGCTGCACCTCGTCCCGAGGGTTGGCCTGAGCAACCTGCTGGATCTGCCGTGCAAGAGTGGCCGCCTGTCCTGGGGGTGCCAGCTCCAACAGTCGGCGCGCGAATGTCTGCGCCGACTGCAGGTTCCTGTGCTTGTAGCATGCTGTCATCGCTGTGCGCAAACTGATGATCATGTGCTTGGGCTGCAGCTGCACTCCCGTAAAGTATGCCGCCAGCTCCAACATCCTCTTGATTCCCTCGGGTGATGTGTCCGTCTGGCCCTCACGGCGAGTCAACTCGATGCTCAAACCAAGAATGTATTCACGGCACACACCAACCAACTGAAGGACCTCCTCCGCCTCGGTAGGGCTCGTGACAACAGTCAGCAATAGAGAGTGGAGAATGCCGCGGAACAGTGTGCATGCCTCCGTGATCTTGTTGGCGGTTGTCGACTTGTACGCCTCCTGAAGCTCCTTGGCAATCAGGGACTGGAAGTTCTTGGTCAGCACAGGAAGAGCCTTGCGCTGGTCAGTCTCGTCGGGGTTACGGCGGACAGGGACCATGAGAGATGGCATACCCTCGTTGCCGGTCAGAATAGCGCGGCTGGCCTGGAAGATGGACAAGAAGTGGTCCTTCAATGGCTCAAAGTTCACAGCTCCCACCTGACGGTTCAGCAGCTGCATGGCTGACTCGAAAGCTCCGGCTGCAACGTGGTCAGCTGCCAGCGGCGAGTTCTGGCACCAAACCTCGGCTTCGCTCTGGCCTGCAACAGGAATCGTCAGTCCACTGCTCTCGGCAACAATCGCGCCAGTCTCGGCATGCAACTCGGCAGCGAGATCGGCATCCAGGTCCCAGCCACCATCGCCATCCATATCCAGGGCATCGGTGGCGTGAAGAGACAGTGAAGCTCCCTTGTGATCCAGAGCGGGAATGCTAAACTCGTCATCCATGCCCCACTGGTCGGCCTGGGGCTCGGCCTCGTGGGAAATAATGGGTGCCTGAGGAGCAACACCTTCCATGTCGCCAGTGAACGCTGCCTCAAAGTAGTTGCGGGAGACAGCCAGCTGCGGCCAGTTCGAGTCGTGCACTCTCATCAAGGGCTGAGGAGGGACAAGAAGAGTGCCGTGGGTGGGGAGATCAGCAACATCCTCAGCAGTCAGTCCTGAGCTTTCCAAGATCTCCTCTGCAACATCATGCATTCCGTGAGTGCGAGCAGTCATGTACGCCAAGGGAGCTATAATCCAATTCAAAAAGATAGTACAAGTCAGCATCCATAAATTTTCACATGTGAACTTTCTATGGCATTTGGATTCATTCATCCCACTTTACCTTGGCCAACCTCTCTCAGCAGACGGATACGCTCCTCGACATTGCCCAGGAACAGCGAGTTGTGGAAGCGAGACATGTAGTCACCACGCAACTCCGCGATCTTGAGCATCTTGGACAGTTTGTCGGTGTTGCCGGTGGCGAGGTACAAGAACGACAGTCGGTCAAAGTTCTTGATGCGCTGGTAGCACATCTCCACAATCTGGTGGTTGCCCTGGCGAAGCGCCTCCTGAGCGAGCTTGACCCAGCACTCTTCCTTGTCCATGGCCTTGGCTGTCTCCAGTCCAACCTCAATGTTGCCACACTCTAGCGCCAGCTCGAAGCGGGTCTTGTCCTCGCGAACAAAGTGAAGAGCAATCTCTGGGTAGCCCTTCTTCTGCAGGTAGGCAATAATCGACTGTCCAACCAGGTTCGAGTTGCGGATGATCTGAAGTACCTCGTCGTAGTTGCGCTTGGTCAGAGCTTGCTTGAAGCGGTACTCGGTGGGATCGATGGGGATAGTGCGGGTCTTGCCGTCGCGGTCGAGGCAGTACACGTTCTTGCCCTTGATGCGAGTGAGGTAGATGGGTTGGTCCAGAGTGCGGATGATGCCGTTGTCACTAATCGTAGAGAAGAAGAGGGCGATGAATAAGGTAGATGGGTTGGTCCAGAGTGCGGATGATGCCGTTGTCACTAATCGTAGAGAAGAAGAGGGCGATGAATAAGAACCTGAAAAAAGACAATCTGGAAACATGATCGCCCATCCTCAAACACCAACAAAAAGAAAGACTTACCCCTGGGGCAGAGCGTATTTGATGTGGTTCAGGGTCGAGTAGATTAGGATGCCGCTCTCGTCCCAGGCCGCGCTCTTGATGCGGATCGTCTCGTGGATCAGGCATGTCTGCTCAAGCGACTTGGTCGCAATCGTGATCGTGTGCTTGCTCAACAGCGCCACATGCGACATGTCTGCAGACCACACCACGTACTTGACAGGGGGTGTGGTCACCTCCGAGATGGTCCTGCGCTGCTGGATGTCGTACAGGATCACCGAGGTAGGGGTGCTGAGCAACAGCTGTCCAGTGCCGGCATAAAAGATCTCATTGACCACGCCGGGGGATTTGAACGACTTGGTGCTGTTGTTCTGCAGATCGCGGATCGTGATCATCTGGGTGGCCTTCTCCAACACAGCGAATCGGTTGCGTGCAATGAAGATGGCCGAGTTGCCCGATCCACGCTTGCCTTCGTTCGAAGGTGCCTCGCCAGAAAAGTCCTTGGGCAAGCTGTGCAGCTCGTACGTGCCTCCATCGACAGTCGATGTGATCAGCACAGCGCGCTCAGCGGGGTTGTATGAAAGTGCGCGGGGCTGCACAAACTGTGATCCAGCGCGACGGACAGAGAGCACGGCACTGTCCTGGTTGTTGGAATAGTCGTACACGCGGAGGTACTTGTCCTTGACGTAAAAGAGGTTGGACTGGTGAACAGCATAGGCAGGGCGCTCTCTCTCCAGCTTGAACACAATCAGACCATTGTCGTGGCCTGGGATGTTGTAGAGTCCACCATGGTTAGTATTTATGCTCCGGATGTTTTTCATATGTTTCTCGCATAGAGTCATATCAGTCATATCCATCAAGATCCATTACCTGCTGCAAACAAGTTCAGCTCGGGGTGGGCTGTCAAGGCCCAGAAACGGTCGTGCTCACGGCGGAAGGTCTGGACTGCAGTGCGCTTGGACATATCCCACACACGGATGGTCTTGTCTTCGGCCACAGAGATGATCAGCTCCTGGCGCTGGTGGAAAATGGTGCACGAAACGTTGTTGGTGTGTCCGCGGCAAGTATCAACCTCCCATGCCTTTGTTTCTATGCGACATAAAAGACGTGATGCAGTCATGTTTGTTTGGGTGAGCTTTCAAGGTTCCTTGTTCCCTAGTAGTGTCAATCACTTTCTGTTTCGCCCTCGATGCCCGAATGTCCCAGCCGTTTCTTACCATTCATGCGCCAGAGCTTGACCTGGCGATCGTCACCGGCAGAGACAATCAGAGGAAGAGTAGGGTGGAATGTGGCCCAGTTGACGCTACGATCGTGTCCCTCCAGAACATATTTGACAATAGCATCGGTGCTGCCAAAGATGTCGGCTTGCTGCGAAGCACGGTGTGCACTCTCGTCGTATGAGACTGTACCGGGTGCCGCGTTCTTCTTGCGGAGACCTATGGGCAATATTCAATATTCACAAACGAACAGTCAAATGGTCAAAGTGAGTCCTACTATTCCCCATATTCTCGTGTTCCAACCTAGAAAATTGCCACGTATCCTCCTTTGATCCGCCCTTGAAAATCCAAAAAAAGAGATCGCCTATGGCAACGTACCGGAAATGTCCCAGACACGGACGGTCTGATCGAGCGAGGCAGAAACAATGAGGTCCTCCTTGGAGTGGAACTGGGCGCTCATCACGTAGTGGTTGTGTCCAGTCAAGATGGCGATACAGTTGCGCGACTGCCAGTTCCAGATGCGGATCGTCTGGTCATCCGAACAACTGAGGATCCAGGGGTACTCGTGGTGAAAGTAAACGGTGCGCACATAATCCAAGTGTCCTGTGAGTGTGAACTGGCAGCGCCTTGTCTTGTAGTTCCACACCTTGATCTTGTAATCGTCACCAGCCGACACGAACAGTGGCTGCGAAGGGTGGAAGGCAACTCCACGAACAGGGCCTAAAATTCAAAGGATAGTTGAGTCAGCACATCCAAGATCTCCAATGGATTACGATTATCGATCACGGCGTCTCGTGTATGTACCATCGTGCTCATCGAAGCGTTCGAGGAGAGTGCCCATGCGGTAGTCCCAGAGTTGGACGGAGCCGTTGTGGAGAGCAGCCAGGATCCAGGGACGCTTGGGGTGGAAAGCGATTCCCTTGACGCGGTTGCTCTTTGACTCGAACTAGACAGTGTAAACCACAACGATGACAATGGAGAACATCTGGTAAGCCGCATGTTACAAACATTCCGTCTTCACCTTCTCTTCGCGACAGGCATGAGTAGGCACCTTTGTAAGCATCTGCATCTTGAATGGACGAGATGAAGTTCAGGCGAAGATGCTTTTTTTAGAAAGGTGGAGAGGGAAGGAGAGTCGGTAGTGTATCGTTCTTCGTTTATTCCTCGGTCGTTCTTTTGCTTGGCTGGGTGTGCTATGCTTCTCCTGCAGGTGGGTAGTGCGAGATGGCGACAGGTGCAGACTGGATGGAGAACAAAGGGATGATGAGGTCGAGAAGGATGGATGGAATGGGATGAAGGTGATGATGGGCGAAACGGGCTTGAGCCTGCAAATTCAAATTTTCCCGTGAAAAAGCAGTCGAGTGAGGTCCGATTTGGTGTTGCAGGGAGACCCTCGTTGTCGCGTCTTTCAAAGGCAATTATCGCCTTGTCTCGCCAACACCAGTTTAGCGCGCTCTTTTGTCATGAATACATATGTACATTGACAATGGTTATTTGGTCAGCATATACGATAGCCACTTCAAAGAATATATTATCATTCAAAATAGGTTAAGAATCGCTAGGCACTTTTATTCCCTTCTTCGAACAAAGCTAGGAATAGAGGGCACAGGACACCAGAAGCAAAAGCGGTGGGCGGCTTTAGCGGGTCTAATAGGACATGTCAATTGATGGAGGAAAAGGCTCATTAGTGTCCTGGTCAATCATTATAGCATCTCATAAAATTACTATCATATATATATATATTAAAACTTGTTCGTACCTTGGTGAAGCCAATGGCAGCAGAGTTCTCACGGAAGCACTGACGGCAGATGTTGAGACCGTACTTGCGGATCAAACCAGCGGGGTGGGTGCAGACACGGCTAGATATTCGGAGTGGGAGGAAACGTGGTCAATATGGATGGAGCAATATCGTGATTCTGACATTTTTGGAGGTGCCGCAATAGAGTAAAGGTCCAGAAATATGGTTTCTACGCCGCAATTTCAGTCATGTCGTCCCAAGTGTGTCATGTTCGATAATGGCTCAAGAAGCACAGCTGCCTGTCTGCATGTCCTGACTGCCAATGGGTATAAATATACATGGCTCTTCCTCGACCAGTTCTCCGGTCATCGGGGGTACGTATGTTCGGCGATAACTATGTTGTTGGACGTGGCTGAAGAGACAAAATCCACTTTATCATAGGTCCTCCGTGTATTCGATAGGATATCATCCCGAGCATCCCTTCATCCGCTGATTCCTGGCTCCATCAGCTGAGTAGACTTCAAGCGCTCTTTTGGTCATCTTTAGATCCAAGTCATCTATGCTGTTCCTTGCTACTCCCGAATCAGTTCAACTCTTCTTTCCCTCTAGCTCTCTCTTTTCACTCATCCTTACCACTCGCGGGAGCCCTTTCCATAGCCGCGGGGGTGGGAGTTCCAGATGTTGCTGTGAGCCATTTTGATGATTAAAAAGAAGAAGGATCTCTCATCATCATAGCGCAAGTATTCCAATAGTTTGGGAGCTAAAGTTGTGACTGCCATATTGTTATCATTTTTTTTTTTTCTTTTTTTCTTGTTTACTCTCGGCCAACATCCATCACACACACCCCTCCATCAAACTCACCCATCCATACACACATCAACCATGGCTGGAAAACCATCAAACAACAAGAAGGGCGTCAAGGCCGCTTCCTCCCCCCAGAAGAACAACAAGCGCAAGGTCGCTGCTGTCGAATCCCCCTCCAAAAAGGCCAAGGTCGCCCCTTCAAAGGCTGCCAAATCAAACGGAAAGAAGGCTGCCGCCAAGGCCGACTCTGAGAGCGAGGATGATGAGTCCTGGGCCTACGGTGCTGTCAGCGGAAGCGACGACAGCGAGATCGAGGAGATGGTGAGTCTCGTGAACCTCCAGGTTCCAAACCGAAAGCGACGCATGATTGGAAGCGAGTTCTATACTGACTTATGGCTTATGGTTTCTTAGGACGACGAGTTTGTTTCCGCCGAGGAGGGCTCTGATCTCGAGACTGGTGCCTTGGGTGACGACTTCTTGGGTGACGGGTTCGCTGCCTCTGACGACGAGGAAGGCGGCCCTCGTGCTGAGATGTTTGGTGACGACGATGAGGAGGAAGAGGAGGAGGAGGAGGAGGACATTTTTGCCAGCAACAGCGAGGACTCTGATGACGACGACGACATGGAGGCAAAATCAAGAAAGCTCGATGCTGCCAAGCAGGCTGAGGCTGAAGAGGCTGAGGCTGAGTTGCAGACCAACATCATGCTCGAAAACGACAAATACGTCCTCCCCGGCGATGACCACGAGATCCTTCACAGCACCGATCTCCAGGTCGTTCTCGCCCGTATCCAGGAGATTGTCCGTGTTTTGAACAACTTCAGAGATATGAGAGAGGGCAACAGGTACAGCAAGCCTGCAGATGTTTATGAATTGAACATCGCATATCGAGATTCAAAGAAACTAACTCGTATCTTTGTGGAACTACTGAACGGACAGATCGCGTAACGATTACATCTCCCAGTTGCTCAAGGATCTCTGCATGTACTACGGATACAACGAGTACTTGATGGAGAAGCTTTTCTACATTTTCCCCGTTTCTGAGGCCATCGAGTTCTTCGAGGCCAACGAAGTGCCTCGCCCCGTCACTATCCGCACCAACACATTGAAGACTCGTCGTCGCGAACTCGCCCAGGCTTTGATCAACCGTGGTGTGAACTTGGACCCCGTCGGCAAGTGGAGCAAGGTTGGTCTCCAGGTCTTCGACTCGCCTGTCCCAATTGGTGCCACCCCCGAGTACTTGGCCGGTCACTACATGTTGCAGGCTGCTTCCTCATTCTTGCCCGTCATGGCCCTTGCTCCCCAGGAGCACGAGCGTGTTCTGGATATGGCCTCTGCTCCCGGAGGAAAGAGTACCTATATCGGTATGTATATCGCTCTATGATGACGTGATGTCCATTACGCGATACAAATGGAGAACTGACCATTGAGTTTCTTGCCATTTTAGCTGCGTTGCTCAAGAACACTGGAATGGTCTTTGCCAACGATGCCAACAAGGACCGTACAAAGTCGCTGGTGGCCAACATCCATCGTTTGGGTGTGAAGAACGCTGTTGTGTGCAACTACGATGGTCGCGAGTTCCCTGGTGTCATTGGAGGTTTCGACCGTGTGTTGTTGGATGCCCCTTGCTCGGGTACAGGAGTTATTTCAAAGGATGCCTCGGTCAAGACCAACAAGTCTGAGCAGGATTTCCAGATGTTGTCTCAGCTTCAGAAGCAGCTGATCCTCAGCGCCATTGACTCTGTCGACGCAGGCAGCAAAACCGGAGGATACATTGTCTACTCGACCTGCTCGGTCACTGTGGACGAGAACGAGGATGTGGTCAACTATGCCCTGAAGAAGCGTCCCAACGTCAAGCTGGTCTCAACAGGATTGGACTTTGGCAAGGAGGGATTCACCCGTTTCAGAGAGAAGGTCTTCCACCCTTCCATCAGCCTGACCAGACGCTACTACCCCCACATGCACAACATGGACGGTTTCTACGTCGCCAAGTTCAAGAAGCTGAGCAACAAGATCCCTAACAAGAAGGCTGACGACGGTATCGATCTGGACGAGGAGGAAGAGTTCACACCCATCACTGAGGATTCCGGCAAGCGTCAGCGCGGCAAGAAGACCAGCGCTGCTGCCAAGGCTGCTGCTACTGAGGTTGACGAGATCTCCTTCAACGCCGATGAGGATGAGGAGCTGATCCGCTCTTCCCAGGCCAAGCTCCTTCAGTCCCAGAAGGGCATCAAGTTGCGCCCAAAGAAGACAGAGTCTTCAAATGAGTCGAAGTAGTTTTTCCCCTGTCTTTTTTTTTTATCTGTTAGTTTTATTCATCAGCATCATATCTAGAAACCCAATGCACCAAAATACACCTCAGCATAATTTGCATACCACATCCAATTTCCTCAAAGAGCTCAATGCAAAAAAACACGTTTTTTTTATGTACAGATACTATGTCAACAACAAAACTCGAAGTCACACCTCTATTTATGCGTGCTGTGCCCACTCGATCTTGGAGATATCAATACCCTCCTGGACCATCTCCCACAGAGGACTCATCTCACGAAGCTTGTCAACGTGAGCAACAACACGCGAGACAACAAAATCAATCTCCTCCTCGGTTGTGAAGCGGCCGATACCGAAGCGGATCGAACTGTGTGCCATGTCATCTTCGGCACCGAGGGCACGAAGAACATATGAGGGTTCCAGGGAGGCGGATGTGCAGGCGGATCCAGAGGAAAGGGCAATGTCTTTGAGGGCCATGAGCAGTGACTCACCCTCGACGTAGGCGAAGGACAGGTTGACACAGCCAGGGTAAGACTGGATCTCGTCACCGTTCCTGTAGACGTGCGACACCTTGGACTGGATGCCGTTGATCAAACGCTCAGACAGACGCTTGACGCGCTCGTGGTCGTACTATGTTGTTGGCGGGTGAAAATCTGGTGAGTTCACTTTTAAACAAGAGAGATGTTCCAAAATAATTGTACAAAGGCAGGGATTGATCAAAGACACCATCAGAACCCCTGCACAGGCCATCATCGTCATAGAGATCCCTCCAACTCTGAAAGAGTTGGTATCATACGGGATGCTCCAGACTAGGTCAAATAGCATGTCCGGAATTAAAGGACAATCGTCATCTGGTTTTCTTGTCTCTATGGGCCAGCCAAAAATAACATCGACAATCATCAAAGCAAACACTTACAGCCATCTCCTCGATAGCGATTCTGCAGGCCTCGCCGAGACCAACAGCGAGAGGGGCAGCAACAGTGCCGCTGCGGAGACCACGCTCCTGACCTCCTCCAGTCAGGAGAGGGACCAAACGGACTCTGGGACGGCGACGGACATAGAGAGCACCCACACCCTTGGGGCCGTAAATCTTGTGTCCACTGATACTAAGCAAGTCAATGTTCATCTTGGTGACATCGATGGGGATCTTTCCGATAGCCTGGGCAGCATCAGTGTGGAAAAAGATTTTCTTGGAGCGGCAGAGCTTGCCAATCTCCTCCAAGGGCTGGATCACACCAATCTCGTTGTTGACAGCCATAATGGAGACCAAAGCGGTGTCGGGGCGAATGGCAGCCTTGAGGTCATCCATGGAGATCAATCCATTCTTTCCCACAGGCAGGTAGGTAACCTCGAAACCTTCGTCGGTCAAAACACGGCACGAGTCCAGAACGCACTTGTGCTCCTAGATGAGGGTCGTTCGTAGAGTAAAGGATCAAACTCAAACCCAGGTTAGGGAAAAGTCGGATCATACATAAAAAGAAGCTCTGGTGGCGATCAACATGTTGGAAGTTGTGGGTTGTGGGCAAACAGACGGCTTTTTGATCGTTCAATCGCACGTAAAAAGCCACATAGGATCGCAAGATGAACGTACCGTCTGTGTAGTGATGATGTGGTTCTTCTTTCCTTTGTAGAAACGAGCAACACCCTTGATGCTGAGGTTGTTGGACTCTGTAGCTCCTGAGGTGAACACAATCTCCTTGGCATCTGCGCCAATCAACTTGGCAATGTCCTATTATCGAATAGTAGAGATGAGGCATGAGTTCACGATCGGCATAGTAGGTACAGTGGTTCCTGACCATCCGAGTCCAGTGTAGGTGTTTACCTCGCGAGCCTGATCCACACCCTTTTCAGTCTCCCATCCGTAGGAGTGGGTTCTGGAGTGGGGGTTGCCATAGAGTTCTGTCATGTAGGGGAGCATGGCGTCGAGAACACGAGGATCGGTGGGCGAAGTCGCCTGCATGTCCATGTAAATAGGGCGAGTGTTCTGAATATCCTTGACCTCGGAAACACTGAAACCCAAGGATTCTATTTGTATGTATCACCCAAAATGTACCATGGTTAGCGAGAAACGTCCCGGAGGCAGGCGATCAAGAGTGGCATGTCGGCATTTTCAGCCATGCGACCGAGGTCCGAGAGATGGCTCTGCAATTCGCGGAGCCGATCTTTTTCGTTTTTTTTTGTTGGGCCTGGAATATTTGGTCGACAAGCATTCATTACCAGATGAGGGAGTGATCACAGTCTGGGTAGAAGCTTGCAGACGCTTGGCCGAGGTGTGGAAGGCAGAGACAGCGGGCGAGACGACGAAGCGAGGGACGGCAGATCGTGCCAGCATGGCAGGCATGCTGCGCAGAGAGCGAGCAGGTTGAAGAAGACGGGTGAATGACATTATGTGTATTTTGTGATATGTGTGTGATATGAAAGAGAAAGCAAGCTGATTGTGAAGGCAGCTGGAGAAGGGAGAGTGGAGAGAAATGAAGAGACAGCCACGGATGGATATGTGTGAGGATGGAGGATGGAATGGGTTGGGTTGTGGGAAGGAGGTGAGAGGCGGGTGAATGTCTTTCACTGCAGTCTCTTTTGTGTCTCCTCTGGCGTGCCACAGAAAAAACGACGACAGTGTGAGAGAAAAAAAAAACGGGCAAGCTCTTAAGGAGCTTATGCCCGCCAAAAAAGGAAATTTTTTGATGAGTTCATGGAAGAACCCATCATCGCATGTGTTACACAGTGAGCATCAGAATGAGAGAGGACAGAACAGAGAGCACTTTCAAAGCCCAGTAGCCAAAATAGCTCTCCTCAACGTACATTCACTTTTTTTTTTCTTTTTTTTTTTTTTTTTTGTTCTTTGCAACGCCCGATTCTTCTACTGCCAAATGGCCACAAATGCCAATGTGAATACACGCTCAGTACGCCGCAGGACAAGCAACCGACAAGCCGCATTCTCATTCCTGTCCTCAATCCAACTGAACCCAGCTGCTGGCGGAGCCAAGGGAGGGGTCATACAGGAGGAAGAAACCCAGGAGTCGAACAGGACCACGGGGACTCAGAACATCAATACTCTGCCCGAACCAGATACAGTAGCTGTTGCATTGAGTGAAGCTTTGGAGCCACCTATAGCAACACATCCTCAACTCATCGAACCCAAACGACAACAAGCGGCCAGCAAGAAGGATGAAGTCGCAACCACGTTCTTGTCTGGAATCAGTCTTCGCGGCGACACGACCCAACAAGAGGATGATCAAGAGCTGGACTCTGGTCTCCAAGGGACAGTACCGAGGCTCAACGGGATTCCGCACTTTTCTGAGGAGGATGGCCTTGCTTTTGATCCCAAAACCCCACAATCCCAATCAAGTCTCTTTGTCTCTACTCCTGTCCAGCGATCAACCTCTACGCCTTCACTCTCTGGCTGGGGGCGAAGCGACATGAATCTCGAATCGTCAGAACTATCAACATTTGGACGACACCAGAAGGCATCCAACTCTGGCTACGGCTCTCAGCGACTTCACTCAACCACATCGCCAAAACACAAATCGCCAAAGAGAGAATCATCAGGATTACTATCAACACTCTTGGCTCGCGACAAGGAGCGTGACAAAACATCGTCGTTTAATGGTGCATCATCTGTATCTCTTCGCCATTCTTTCCACAAGAGTCCCAGTCGTTGGCTAGGACCTCTGACAGACCATGTCCACATCAAACCACTAATCAGTTCAGGAAAGGCACGGATTGTTAAAAAGATCTTTCGGCGCCCCTCTGTCACCATTCCAAAGCACATTCATGGTCATTCACAGTCGTCCAATTCACTGGAACGGTGCGCCGGTACCAGGCAAAGGCGCAACAGCTCGAGCGGCTTGAATGGAGCACGGCAAGGACAACCCGGTGATGACCAGCGACACATTTTTTACGACGGTGCGGAGCTTACTAACAGCTGCGTGAGCCTTGCGGAAAACTTGAATCAGCATGCGTACATGTTCACAACCAATCATGGAAGCCCTCTCATGATGTCCTCACTATTGCGATATAACGACGATCGGGCGCCCAACAAGCGTAGGAGGAAGCGGTTTGATCGCGAGTACTTGCAGCAGATAACAAAGGAGGCTCTCATTCGGAAAAAGGCAAACTCGTTCGCTCATCTCCTCACGCAAAGCAACGCCTTGGAGTAAGTGCATTTTCTTCAGGTGCTCCATATTGGTCACTTGAAAACTGATATGGTACTTACACAACGACCGTTTAAACTTTCAGCCCGGACCCCCAAGAATCGTCTGACTACGATCCGTACTATCTTGACGACCCAGAGCTAAAGACAGGAAAGAACAGGACTGTCATTTCCCTCGCATGCTACATGGTATGTGTCGTCCTAATTTACAATGAGATAGTCTGGAATCAAGGAGAGGAATTTAGCGATCTAACTCTGTTCAATCGGTTGGTCAACCTTATAGGGATCTGTCATCCAATATACCCGCCCTTCAGATCTCAAGCGAGAACTCAACGAGCACTTTAGAAATCGCCACCCGACCATCGATCCATCTATTACTCTGTCCAAGATTCGCAAAGTCAAAACCGATTTGCTGGCCATATGTGAAGAGCTGGATCTGGAAATTTCGACGGCTGCCTTGGCATACGCCTACTTTGAGAAGCTGGTACTGAAGGGCAGTAGGGGAGGCAAGGATACCAGCAGTCTTCACTCAACAGAGTCGTCGTCCTCACCTGTCACCAAAGAAAACCGTAAACTGATGGCCTGTAAGTTATGGCAAAGGTTTTCTATAACGGTGTCGTTGCATTAAGGTGTGTGGCTGTAGGGACTAAACGCCACTATCTTGTTATAGGCGTGTGTTTATTGCTAGCATACAAGGTCAACGAGCCCAAACGACCTCCTGGCGAGTTCGCTGCTCTAATGAAGATGATGACCAAGCACATGGATGTCAGCGCCAAGGACATCAAGGAGCACGAGTTTCAGGTCTTTTCCCTGCTTGACTTCAACCTGTATATAGCGCGTCAGGAATTCCTTCCGCACTTTGACCAGATCCTCTATCGACAAGGTAGGAATCTCGTTATCCATGATTTTTTTGCAGCTCGATCGGAATGGTGTGAGTAATGTGAACACTTTGTATTGCGTGCTTGTTTAGATTACCTCAATGTCCAAGAGTATCTGGGCGAGGACGAGTTTTATTCTGTGACGCCGCAAGCTAGGAAAACAGCAGAATAGTACCCTTTTTTATTTTGTCCGCAATAACCTTGTCAGTGCCAAATATAAAATGTGTGCTTTATTATTCGTCAATAAAGTGACGGAACAGCGCAAATATCGTTTTTTTTTTAAAACCCATCAGAGTCTTCGTCCTCGTCGAGGTTCGAGACCTTATCCTCGTCTTGCTCCTGGTCGTTCATGTTCAAAGACTCGCCATCATTGCGATTTGATTCCTCGCCATCCTGGTCCTCGTTATCGTCTTCATCCTCGTCAGCCTCCTCATCCTCTTCTTCATCTTCCTCACCGCCCTCTGATGCCTCGCCGTTGTCGTCCTCCTGCTCCTGGCCTTCGCGAGGAACAGCATTGGCAGAAGATTTCCGTGATTTGGCACTGCTCGAAGGGTCTGAATCGGATGGCTTGCGCTTCTTGGATACCGCTGCTCCCTCGCTCGTCTTTGCTGATTTCGCGCTATCCTTCTTTGATTTTTGTATGGCCTGGTAGGCTGTACAATTTTAAGCAGTGAGGAATGATTAGTACGAGGTGGCTCGGCTGCTTCAAATGTCCAAAAGTCACATATTACAGCGGACGCACCAGCAAATTCCTGCTGTAACCTTGGCACCATGTCGCCCAGATCGAGATCTTCCAGACAGTTGAGAACATGGGCGCCTGTGATGATCTTCTGGTTGGATCCTGAAGCGAGATCGTTAGCACTGAATATTTGTTTTGAGAAGTAAACGCGTACAAATATTGTCAGTCAAAGTAAGATGCATATCACGAGCAATTTCGAAAGATACACAATGCCGAATAGCTAAGTCATACGCGGATGCCAGGTAGTTGATGAAAAGGGTGGTTGACTTGGTCATGGCCAACTTGGCGTTGCCTTGGATATTAGTGTTGTCTGGCAGCTAAAGAAGTTTTCGTTGGAAGAGTGAAGGAGGAGTGAGTGTGCCAAGTCGGTATGCCGAAAACTGATCAACGAGTCTCCTGGCATATATTGCAAATGTCCATTCCACTTTACAACTTGTTTCATGATGCGGGTGAGGATGGCCTTTGGCAGCTCATTGTCTTCGATGGATGTAGTCGACATTGTTGAGGTGATGGGTGATTGGAGGAGTGCGAGTTCTGAAAGGTGCGAATTCGACTTCGCCGAGTTCAAAAAAGGATCAGACAACAAAAATTTGGGAAAAGCCACTTCACCCTTCTGTACTCATCTATTGAAATAGACATTCGTCTCTTCTTTGTCGCCACCACAATTCACCCATCACACCCAGGAAGAAAGGACAAGGATACCACCATTCAAAAAAATTCACAATGTCTTTCGATGACGACGATTACCATTACCAGGACAGAATCTCGGCATCCAGGGAACCAGAGGACCTGTTCACTCACGACGAGCCTAAAGACTTGGTTAAACGACTCACCCAAGCCTGGATCAACGAACGTGCCGCGCCAGAGATCCTGAAGTACGAGAGCGACTGCGTCACTGGGCTTGTCGCCAACTGTGATGACCAGGTATTGAAGCTACTACTCTACTTTTGTCCCGTCATCTGCTTCCATGCCACTATCATCTGGAGACTGCATCCTATGGCTGAATCGATACTCACCTCTTTCGAACCAATACAAAAAAATAGCAAGCTGTGATCGATGAGCTGGATTCCGGGAACGACGCGTCAATCATCATTTCGATCCTATACCAAACAGAGCTCGAGAGGATAAAGTTCGTTCTGAGGAGTTACCTTCGCACACGGATATCAAAGGTACACAGGATCTGCATTGGAGCATCGTGAAAGTGTTGACCGAGAATACTGACCTCATAACTGAGGACTTAGATCGAGCGATATTGCCAGTTCATCCTCAAGGACTTGTCGTCACGGAGAAAGCTATCAAAAGGCGAAATTTCATATGCAGAAAGGTAATGCACTAAAGCCAAAAAAAAAAAAAAAAAAAAAAAAAAAAGCCCGATCACTTGGTGCACATCTGTCAAGGATTGCGTAAAAGGGGACTAACAAAACTTCTGTTTGATTTGATAAACGTGATAGTTATTTAAAGACGACTCAGGATCACTATCACTCGAGTTTTCTTTCGTCTTTGCCATTGACGCTACAGGTGCAAGATGATGTCGTGTTCCACAGGAAATTGAACATGGGTAAAGGATCACACTCAGGACTTGAAATAAGTTGGAAAACTACGGCGCCAAAAGACACCTATGCATGAAAACTCATGAATACCTTCTTGTATTTTTCATACACCCATAGTATCGGAGCCATCGCTGGACGAAGGTGTTTTCTGCAGGATTAACGAGGACATTGGAAACTTCCAGCTGACCGAGTATGTTGTTGAATCGGAGGGATACGCTGTACTGCATATACAAGAATGAACCACCTCATTGACTACTTTTTCACTACATTTATGTTAGAGACGAAACAATTCTTATGGAGACGGGACAAATCTACATCCTTCGCTATGGTGCCGTCCGTGCTTTGCTTCAGCGTGGACAAATTTCTCTGATCTAAAAGAATTAAAATTTTCGAAAATACAAATATCTTGCTCCCCAACCGTCCTTCTTCGCGTCAACTGACAGCATATGTTTCTTGTCCACTTGCCACACATCAATTCCCTCTTTCTTTCTCTCCAATTCAAAATATATTTCTCTTGGACACTGAACATGCGAATGTCCCTCATCGCAAGCTACTGCTCTCCTGAAATCTTCAAGCTCATAACCAACCCGGGATAATAGTCAGAGAAAGAAGCAGGGATCGCAGTGTATGAAGCCGCCGTTATCGACACTTTCGACCAGAGCAACTTTGGTCAACGTGTTGACCGCTACGGAAGAACCACAGTCAGCGGGTCCAGGAGCAAGTCTGAGACGCGGGAATGACATCTCGTCTATACATTTATTTATATTTTTGGCCGAGATCGAGGTACTGAAAATCCAGGCCACGTTTTTTTTTTTTTGGTGGCGATCATCAGTTTGGGCCTATGACAGCCACCGTCTACATTGAGTGGTGCTTTATTTTCAATTTTTCGAACGTTGCACTCCTCAAACCGTGGAGTTTGCTTTTCCCTTAAGTATTGAATGGGTCGTTACTTTTTCTAGGGAGGGTGCTTGGAGGGTCGCCCAAGAGAGCATCCCCGCAGATATCTATTATCTCTTTTTTCCTCCTTCGAACAACGCCACTAAAAAAATCAGTCTGAGGAACTATTCAAACAGAGCCTGGCTCTTACTACAAAATCACTTATCCAAGATGTCTCCATCGCCTCTTTTAATTGCTTTTGATGTACATGATGTGAGTGATTCTGATGATCATTGTTGTCTAATATATTAGGCGGGTCCACCAAACCTCGTCTGGACAAGTATCTTGGGAAGCTCGAGACAATATTTTTTCCCTGTCAAATTATGTCGTGGGACCCTGGTCTACTTTGCTTTGTCAGATGCTATTTGTGTTTTGTTTGCGGAATATGAGTAATGCTGATCAAAATCAGGTGGAGGCTAAGGTTTGGTCCCTTCAATCTTTTTTTTTCACTTCGAGAACAAAATTGCCACCAAATCTCTTCTACCTTATTGCATCGCTAAAGGCATGTACATATTCGAATCAGACCATGGTTGCTAATGCAAAAATCGTTGTTCCAACAGGTGTCTATCGCTCCATGTAGTTTGTTTTAGGGAGCATGATTTCGATGATGGCCATAGAAACGAGTCAAAGATGAAGTTGGAGCTCCCTCAATTTTTTTTTTTTTTTTTTTTTTGGGCCTTCGCCCAATTTTGTACACGTGCTCTAAAAGGTCGTTAATGCATTATGCAATGCTGAAGATATGCATTCAAACCATCGCATTGGAGTTGTTAATGCGTAATTACTGTGCCGACCAATGTCACTCGTTTTCTCTAGTTTGTTTTTCGAGAACAGGATTTGAATGGTGCCAATCAAAATCAAGTTAAGGATGAAGTAAGGAAGAAGAGTCTCGTTGCGAGCTATGAAAAATTCACAGGACTCTCACTCAGTTTACATGGACATATACTCACACCTAGATCAATTATCTTGTGCATCGCTAGTCGCGTGCGCGTCCTCGTTATCCAGAAAACAAAAAGGCAAGTCAACGCTCATTGATTTACTTGGACTTTCTTTCTTCTATTGCCCGTGAACCCAGTGACGCTAGGCCATGGGAAGTTTTTTTTTTTTTTTTTTTTTTTTTTTTCACCCATGGCCCGGTGACACTGAGCTGTGGGCGGCATGTCCTAACTTTTTTTCTCTCTCTAGATCTGATTTACTGTTTTCGTAGAACATCCTTGCCTTGCCCAGCCTTGCTGTGCCGAGCCCTCGAATCATCAAAACCATGCGGACGAACTCGTTCTCAAAACAACTAAGCCATGGCGACCATAGAAAGTGCACCGAGTCCATAATAAACATCAGACTGCTGACTTCAATTTGGTAATCCTTTGCAGCTGAGGCCAATGATAGGAAACTGCGTGGTGCGTCGTCTGGCTCCTACGATAGTACCCTTGATGATTTCATGACAAAAAAAGACTGGCCCAGTCCACAAAAAAGGTCCATACACTCTCTCTCAACGGTTGATTATATTGGGCTTGGGGAAGATATGACAACGAACGTGTTTAATGCCAAGAGTGAATGTACTATATGTGCTATTATACTTTACAGGTGTGTATGGAACAGGAAGAAATAAACATTGACACAACTCTCTTCAGGGCTCGGTGCTGGTCGAAATGCGCTCAATGGACGGCTGGGACGGGTTCGTAGAAGAGCCCACAGACGAATCTATCAGCGCAGACACCGATCTTGGCCCTGACCCTTCCGATCCTGGCGCCTCTTCCGAAAGTGTTATTGAGGTCGACGGATCTTGCGTCGAGTTGGAGCTATTCGCCGAGGTTGTTGTACTACTTGCAAACCGTGGTGGTTGCAGATTCGGTCTGTGGGAAGCAGCATTCGACGACGTCCTGGAGGACGATCGTGAGTGGGAGAGCCCGGTGACACCGCCTAGACGGATCATGGTCCCTGTCCATGATATGGAACGGCGTGAAGGTGACGACGTCCAGTTGATATCCCGCATCATATCGCGAGAAAGTGGCGAACGTGTTGGTGGTGGGGATGAATTCTGGTGGCGCTGGATGTGTTGCTGACGTGTGGCTTCTGTCCGCCGGTCGGGGATGGCAGAGAGTGAGAGGCGGTTGCGACCATGACCCTGCGACTCGCTTATGCTATTCACTGGGCGCAAGTGCCTCCGTCTACTGTACGGTGCTCCATTCAGCGAGGTGGTTCTCCACGTTGGGTCGTATAAAGGCGGTGGTAGACTGGGCAGCATGGCGAGATCCGATAGAGACATTAGTGGACGTGCTTGGTTGGTTGTGTTAAGCTCTCCTCTGGAGATGGTTTCGCTGAAACTGTCGCCTATAACTGATCCCGCTGGTGAGATCGTAATAGTATATTCTGGCCTCTCCACTGACGTTCGCCCTGGGTGCATATCAGAGTCATACTGTTGCCCAATTATGGACGAAGCTCCACTCCTGATCTGTGTATCAATTGAATCCGAGTCGTTTCGCTGGTGTTGCTGGTGGAAAGAGCTGCTGGATGATAGTATCGAGATCACAAGACTATGCCGGCACTCGACTGATGCTCGGCTGATAGCGTCCACAACTTCTGGACTCAGTGGTCCCACTGGGGATGATGTTGTGTACGCAGGTGCTACTTCAGGTGTCTGTCGCCCCTCGAGCATCTCCTGATCCGTTTGCAGCAGGAACTGAGAACGGGTTGAGTCGCCGTACATGCTCCGCCTCCGCGCTGCGCTTGAGCAGAAACAGCAGACGATCGCAATGCCCATCACCACAGCGGCGCATCCTGCAAGTACCTCTGCAATAAAGAGGGCCTTTGAATTGGTCCTGTGGTAGTAAGCATATATATATATTACAACAGATGGTGAGTATATCCAGGAATAAAAAAAGAAGTGTGACAAGAAAGACGACAAATACTTATTTTTACCCTATACTGATGTCGTTTGGCGATTCAAGAGTTGCCGAATCCATGTGGGATGATGCTGAAGGAGGAGGACTCTTTGAGACGGCTTGAAAAAGTCCATTAATAATAGGAAAATGAATAGTCAGGTTGCGCCAAGGAGCAATGTAGCAAACAGACGAAATGGGCGTTATGGAAGAAAGAAGAGAGAGATATTTATGTAACGAGTTAGTTGATGACTATCATGAAGGAACGGATGTGTGTGTACAACAAACAACGGAAGATATGTTGTGAAAGGTCAAATGGATAAACCTCCTTGAAGAGGCCATTTTATACAAACAAAAACGAACGAAAGTATTCCCCAAAGAAAAGGCAAGAGAAGGAACGAGTGTGAATGACAGGCCATCTAGATAGCCCAAACTGTGGAGACGGAAAAAAACAAAAAACAAAAAAAAGGTGATTAAAAGGGACGAAGGACGAGGAGGTGGACGGATGGGATGGAGGGGAGCAAGGACTCAGGAATTGGACGGCCAGGAGTCGAGATACGAAGGAGAACAAACAGAGAGAGAGAGAGAGAAGGAAAAGTAGAGATGAGGAGAATGAACACATAAAAAATGCAACTGAGGAACAATGTGAGTTGTGAACAGAGTTGCTGTTGGCGGCAAGTATGGTCGATACTGGTGAACTTCATTGAAGTGTAGCATCCAACAACGCGAATGGTTCTGAGTGTGTTTGTGTGTGTGTTTGGTAAAATGTGCGTAACAATGAACAGATCCAGTCCCCCTACCGAAGAAAGTAACCACTATATGCTAATAATGATCGAGGGAGAAGATGTGCGAGATAGCCCTGAGATGGGTCTATTGGCAAGGCCGAAATGGAGGTGGATAATGGGGAAGATACGTATGTTGGAGGAGAAAAGGAGGAAGAAGAAGAAGAGGCCAAGAAGGGTGCGGTATAAATGAGGATGTCTCAATGTGTGTGTCCTTCCTGGCTGTGGAGTAAGGAGACCACCTCCCCTACCAGTGTACACCTGTGCACTAATTCCTTGCGCAGTGCCATGCTATGCCACGCTCAACATATGTATCTCCAAAGGAGCACACTCATCGGAATGGAATGCAAGATTGCGGTGGTTTTGCCTTTTTGCACAGTTCATTGTTTGCCCCATGCGTGCATCTCTTTTCTTCTTTTTCTCCCTCTCTCTCTCTCTCTCTGTTAGCAACGTGCATGACGCTATCCTGTCCATTGTCACTCTCTGTCTCTATTTCTTTCTGCCCACCCTTCCCCTTGCCAAAAGCCCTGGTTCGAGGCATCCCCCTCAGACCCGTAGGCATGACTGAGTCGTATTTTTATAATTGGCACCCATGATTCTATGGCGCCAGTGCAAAGACAGCCTCAATGACAAGGAAAGTAAAAAAAAAGGAGGAATTATATATGCCGTGTGCCTTGCGTTGCCTTGCCTTGCGTTGGAATGATGGCACCTCCATACACCCCCCGTGTTTCCCTCTAAGAAAAATAAAGGCAAGGCGACGATGCACCGTAGACCATCCTCCACGGTCTCTTCTAGAGCCCTGACCACCTCCCAACTATGGCTAGGCTTGACACTTTCTTCCATTTTTTGTTGCATTGATTATCAACCCACCGAGGACTCGTCGGTGAATCTTACTCTCGTATAACGGACAACACCACCAAGGACAGTAAAAGACGACGATTTCCTAAACACTTATCCTGTGACATCCTTTCCTTTTTCACACTTCACTGGCGACCGAACACCAAAAGGATATTATATTTTTTTTCCGCCCTGGCGACCAGTTTCTTGGAATGGAGGCACTCCCTCAGACATCTCCGTGGAGAGCGCGTCATCTCCTAAGCATAACCAACCTCACGAACAGGAGATCATTCCCACAACAATCACATTGGTACCTTATCGATCTAGAATGTTCTTTTGCCACGTTTGGACTCCTGACTCTTTTTCGCTCATGTAATCTAGTTTCTGGTGGCCAGTTTGAATCAGAACAAGAGAAAGAACCAATACCAATGGTTATCATCTGTGTACATAGTGATCCATACTTCAAAGATACAAGAGTGCTGAAAGAGTAGCAAGAGTTTGCTATGGAAGGAAAGGAGAGCTTCTCACTCGCCCTCCATGGAGCTGACGTACGTCGCTACCCCCACCGGCTTGGCTCCTGTCCATCATAAACATTATCCCTTCCAGAAGACCGATGCTACTACTGCTGAAAGGGACGAATATGAATATTGTTTGGTTCCTTCCCTGAGTGGATCAGTAACATGATCTCGAGCGAGTAGACAACCCTCAAACCCTCAAAACAACACCGAAAGTGGTTGACTTGTGTCAAAGCAAGGCACCTTCGGATAGTTTTTTTTTGTCTGCTCTGCTGTGATCAGAGATCCTATTCACGCTCTCACTTTTGGTAACTAGTCCGTCTCTGCTGATCTTTGCCGACAAGGTAGAAAAAATCAAACACCGGAAATAGGACCCAATACTTATGGTGACACTGGGAGGGAGATCCAATGCGATAAGTCAAGGTGTGAGAATTGTACGAAAGGATAAAAGGTCACTGGTTTCAAGGACCAACGAAAAGCGCGCTACGCACCATGATCAAGATCACCGGAATGCTCAGGCCGAATGATTGTATGCCGTCTACTTTGATGAGATTCGAAGGGGATTGTGTGCCCCCCTAATTTCCGCCATCGCTGTGAGCGCATTTTCAATTTTTTTTTTTTTTTGTTGTTATATTATTATGAAGCTAGTTACATGTCATATAAGATTTACATTATGATAAACTGTTCACACACCACTGCTGGCATTAAACAGGGTTGACAGATGTACTGGCACCGTTGTCGGCGACTTGATTGGCAGTCGTAGTGGCGGCGCCAGTGGAAGCGGTGCCAACTGTCGTACCAGTGGTCATGGGGGCAGTAGTGCTAGCGGCGCTGGCATCGACTAACTTTGGAACCACCTTGGTCCTACCCAGCCAATTCTTCTTCTCCTCAAATACCACAGTCTTCTCACCAGTGGTGGTCTTGGCCGATAACGCGTTGATCGATTGGTTGCTAGGCTGAACAACTGGGTTCACTTGCGACTGAGGATGTGGCTGAAGCTGAGGTTGAGGCTGAAGCTGAGGTTGAGACTGAAGCTGAGGTTGAGGTTGAGGTTGAGGTTGAAGCTGAGGTTGAGGCTGAAGCTGAGGCTGAGGCTGGGCCTGATAGGCTACTTGCTGTTGTGGAGGTGGATGCTGGCTCAGAAGGTTGTGGCTGCTCTGGCTCTGGTTGGGCAGTTGCTGGTACCCTTTCTCATTATAGCCTTGGTAATCATAGGGCCCTTTATTGTACATGGGCTCCTTGGGCTCCTTGGGCTCCTTGGGCGTCTTGCGCTTACCCCACCAGGTATACTCGTGAGGAGCCTGTTGTAGGTGGTCGCGGCTGTCAAATTGCGACCCGCCATATTGGCTATAACGGGAGGTGCCATAAGGTCCGCCATAAGGTCCGCCATAAGGTCCTCCATAAGGTCCTCCATAAGGTCCTCCATATGGCCCGGCGACAGGTCCGCCATAAGGCCCGTTGACAGGTCCACCATATGGCCCGTTGACAGGTGGCACAGCGCTAGCACGAGCGGCGGCGCGGACTTTGCGCCTGTGAGCAAAATACAGTGGGATCTGGAAAAGGTAGCCTAGCACGAATGTGAGCGAAAGGACACCGAGCATGCCGTAGATGCCGCCATTAATGGTGTAAGGAACCTCGGAGCCTGTGCGGAAGAGGTTCTTGTAATTTTCGAGGAAACCGGTACGCAGAAACATGTCGAGACCAAGGGTGAACATGTAACCGCCTGTTATTATACATGGCAATAAATGATTTTTAGAAGGTCAGTAGATCTGGAGCTAGAAAGGTACAGCTTGAATGACATCATCTTGATATGTCCAAATATACCAATCAAAACGGTGGCAAAGACAATGGTAAGGTCTCTGAGTACGAGTGACAGGAGTATGCCAAATGCGGCGGCACCGGCCATCAGACCAATGCGACCAGCAGTGTTATGGATCAAACCACCGTCTTTCCAGCTCAAAATGTACACACCCAGGGCAAGACCTATGTGTGCACACGGAATTCAGTAATGCAAAACGCATTGGCATTGGTACTCTGTGGCATTTTCATTGTGTGTCGTGCAATTACAAGATTCCTACCACCAGCTCCTCCAAGGATCCAGGATGCATATTTGTTCAAAGCAAGCATCACCAACCCGATCAGAAGACCGGCAGCAATACAGACAGCGCAATAGATCAAAATGCGGTCGCTCCACAAAGTGCTCGGCTCAGTGTTGGTCAGAATAGCAAAGGCGGCAATTCCTAAGAGGTAGCGCAGATGTTTAGTCGAACCATCCATTTGGAAAAGCATATCGCCTTCGAAAAAATGTTTTCCATGTTTCGCACCTCCGCCAACGAAACCAGTCAACAGCAAAGAGAATCTCAGGTGGCGGAACCCATACAAGCCCAAGACGAGACCCACAGCCATCAACACAGCACCAGAAATGATGCGCTGCCAGCTTAGTGGAACGTCGATGCGGTTGTAGTTATCCGAGAAGTAGTCGGAGAAACTTGATTGAATTTCGATGGTGACGGGTGGAGAAGACGTCGACAGTGCCATAATTTGGTCGTCGGGGACGACTAAGATGGCATAGGGGTCCATGTCTTTCTTGGTGATGTGAGCGAACACTGGCGCGTCCTTGCCCAAGGCTGTGGAGCAAACCAGCGCTAACAACACCACCCAAAGTGCCAGAACACGAGTGGAGATCATGGCGGAGGGAACGTGGAATATCAGTTGTGTGAGAAACAGATGCTCGAGAGACGGACGAATTGGTGAAATGGGGTGATGGTGATTAGTAGGTGCGAGATATTAAGGTGTAAATGTGAAGGTGGATGTTGGGTCAGATTGGAAAGAAAGGGAAAAGAGTAAAAAAAAAGTCATTCAACGTCCTTTTGGTTTCATATCCGACTGGTATGATGAAATTAAAGCTGCAAATGTATGGCCTATCCCGCGTACACTTGCTGCCATTAAGCAAGTCAGATTTGTTTCTTATCGTCGTCATCTTTACAAAGAGCCGTTGCCGACACGGCTCTGGGCACAAGGATCGAGAAATTTGGCGGCAAAAAATTTGATGTCCCGTGTGTTGCGCGTCTTTCGCGCCTCCAATCACAGCACGAAACTTAAAGAAAAAGAAAAAGAAATGTTTCAGAAAAAAATATTTTATTCTTATGTGTTCATGGCCTTCTGGAGCTTTGGTATGTGTGTCAACTCGTCATAACCTACGCGATTACTGTCATGCCAGTACCGGTACCACCAATCTGTGAAATGTCACAGACTGTGCACAGGTTGCCCTGGAACTCGGGCTTGTAGTGTGCACGGCAGTAGGGGCATTGTACGCTGGGTGAGCCACGGTAGATGGGTGTGTACGAAATGCCGCACACCACAAACGAGTTGTACTGGTCGTAGTCCAGCTGCACCTCGTCCCGAGGGTTGGCCTGAGCAACCTGCTGGATCTGCCGTGCAAGAGTGGCCGCCTGTCCTGGGGGTGCCAGCTCCAACAGTCGGCGCGCGAATGTCTGTGCCGACTGCAGGTTCCTGTGCTTGTAGCATGCTGTCATCGCTGTGCGCAAACTGATGATCATGTGCTTGGGCTGCAGCTGCACTCCCGTAAAGTATGCTGCCAGCTCCAGCATCCTCTTGATTCCCTCGGGTGATGTGTCCGTCTGGCCCTCACGGCGAGTCAACTCGATGCTCAAACCAAGAATGTATTCACGGCACACACCAACCAACTGAAGGACCTCCTCCGCCTCGGTAGGGCTCGTGACAACAGTCAGCAATAGAGAGTGGAGAATGCCGCGGAACAGTGTGCATGCCTCCGTGATCTTGTTGGCGGTTGTCGACTTGTACGCCTCCTGAAGCTCCTTGGCAATCAGGGACTGGAAGTTCTTGGTCAGCACAGGAAGAGCCTTGCGCTGGTCAGTCTCGTCGGGGTTACGGCGGACAGGGACCATGAGGGATGGCATACCCTCGTTGCCGGTCAGAATAGCGCGGCTGGCCTGGAAGATGGACAAGAAGTGGTCCTTCAATGGCTCAAAGTTCACAGCTCCCACCTGACGGTTCAGCAGCTGCATGGCTGACTCGAAAGCTCCGGCTGCAACGTGGTCAGCTGCCAGCGGCGAGTTCTGGCACCAAACCTCGGCTTCGCTCTGGCCTGCAACAGGAATCGTCAGTCCACTGCTCTCGGCAACAATCGCGCCAGTCTCGGCATGCAACTCGGCAGCGAGATCGGCATCCAGGTCCCAGCCACCATCGCCATCCATATCCAGGGCATCGGTGGCGTGAAGAGACAGTGAAGCTCCCTTGTGATCCAGAGCGGGAATGCTAAACTCGTCATCCATGCCCCACTGGTCGGCCTGGGGCTCGGCCTCGTGGGAAATAATGGGTGCCTGAGGAGCAACACCTTCCATGTCGCCAGTGAACGCTGCCTCAAAGTAGTTGCGGGAGACAGCCAGCTGCGGCCAGTTCGAGTCGTGCACTCTCATCAAGGGCTGAGGAGGGACAAGAAGAGTGCCATGGGTGGGGAGATCAGCAACATCCTCAGCAGTCAGTCCTGAGCTTTCCAAGATCTCCTCTGCAACATCATGCATTCCGTGAGTGCGTGCAGTCATGTACGCCAAGGGAGCTATAATCCAATTCAAAAAGATAGTACAAGTCAGCATCCATAAATTTTCACATGTGAACTTTCTATGGCATTTGGATTCATTCATCCCACTTTACCTTGGCCAACCTCTCTCAGCAGACGGATACGCTCCTCGACATTGCCCAGGAACAGCGAGTTGTGGAAGCGAGACATGTAGTCACCACGCAGCTCCGCGATCTTGAGCATCTTGGACAGTTTGTCGGTGTTGCCGGTGGCGAGGTACAAGAACGACAGTCGGTCAAAGTTCTTGATGCGCTGGTAGCACATCTCCACAATCTGGTGGTTGCCCTGGCGAAGCGCCTCCTGAGCGAGCTTGACCCAGCACTCTTCCTTGTCCATGGCCTTGGCTGTCTCCAGTCCAACCTCAATGTTGCCACACTCCAGCGCCAGCTCGAAGCGGGTCTTGTCCTCGCGAACAAAGTGAAGAGCAATCTCTGGGTAGCCCTTCTTCTGCAGGTAGGCAATAATCGACTGTCCAACCAGGTTCGAGTTGCGGATGATCTGAAGCACCTCGTCGTAGTTGCGCTTGGTCAGAGCCTGCTTGAAGCGGTACTCGGTGGGATCGATGGGGATAGTGCGGGTCTTGCCGTCGCGGTCGAGGCAGTACACGTTCTTGCCCTTGATGCGAGTAAGGTAGATGGGCTGGTCCAGAGTGCGGATGATGCCGTTGTCACTAATCGTAGAGAAGAAGAGGGCGATGAATAAGAACCCTGAAAAAAGACAATCTGGAAACATGATCGCCCATCCTCAAACACCAACAAAAAGAAAGACTTACCCCTGGGGCAGAGCGTATTTGATGTGGTTCAGGGTCGAGTAGATTAGGATGCCGCTCTCGTCCCAGGCCGCGCTCTTGATGCGGATCGTCTCGTGGATCAGGCATGTCTGCTCAAGCGACTTGGTCGCAATCGTGATCGTGTGCTTGCTCAACAGCGCCACATGCGACATGTCTGCAGACCACACCACGTACTTGACAGGGGGTGTGGTCACCTCCGAGATGGTCCTGCGCTGCTGGATGTCGTACAGGATCACCGAGGTAGGGGTGCTGAGCAACAGCTGTCCAGTGCCGGCATAAAAGATCTCATTGACCACGCCGGGGGATTTGAACGACTTGGTGCTGTTGTTCTGCAGATCGCGGATCGTGATCATCTGGGTGGCCTTCTCCAACACAGCGAATCGGTTGCGTGCAATGAAGATGGCCGAGTTGCCCGATCCACGCTTGCCTTCGTTCGAAGGTGCCTCGCCAGAAAAGTCCTTGGGCAAGCTGTGCAGCTCGTACGTGCCTCCATCGACAGTCGATGTGATCAGCACAGCGCGCTCAGCGGGGTTGTATGAAAGTGCGCGGGGCTGCACAAACTGTGATCCAGCGCGACGGACAGAGAGCACGGCACTGTCCTGGTTGTTGGAATAGTCGTACACGCGGAGGTACTTGTCCTTGACGTAAAAGAGGTTGGACTGGTGAACAGCATAGGCAGGGCGCTCTCTCTCCAGCTTGAACACAATCAGACCATTGTCGTGGCCTGGGATGTTGTAGAGTCCACCATGGTTAGTATTTATGCTCCGGATGTTTTTCATATGTTTCTCGCATAGAGTCATATCAGTCATATCCATCAAGATCCATTACCTGCTGCAAACAAGTTCAGCTCGGGGTGGGCTGTCAAGGCCCAGAAACGGTCGTGCTCACGGCGGAAGGTCTGGACTGCAGTGCGCTTGGACATATCCCACACACGGATGGTCTTGTCTTCGGCCACAGAGATGATCAGCTCCTGGCGCTGGTGGAAAATGGTGCACGAAACGTTGTTGGTGTGTCCGCGGCAAGTATCAACCTCCCATGCCTTTGTTTCTATGCGACATAAAAGACGTGATGCAGTCATGTTTGTTTGGGTGAGCTTTCAAGGTTCCTTGTTCCCTAGTAGTGTCAATCACTTTCTGTTTCGCCCTCGATGCCCGAATGTCCCAGCCGTTTCTTACCATTCATGCGCCAGAGCTTGACCTGGCGATCGTCACCGGCAGAGACAATCAGAGGAAGAGTAGGGTGGAATGTGGCCCAGTTGACGCTACGATCGTGTCCCTCCAGAACATATTTGACAATAGCATCGGTGCTGCCAAAGATGTCGGCTTGCTGCGAAGCACGGTGTGCACTCTCGTCGTACGAGACTGTGCCGGGTGCCGCGTTCTTCTTGCGGAGACCTATGGGCAATATTCAATATTCACAAACGAACAGTCAAATGGTCAAAGTGAGTCCTACTATTTTCCATATTCTCGTGTTCCAACCTAGAAAATTGCCACGTATCTCCTTTGACCCGCCCTTGAAAATCAAAAAAAAAGAGATCGCCTATGGCAACGTACCGGAAATGTCCCAGACACGGACGGTCTGATCGAGCGAGGCAGAAACAATGAGGTCTTCCTTGGGGTGGAACTGGGCGCTCATCACGTAGTGGTTGTGTCCAGTCAAGATGGCGATACAGTTGCGCGACTGCCAGTTCCAGATGCGGATCGTCTGGTCATCCGAACAACTGAGGATCCAGGGGTACTCGTGGTGAAAGTAAACGGTGCGCACATAATCCAAGTGTCCTGTGAGTGTGAACTGGCAGCGCCTTGTCTTGTAGTTCCACACCTTGATCTTGTAATCGTCACCAGCCGACACGAACAGTGGCTGTGAAGGGTGGAAAGCGATTCCACGAACGGGTCCTATTTAGGTTGTGAAGATAGGGCTGCTGACTTAGCTGGGCCATTGTGTAGAGAATGTAACGCAGTGCCGGTGCCTGTGCCAGATCGCTCCTTACCATCGTGCTCATCAAATCTCTCGAGAAGTGTTCCCATTCTGTAGTCCCAGAGCTGCACTGATCCGTTGTGAAGTGCAGCCAGAATCCAGGGGCGCTTTGGATGGAAAGCGATTCCCTTGACGCGGTTACTCTTCGACTCGAACTAAATAATCATTTTCAATAAGAAATGGCAAGTTTGCGTAAGTGACGAGAAGGGTTGCGATTGGTTGTGCGCGGGCGTTGGAAGAAGTGAAGAAGGTGGAAGAGATGGCAATGTACCTTGGTAAGCATCTGCATCTTGAAAAGAGTTGTGTTTGTTGGATAGGCGTGATTATGTGAGTTTCCTGCTTCTGGTCCAGAGTTGACGCGGGGGAGGGAGGTTAAGCAGAGGATGGAAATGGGAGGATCTTAAGAGGTCGTGTGCCGTTTGGCGGAGGAAGCAGGGAGGAGAGAAGGCTGGATGAGGGATGGGTGAGTGGATGGCGCGAAGGGCGAAGGGGGAGGGATGGAGAAGGGACTAATGGAGGATGGAGAGAGAGAAGAGGTGAGAGCAAAGTGATGATGACTTTGGCTTCGAAACCACGGTTGACACGTCACTCGAGGGCGCCCAGCTGGACAATCCATTTATGGATTTAGTGGCGGAAAAAAAAAAGAAAAGCAGCACACCCGAAACAAGCAACCACCCACGCACTCTTTAGGTCACGCCCAACCACCTTCTTGTCTTCTTACAAACAATCATTCTCACATTTCCCATTGCAATCCAAATGCCACTCCTTTCTCAGTTCGAATCATGGGCCACAGCCAACGGGATCACCACCTCACTCGTGCCAAAGACATCAGAGGGCATGGGCGTTGGTCTGTTTGTCGACATGGCCGCTGATCAGAGCAACCAAGAAACGGCCTCGGGCGACCTCCTCTTTGTTCCTCACTCCTTGATCCTTTCTCGCTCAAACATCTTGAGCCAGCCATGCCCAGACCTCGCCTTTACCATCGGAGCCATCGGAGAGCATGCCATCACTGAGCGACTGGCCCTGCTTCTGTTTCTCCTCTATGAGCGACTCATCCTCAAGATCGAAGGATCAACACCGTCAAAGGTCACACCCTACATTGCTGTCTTGCCCGAGATCTCCACTCCCGTCACTCTTGACCCAGAACTTGTCCAAGGCTACCTTGCAGGCACCATCCTCCTGGACTCGGTTTGTGCCAAGCGAAAGAAGCTCGAAGCTGAATACGCCCAGCTCAGTGGCAACCGGGGTGCTTTTGAGCACTGGCCCGTCAAACCAACCGTCACCGATTTCATCTGGGCTGATGCGACAGTCTGGTCTCGGGTACTTTCGTTCCAGAGTCAAGTCAAACAGAACGAGAACGAACTGGAATTGGGCGACGATCTTCACATGGTGCCATACCTTGACTTTGCGAACCATGCCAATCAATCCAACATCCGCTGGCAGGTCGATGAGCAGGGTCTGCGGGTCTGGGGCAACGAGCACCTCACTCTGCCCGAGGATGCCAAAGAGCCTGAGGTGTTCCTGTCTTACGGCGAAAAGCCGAACGCGGAGCTGCTGTAAGTTGACACCTGCAATATAGTTTGTCCTTCCTCCTTCCTCCTTCCTCGATTTCGATGCTGTCATAATGACAAACGGACAAATGGCTAACTTTTCCCTCTGTTTCCGTCTAGTTTCTTGTATGGCTTTACTCTTAAGGACAACCCAACAAAGTTCCTCACGTTTCCTTTGCCTATGGACGAGGAAGATCCTTACTACATGCCCAAAGCCCATACTCTCATGAGACAGGGCATCCCTCCGAGGGTAACTCTCTACGTCGAGTGCGGGACTATGACCGACATGTTTGAACTCTGCTCTGGGCTGTGGATCAACAAAAAGTCTCTTTATCTGCTGTGGATTTACGCTCTCAACGAGGAGGACGGTTTGAGCGCCTTGATCGAGGAACCCGAATCCAAAGTATGTGTCCCCCACAAGGACCTCGCCGAGAACGATGACGAGCCTGAGGAGGTAGATCTGGTGGACGAGGAGGATGTGGGCCGATTGATCATGACAATCCAGGGCACCCAGATCTTGTCGAACGAACAACTGGAGGCTGTTGTTCCCAAACTCGAAATATATCCTATACTTATGCTGCGAGCCTTGGTGACGGTGGCTGCAAGGGTGGAGCACTACGTTGCGCGGATCATGGAGACTGGGGACAAGGTGCAGAAGACTGAGCATGTCGAGATCGTCCGTGCGGTACGTTGCGAGTTGGATGATGTTGAGCCGATCAGGTCTTCGCCCGCTCTGTCACAGCTCGAAGAGGACAAGGAAGAGGTACTCAGACTTGGTCCTCATGTCGCGAACCTGGTGGTGATATTAAAGAACTACCGAGTGGAGGAGATGGAGTACCTGGTCCAGGTTGGCGACCTGCTGGGCGAAGGACAGACTAAGATGCTGGAGGAGAACGATTTTGTCCAAGAGTACCTGGCCAAGATGCAGCACTAAGAATGATATTATTATGTGTCAGAGAATACAAAACCAATTTCGCATGAACATAGGATGAGCAAGGGGAGGCACTGTTAGTCTCGACTAGTCTCGACATTGTGTATTTGTAACATGATGTGGATGGGGGGCACTGTGTGTGTGTGTGGACTGGGGATGACGACGAGGCGGTGGAGTGAAGTGGGGAGGGGGATCAAAGAAAATACGTCCATGGTCCAAAATTTCTTCCTTTTCCTTCCTTTTGTCGTTTCTGTTTCAACTCACCACCGCCAACCCCCAACCCCACCCATCGCTCGTTTTTCTGTCACATTACATCTCATCACCCTCCTTCCACCCATTCTCTTTTTTTATGAACTAAACGGCAATCCACTTTTAAATTGGACCGCATGCCTCTTTGAATCTTCTGTGCAACAACGAAACACAACACACAAACACAAACACAAACAAGCGGCAGCACAGCTCGCATAACATGCTCTTCAGCGTCTTGTCTATAGCGACACTGCTCGCTATGGCCGGTGCCCAGCCACAGAGCGCAACCGCACGAACGTCTAGAGCCATTGCCTTGATTGACTCGGACATCTATCTCTACGGAGGTAGGCAGCGGTGATGTTACTAGGTGGTTTCGTGTCTGGCTTTTTTAAATCTCTTCTGACCAACTTTGCCCAATTCTATTTTTGCTTACATGCGTGGTGCATATCACAGGATCGTCGCCCTTTGGTGATTGCTACTCAGACCTCTACACACTTCACTTGGACCCAGCTAACGGGTGGACAGCAGGAAACGCTCCTTGGATCAGCGTCAAGCTCAACCTGGACAATGCACTGGCCTTGGCCCAGACTTCATACGCAGCTCCCTCTGCGGACGGCAACAACCTGTTCTTCTACGGTCAGACCCTCTGCCCCACCCAACTCGCCCAGGATTCGTCCGCCCCTCATACGTTTGTGGCGTCCTCGGGGTCAGTCACAGTTCAGCGCGAGAACGGCCAATGGACGCAAACCGGAACAGCAGTGGATGTACTGGGGCCGAGACTGGTCCAGGCAGACGAACCTGTGCCTGTCCAGGTGCTTGACTCTGTGAACCATGTTGTCTACACCTTTGTCTACGATGCCAATAACCCTCAACTGGGGATGCAGCTCTGGACTTTTTCTGCCGACCACCCTTCAGCCAACATTGCCCAGTCTAAAAACACCACCATGCCAACCACACAGCCCGCTCCTCCCCCACCTCCGCCACCTCCACCGCCACCAACCAACTCAACTAACACAACAGAACCAGTACCTCCTCCGCCAGTTCCTGTCATTCCTCCTCCCATTACTCTGGCACCATTTATCGATATTGGCGCGGCAGTGTATCTCAATGGGACTATTGTTGTGGTTGGTGGTGGAAGAACGACAGGAATCCAGCTTACAGGAAACGATGTGGATGCTGCCTCGGGCTACTACAAGATGGATAGATGCTGGGTTTACAACATTGCCGCAAACACTTGGAGTGTCCAGAATCTGGTATGTTACAATTTGTGCTCGCAGATCGAGTGACAGGTACTATCATTTACTAACCAACGACTTTTTTTGGAACTCATATGAAATAGACATCTTCCGGCGGATCCTTGCCACTTCCTAGGCGTCTGGCTGCACTTCTTGTCGTTGGCTCCAAGATATACATGCATGGAGGAAACACCACTCAGACAGTACCTACAGACAGCTATTCCAGCGAATTCTGGACCTTGGACACGTTGACCTGGCAGTGGACCCAAGGTGCTAGCTCGCCGAATGGTCGTGCTCAGCATACTCTCGTGAGCATTAACAGTCAGCTGTTGACAATCTCTGGTAACAACACATGCCCTAATCTTCGACACTGCTCCTACATTACTGTGTTACTAACCCAGTCGTCTTTTTTTCCGCCTTTGTTCAGGATTCGAGTACCAAAACTCCAAGGCGAAGGCTTCTCGGACAGGGCTCGTGATGGTTTACGACCCGGCGTCGTCGACTTGGGGCAGCCAGTTTGGAACTATCAGGCAGTCGTTCTTCCAAAGACACACTGTGGTCATTATCTGCGGATCGCTCGGCGGACTATTGGCGCTGTTGATTTGTACATCTGTAGGTGCGAGACTGTGGCGAAAGCACACTCGTGGCAACTTGAGCCGATCCACAGGGGTAAATAGGAAACGATCCAAGCCTTTTGTCGCTACTACCGCAATCAAGCCCGACTCCGCAGACGCAGCAGCTGAGGCAACCAGCGCAGCTGCTGCAGGCAGGCTCTCTGGAGTGACACTGGCCCCAACGGGACAGCGGGACAGCTATGGCCGCCTTGACTCTCAGATCGATTTGTCAGCACTCCCAAGGGCCAGCGAGTCAACCGTGTACGGAATGCCGCATCAACAGTTCCAGAACCAGCACTCGCTCCAGCAGCAGGACTCGTACCAGCACCAATACAACTTCAACCCATACGCCCCTGTGAATCAGCAACAGCAAGTCCCACTCATGTATGCCAATGCTATGGAGCAGCCAGAAGATCTGCAAGCGTACACCGACGACGACGATCTCTTGGAGCGCAACGGACGCTATCCTTCTCGACCTTCGAGCGGACAAGGGGTGGGTTATTTGGGTACTCGAGAGGGCGCTGGGTCTCCAGCCCATAACCAAGGAGCAGCAGTCAACAACACAGTCTCACCGCGTGGTCTGGATGGCTTCCCATAGCAAGGTCCTTTGAGCGCAAATTATATGTCAGATATCACACAAAAATGAGCAGTCCATCGTTCCTTCTTATTATCGTGTATTTGGAAAGCTGAAAGGTCCTGTCATTTATTTGTCTTCCACCAAAGGCTGGCCTGCATTCTTGTTATACTCAACAAAGATGCGCTGAGCTGGTCTCACACCACCTATTTGTAGACAAGCATTCCGTTTCAGCAATAGCTCTTCCATTGAATCCCACGACGAGGACAAAAACAACAACAACAACACACGTATGGCTTTACCTGGAATATCGACAAAGAGGTACTTGTACTCCCACTTGTTGCGGGCATCCTTGACCATCTCCAAATGGGCTGTTCCCTCGTTGTCAGGGCCCTCCACAAAGAATCGCATCAGCAAATGTTCCTTGCCTTCGCCATCCAGAATAACTTGGGATCTAATATGAGAAGCGGAGAAAATCCGAAATGTGAATATCAAAAGACCTAGATTATGAACTTTTGACCCTCCAACATGGCGCCTGTAGTTCACTTACTGGATGCGGCGATTCCTGCGTCTCTTGCTAGATGATGGCTCACCATGACCTTTCATGGGGCTTCCGATGATATCCTGGAGCTAAATAAGCGAAACCAAATCGTGAAAGGCGAGTACATGCTTAGTCTTCCACTCAGAATCTCCTGGTTATATCTTTCTCAGATGCTCCAATTTCCATTGATACCTTATCGTGGTTGCGGACTTTTTCCAATGCATCTCCAAAGATGTGAGTATCGCTGTTGGATCCGAAAAGCTCTGAAATAATAGCATATCCGATGACACCTGAAGTTGTGGAAGTGGAGTTCATGAAACGTGAATAAAAACGTGGCAAATATCCAATCTGATATCGTTGGTCGATAATAAAAATTGTCTGCCATTTACCAACAAGCACGACTCCCGCGCCGACGACGGTGTAGTTGGTGGTAGTTTTTGTTGCATGGACGACTAGTTACCGGATCAGAGACGCAACAGAGGAAAATAAAACAGTCGATCAGTTTCCTTGTTCAAACACACCAATGTCGGAAGGATTACTCCTCTTGTCCAACATCTTTAGTGGCCGATATACAGTCCTGGCTACCTTTCTCGGGTGTCGAAAGGTCCTTCCACTGCTTCTTCTCAGTGTGGTGAGCAAGAGCACCGATGGGGCGTCCCTGTCCCTGAGGCTGCTCCGTGGCCATGGTACGCACAGTTTGCTGAGCTCTCCAAGTGCGGTGCTGCAAGTTGTTGGTGGAAGCAGAAGCAACCCTGAAGCGGGTCTTGGCGCATTGGGACAATAATGTACGGGCAGTGAATGAGGACATGGTTGAGGCTGGTTTTGAATGGAAGAGAAAGTCTCTACTCCTCGTTCTTTCTCTCCTTGTTCGGCGACCTCGCGTTCAGAGACGCTAAATTAGCAGTCCCGGTGGCTCAATCGACGTCACCCTTTGCAGGTCGCAGATCAAGTAGTTTTCACACATTCATTTCTTGTACTCCACATCTCGTCCTCACACCAACAAACACACCATCATGTCCTCCAAAGCTGCCACCCCAGAACTCAAGAAGTATGTTTGGCTCAGGAACTAGCGTGAATTGGCACAAGTGACAGGATTAGACAACTCGGAGGAAAACAGGCTGAGGATCTACCATCACAAAGAATGCCATGGAGGCGCTGCAGCTTGGAGAAGCAAGGACCATGACTGCCAGCACAATCACTCGCGTACACAATCACGCTCGCATACACAGGAGAAGACACACCACGAAATTTCAGCAACAACAATACAACCTCACCAAAGTTATAGCACACAGGACAGCACTGTTCACAGCTACCTGGCTAGCGATCCGTTGCTCTTCTCAAGCGTGTGATGGCCCTCTAACGTTTGATCCGACTTTATCTTCCAACTCTCAACTCTCCTTTAGCTACATGGACAAGCGTGTCTTTGTCCAGTTGAACGGCGCCAGAAAGGTCACAGGAGTTCTCCGCGGATTCGACCCCTTCATGAACTTGGTTTTGGATGACGCTGTGGAGGAGACCAACCCATCAGAAAAGACCTCCATTGGCATGGTGGTATGTGTTTGTGCATTCGAACGTTGGCATCTTTTACATGTCCTTACACAATTTTGAAGTCACTCTTTAACAATAGTTTTGATTTTTGAATCTATTTAGGTCCTTCGCGGAAACAGCGTGGTGATTTTGGAGGCACTGGAGAGGATTGGCAAGAACTAAAAGAGAAAGAACATGTACATCATATCAACCCATCAAACTGGATACTCGCAACAACTTGACGCGATTGGAAATAAAAAGCAACACCAAAAAATGTACATCATATCAACCCATCAAACTGGATACTCGCAACAACTTGGCGCGATTGGAAGTAAAATGCAACACCAAAAGGACGAATGGGAATTCTTTGTGTAGGATCAACTGTTTTTTTACTTTTATAGAGCTTAACCACGAGAGAATACGACAACCCTACGTAATTTTGCCAAGAGTGAACTGATGGCCGTGAGCATATAAAAAGTACGCACTGGCTTATCGTCTTTTCTCTTTTCTCTTTCCTCCACCAACGCAACCAAAACCACCATCCAGAAACTCTCAAGAACACCTTCCAAGAACTCTCAAGAACTCTCAAGAGCAGCATTTTCAAAATGACCCTCGCAAGCTCCAACCCCTCACAGACTGGCGGCCAAGGCCAAGGCCAAGGTGCCTCCATGACGTCCCAGGATGCCTCGCGCATCCAGAGCGCTGCGGACCGCAACCCGTCGTCCGACACGAGCACGTCTGGCTTCAAGGAGCGTGCCCAGTCCTCTGCCGCCCGCAACGACGCTGCCGGTGGAAAGAAGAAAGGAGGTTAACTCACTCAATCTGCTTGGAGATAAAGCACCCCCTCTACCATTTTTGCTGTACTTTTTTTTTCCTGTACCTTCGCCAGTTTACTTTCCGGTACATCACCAGGACGCATTCTGCCTCAGTACAACTAGTTTTTTTTGAACATTCACTTTTCCACACCTACTTTCCTCCCCTTCACTTGGCACTTTTGTGCATGAAAAATAAAACTTGTCGAAAAAAAATAATATATATCAACAGAGATCTTGCTCCCACTTGCACAAGAACCCATGCATGTTGTGAACTTTGGTGGCGCACTCATTGTGACTGCTCGGAAACCCAAACATCCCCGGCTTGAGCTCTGTCGTCTTGCTTTTTTACTACAATTTGCTTTCCTCACTCACATCGCATCACTTCACTCTTACAACATGGGCTGGTTTTCAACTTCGTCATCATCAACCACTGCTGAGGCTGCCCCCAAGGCAGAGGAGACACAACGCTCAGCGGCCTCGACATCTACAGCTTCAGAAACCCCTGCTCCCACAACCCCAGAAACACTCTCACCACCCACACCCATCGCCGATACCCAGAGCGAGCCCACTGCCTCCACATACGCCACACTCCCCTCCACCTCTGCGGGCGCCATGCAGTTTGACGAATACAAGGACCCAGAAGATATCTACGAACGCTTCAAAGTCGGCGATGCCATGAACGAACTGGCAGCTTGTTCCTGTATGTCATCCTTTTTCACTTCACAGTACTATTGCGGAGATCACAAACACTCGGGCATTTCGATCCTTAGCGCTAACATCTAATTTATCACACACATATATACAATAATAAAAAAAAATCTCAACAGCTTTGGGATCCAACATTCGCAACTACTACCGCTACGGAACCTTCAAGGACTGTGCCGCACGCTACGACCACCTCAAATTCTGCCTGAGCATCAAAACAAAGTCGTCACAGGTCGCCCAGGTCATGGTCCAGAAGCGGGACGCCGAACTTGCGGCCAAGAAGGCCTCTGCTCCCAACTCGGAGGACGTCTGGACTGTCCGATCTCACCCACCCGCAGAGTTTGTTGAGTTGTCGAGAGAGGCGTAAAAAATCGAACAAAATAAAAAGCAAAGCGACTCAAAAGATACTCGAGATGATCATGTCATGTCATGTCGTTAACACGATGTGAGGATCAAACTATTGTTTTATACAATTACACTCTGTTGCTCTTGTTGTCGCTTTATGATGTGGTATATAAGAACATGATGAAAAAAAAAAAGAGCCAATCCTAGTCATCTAGCGAGTCGGAGGGCAAAGGTGGACTCCAGTGGATAGTTGACGCTGCAGCATACGACGTCAAGTTCTCGGGAATAACCCCTGTTGACCCCGAGGACAGCTTTGTCACTGTCGCTGCGATCTGCTGCTCACGCTGCTTCGCCATGGTGCTGGACATACCCCTCTGAACCTCCTGAAGCAACATGGGTGTGGGCGTCGCTGAGGAATGGCTAAAGGAAGGGGATCGGCCGCCACGGTTCTCGATCGCTGCAAGCGCATTGGCCGTCGAAGGCGGGGCGCTCCACACACTTTCAGCAGAATCAAACATGTGCGACTCGTGGTGAGGCGATGCGGTCATCAGCTCACGCTGGAGAACGCGGTGATCCTGCGATGGGTTGGAGTGGTGAGAGTGGCCGTGTTGGACATAGTCATCATCGGAATCTTCATAAGTACCCCTCCGGTTGCGTTGCTGTTGGCTCAGTTGGTGAAAAGTAGCTGTCTCTCGACGTGATGAAGATCTCTCGGCATAAAACTGTTGCTCGTACAACTGCTGTTGGTACTGCGGTTGCTGCTGCTGGTATTGATGGTGGAGCTGCTGTTGTTGTTGCGCTAGCGCTGAAGGCAAGATCTGCATGCTGCTGGGCCTTGACCGTCCGCGTCTTCCACCGCCACTATGGCCGCCTCCTTCTCCTCCACCACTGTGCCCTGCTCCGCCGCTTGGTCCTCCTCCTCCATGATGAGATGACTCTGACTCATCCAAGCTGCGCTGACTGGGCTTCCTTGCGACCTCTCGACCGTCCTTGGACTTTGCCTGGATCAGCGGCTGGAAGTAGTCAAATACCAAGGTGGCACCACGTCGTTGTGCCCACCAGAGGAACAACAGTTTTCCTAGGTTATAGCCTGGAATCCAGTCCAGAAGGAACGAGGACCACGTATCAATGACCTGCACTGTTCCGTAGATGCTCCAGTAAGCAAGCCACTGTCGGGTCGCTTTCTCCTTCCGGGATCGTGAAAACAAGGCCCAGCGCCGCCGCATCCGTTGCCGCATTCTTTCTTCCACAGTCATGGATCCTGAGCCACTGGCGCCAGATGTGAAAGCGTCTTCAGAGTATACTGAGTACTCGCTCGGTCGGTCCCACGTCGAAGACGCAAACGACCTCCGGCTACTGTTCCCATCGTCCTCCTCGTCATCTTCTTCGTCTTCCTCCTGGCCGCTGCTGTAACTGTTGTTGCTCTCGTCCATGCTAATCCGGCTCAGCCGCTTCTTGTTCATCCGCCTCGAGTTCCGGCGACTGTTCACACCGAAGCTGCTCATCCGCGAGTGGCGGCGGTAGGAAGAGTCGGAGAGGTGGCCCTGGCTGTTGCTGAACTGGCTGTTGCGGTATGGCCCATACTCGGCTGGCTCGAGGCCAAGGCCCTTGGGTGGCGAGATGGGCTCGCTGTTGATGGTCTTGATGGAGCAGTAGGCCGGGTAGGCAACAGCACAGAGGTTGGTGGTGAGGTAGACGGAGCGTTGGTAGAGACGTCGGCACAGGTAGAGAACTATAAGACAGAGGGCGGAGAAAACGTGCTGGGGCTTGAGTCCCAAGCGGAAGAGACCGAGCTTGAAGACAAAGTTGTTGGAGAGGAGAGCTTCGAGGCGCTCAATGCGTGAGAGATGATGTCGGCGAATATAGAATGTGACGGAGGAAAGGTTCAAGGGCACATTGGCCTCGACTCGGTCCAGAGCACGGTCAAGTAATGCAGTGAATGGTAAAGGGGGGTCTGTCTGGGTGCACGAGTCGACCTTGGCACGCGGGAAGGTTGCCATGGCCATAGAGTCGACAATAGAAAGACGAGATGGAGTGGTGACAAGGACTACTGACGATGCGAAGCGAGGGTGGAAGTGAATGCGAAAGTAATGAACAAGAATCAATCATAAAAAAATGCAATAGTTCGGCTCAAAAAGGTGCTGACAGAATATCATTCACCTTGCGACTGGTCTTTTCACATGTGCCCTGAACCCTATTTTGTGTGACATTCGTTTCGTCTTGGCAAAGCGACGACGCGCAAAAGGAGACATCGTGGATCCATCTTCCTTGTTATGTTCTTCCCACTTCAGATGAATGGGAAAATAGAAAAAGAAGCGGAACAGTGGTGCAGCTCTCTCACATGCTGGGGCCTCTGCCACCCTAATGGATTTTTGAAGCGTCTCCCATTTTCCAACACATGGATCACAGGACAACCTTCGAGAATCGGATTATCCACCATTGAATTTCAAGTGTATGGGGAGAATTATGGGCTCAACCGGGGCTTAAACCCGGGAGTAGTTGCAAGAGAGAAAAACGAAATGATGAACTACATATACCAAGACGTTCTAGGTCGAGCTAGCAACAATTTCCTAAGCAGCATTCGTGATACTTGAGGGCTTTCATCGTTGCTCACAATTCATCAAGGATTTTGATCAGCTTGGCGAAGTGCTCATAGTCCCGCTCATTACTTGGTCTTCTCATTCATTCATCCATTGCTGAATAGGGGCTGACGGGTTGATAGACAATGAGGTTTTGAGCCCTAAAGTCTGTCTCGGGGCGATCAGATTCTTTCGACCGAGTCTCTCTTCCAGGTCGCGTCATGATATACACATTAGCCTCGATCCGAGTCGCGCTACCACCTTGAATCTACTACAGAATGGTACCTCGGTGTTTGCATATCAAGTGCTCTTCACCATGACTTTCGCATGGCCCGTAGCTTTCAAACGAGCTGTAGGTTGTGGAGTGGAGAGGAGACCGAGCACACAAAAAAAAAGGCGGGACTGCTTGGAAAAGTTGAGCTTGTACCATTTCCACGCAAAGTATTGTTGCTTAACAGATATTTTATTTTAATAGTCAGGGTTGGACAAGAAAGCTGATAAGGAGTTGCATATTGTTCTGTACTGTGAGTTTGGGTGCTGGTGCGCCATCAAGTTTTTATTTTTCCGGATCCAATGAGAAATGCGAGTAAGACTACCATCCGGTCAATCGTACGACGCGTTCAAGAACTCCAGAAGGTTGCCTCTGTTCTTCTCCCGCTTCTTGTCCTCGCTCGTCTTGGCTACCTTGAGCTTCAACTATAGGCGTGCACAGGAAGAATAAAAAATACGGCGTTGTGGTGAGTAGGGTTATCCCATGAATCCTGCTTTAGTGTTCAGAAACACATATTCCTTACCTTTTGTCCTGTGATAGCACTGCGGGGGTTGTCCGAATCCTATAGTCATTCAAGAGTGTTAACAAACTTTGTAAATCGGAGATCGAATCGCTCTCAAGCGCTCTGTCAAGGTATCGACTACTCACGTCAGATGAAGTGGATCGTCGACGATGGCGCTTGCTCTTTGACTTGCGCTTTCGGCGCCTGCTTGATTGATCTACTCATAACACAGTACGGAATGAACGTTAGAATGAGGATGCTTGACGCCATGGTTCTTCCGAAGTCGTACAGGTGAACCTACCACTGTCACTGCTACTTCCATTACTGCTCAGGGAACGGCTCCTGCTTCTTCTACGACGGGACGATTTCTTGTCCTTGGAGTGGTGTTCACGATCCCTGGAACTCTTCTTCCCACGGTGGTGGCGACTAGACCCTGAACGGGAGGGCGATCTCGACAATGAGCGTGAGCGAGATCTTGATCTCGAGTGCTTTCTTGATCTTCCAGAGGACGACTTCTCTTTGGTAGATCGAGAGCGCGACCGGGACCGGGATCGGGATTTGGAGCGGCGTCGAGTGCTCTTCCTGTCATCCTTTCGATCCCGTGAACGCGAGCGACGACGACGGGCTGATTGTGTCGTTGGGTTTGTGCCGAGGTAAAGTGGGCGTCCATTCACAAGTTAAGAACCGTGCTCAACAAAAAAAATATGCATAGATAGGGCGTCAAGAAAGAAAGGTATGCCGTGGTGCCGGGTTGTCCAGTTGTTCAGCCGTTGTTTGTTGTGTACATATCCAAATGACCCAAGTCAGACGTAGATGGCAAGCAAATAGGGGAAGAGTTTTGATGGTGGGTGGGAGAGTACGAAGCCAGAATGAAAACATGTTAGTCCCTAGTAGCTGAAGGTTATGAGTGTTGCCCCGATACGGCCAGGTGCATTTGTTCCGCGAATGAGATCTAAGAGTTGCTTTCATACCAGGCGATCGTGATCTGGAGTCGCGGCGTGAGGACTTGTGGTTGTCCGAGTGTCGTTTGGAAGAGGGGCTCTTGCTCCTGCTTCTGTCTCTACCTCTGTCCCTGCCTCCGTCTCTGCTTCTACTTCTGCTCCTGCTTCTTCCTCGAGATGATCCCATGTTCGTGTGCTTCAGGATGGATGGGTGGCTCTGTAATGCTTGTGGTGAGTCGAGTCGAAAGATGCAACAATCATGAACATCGCTTTTCATTTCTTTGCTGTCGCGACCAAGGAGTGGTGGCTTGGCTCCCGATTTTTTTGGAGGTCAAAAAAAAAGTCAAAAAAGAGCGTTCGTTTGTCCGCGACTCATTCTAAATGCCATTCATTTTCTTTCCTGAACATTCCCTGCCAGTCCAATGAACCCTTCATCGCGAGCACAGGTCCCTGACGTGCTGAAGCGGCAGAAGTGTTTTGTGCATATCGACCTTGGTAAGAAGGCCTCTTGTGAAAACAATAGACAACATAACTTAGACAGGCTTACGTTTTCGTTCATGTTTGCCACCAATTTTGAACTAACCAAGTTGGATACACATCGCAGATTGCTTCTTTGCACAAGTAGGCAAGTGTCCACGGATATCGCAGATGAGACTTCATGGAGCCCGCACGCGGACATGGTTGACTGCATATTATTAACGCTGTTGATAAAAACATTTGTTGTCCATAGAACAAATGCGACTTGGATTGACCGCGGACGTGCCCCTGGTATCTCAACAATGGAACGCGATTATCGCTGGTAAGACCCAGGTGTCTGAAGCAGCCAACTGAACTCATGCATTCGAGGCTTTGTGCTGACGTAAAGTTATTTACTCCACCAGTCAACTATGCTGCTCGCAAGTTTGGAATCACTCGACTGCATCACAACGTATTTGATGCCAAGTTACTGTGTCCAGGTAGGCAGACAAGATCTTATATGGCCGAGTTCATGATTGGAACTCCCCACTCACTCCACAGCTACCTCTCGCCAACTAGATCTTGTCTGCGCCCACGTAGCCACTCTTGGACCTGGAGACTCAGAACCGGACTATTACCCATCGCCATCTCGATACACTCACAAAGTCTCCTTGGACCCATATCGGAAAGCATCCGCCAAAATCTTTTCAGTGTTCCGGAAGCACTGTCTGAACTACCAGAAAGGAGGACTTGACGAGGTCTTTATGGATGTGACCGACATTATCAACAAGCGCATCATGGACGAGTATGGCGACGATCTCTCGAAATGGAATCCAGACACTGCAGAGATGATTGACTGGTCCAAGGAACATCCCGAAGCTGGAGTTGTTTTTGGTATGCCTAAGGATGGAAGCGACGCCAGTGCGGCTACCACTGTCCATCTGGATGACGAAGACGATGGGGTCGAGCTGGATGGTGAGGAGCGGATGGATGGTGAGGAGCGGATGGATCGAGACGAGCCAGAAGATGAGGAGGACTCTGAGGAGGCCTTGGGCGTCGATGCGGAGGACGACCTCAACGTGTTTCTGAGTGACCACCCCGATATTCAATTTGACGATGACTTTGATGATGTCGGCTTACCTGAAACAAACCTTGGTTCGGACGACGCTACCTTGGCTCCATCAGGGATGCCCATGATGGCACACACCTTGGCGGCTCCAACGGAAGATACGACACAGGTGCAGGAGAAGTCCCCGGAGGAGCTTAAGCAGGAAGACGAAGCAGAGAAGGAACGACTCCAACGGGAGAAAGAGCGCCTCTTACCGTACTATGGCATCCCTGAAGGAACATTCGAGGAACGATTCTGGGCCGAGATGCAGCTTTTAAAGGCTGCCGAGTTTTGCAACGAGATTCGACAATCGGTCAAGGACGAACTGAACTACACCTGCTCCGCTGGGATCGCCAATAACAAGTTGCTGGCGAAACTCGGATCTGGCATGAACAAGCCGTTTCAGCAGGTAACTCTTGTTTGTTTATTTGCTCCTCATTTCATTTCTGAGATGGCTAATCTGCTGTAATGTGTCCAAAGACTATTATCTTGCCAAAGTATATTCCAGATCTACTTCATGGACTCAAACTGAGCAAGATCCGGAACTTGGGCGGCAAGTTTGGCAAACAAGTCAAGACCGACTACAATCTTGAACGTGCGTCTCAGCTCTGGGTGGTACCACTCCGCGAGCTACAGCACAAATATGGCGACCAAGCGGGACTGGAACTATGGCAGTGGTGCCGTGGCATCGACCATGTTGGCATCCGGAAAATCAAGTCCAAATCCATGTGCTCTCACAAGTCCTTTATCCCGGCACTGAGTGATATGGAGGAAATTCAATTCTGGATCACGTCGACTTGTCTCGAGCTGGTCTCGCGGATACAGGCAGAATACGACGAAACCGAGCGATGGCCGCGCACAATATCACTGGGATTCTTTGGTGGGATAGGAGCACGGAACGATCAGGAGCGACAAGAAAAATCATCGACCTGGAGGCCACCGCACAAGGGATCGCGATCCATGCCTTTTGGAAGTCGGTTCGAGTATGGTGGCGTAGAAGGGATGGCTCGGAAGATGTATGGTGTTGTCGAGCGGCTGGTCAAGGAATCTGAGACGGGACAAGGACGGCCCATTCTTCCTCTCGTGATCTTAACGGTGACGGTATCGAACTTTGCTGGGGGGCATGGTAGTGCTATGGGCGACATTACAAAGTTCTTTTCCAAGGCTCCCAACCCGATGAAGAGTGAAACAAAAAGCACGGTCCACGGGAACAAAGATAAGGAGGATAAAGACTGGAACCAGGTGCAAGACAATGTGGATCGCGAAACAATGGCCATTCATGAAACCAAGCAGGATCTCTTGATGAGAGAGATACCGGGTCCTGACTCCAGGGCCATCCTATCTGCAACAGCGACACAGAGCAGGAAGCGGTTTTTCGAGCCAAGATCTACGACTTCTCCACTCAGCAGTCCAATCAAGTCCCTAAAGCGTCTACAAGTAACATCTGAGCTTAGCTCCGAAATATTAACGTCAGCTCCTGGCTCGCCTGCATCAGATTCGGTTTCTGTCCCAGAAGCTCCTCAGCCTTCTACCATTCTTTGCGACAAGTGCCCGTCTCCTGGCCAACACATCCCAATCGGAGAGTGGGAAGAGCATGCAGATTTTCACTTTGCCATGAGTCTCCTCGAGGACGACCGAAAACAACAGCAGATCGAGCGCCAGAACCAGTTGACACCTCAAGGTGCCTCAGGGCAAACTACCAAACGGGCATCTTCGGGGTCCGGGTCGCAACGAGGAAAGCGCAAGAAAGCAACATCTTTGACGACGCCTTCCGAGGGACCATCCTCGTCACTGGCAAGATTCTTCAAACCTGCATAGACCGACCGCACTTTGATGCGCTCATTGCATTGTACAATACAGCATCATGTATCATAAGTAAAAAAACAAGATGATGATGGCACGTTTGACGATGTCGTTCCCAATAGCGAGGGTACCGTTGAGAGGCAAGGAAGTGTGGGAAGTGCGGAGGACAAAAAAGTGCGGGGAAGGTACCTTTTGCTCAATACCTTTGGAATGCACCTTGTTTTTTATTTTTGTTGCCTCGTTCCTTTGCCTCCCTTCCAAGGGCCAATTGAGGGTCAGCCAACAGCTCATGCCCATGTCGCCAACAACGCATCACCAAGCAGCCTGTCGTTGAAACACAAGCACCCCAACCATTTCGATGAGGAACATGTCCTTTATGGCATGCACGACTGTCGAGATGAGAAACATAATAAGTGCTAAATACCTCGTTTTCTACCATCCATCGTGGATCCAATGCGCCTTCATCAGGGACCACTAAACAAGTCGAAGAGTCCGGACCCCCCCCCCCCCCTTCGTCCTGTCTCTCCTTCACTCACTCACTCACTCACTCACTGTTTCCCCACTTTTTCCTTCTCCCTCGCCCCTCCCTGTCCAAGCAACATAGAGTTTTTATATTGAAGAAAAGCGTGCACCGTGGGCAATATTGGTGAGGGGAAAAGCTTAAACATATTATTAAACTCGAATAGACCCAAACGCGGGTTTGCCTCTTTTGGGACTGTCCAACACACAGACGAGCCGGATTCACCCTCGCATCATTTTATTTCTCGCTTCTGTGCGCTGGATGAGACTTGGCCATCCTCTCCTGCTGTTTTACCCCTGCCCTGAAAAGGAGTGTAGATACGAGAAAGGGACGTAGAAAGTGATGTAGCATTGGGGATACCGATGGTTTCTCAAAGGCTGTGCAGCTGTTGGATGACTGATAGCGATATCCAAGAGCAAGGAGCAGACTCGCATCATGGGTCCTTGAACGGTCTTGACCCGTTTTGTTTACATCCGTCCAAAGAACAATTTCTCCTTCCTGAACAAGGCCAGGAATACATATAGGAACCGAGCTGCCCTAATGCCCAATGCCTGCTTGGTGACAACAATTGTTTTTGTTTTTTTCTTGCTCTGGACTGATGGTGGTGGTGGCCATGGAGGAAGGAACTGGCCATCTCTTTGTCCACTCAAAGCACAGACACCATTTCCGAATGGGCGTGTTGTGCACAAAGGACTGAGAACAGACCCGTTCGTCTCCTTTTCCTCCCCAAAGAAAAAAGCACACGGACTCGATCCAATTGAATCGAGCATTCTCCGTATTCTTTTGCTGCAGGTGCAGAGTAAAGAAGGGCGTTTGGTGCAACAACAGCAACATCATGGACCATCCTTCCATCTCTCTTTGCTTCCCTTCATCTTCGATGCAGCAAAGCCGTTGGATATTCAATGAATTCAATGGCATGACTGGGACAAACCCAAACCGAAGAATGACATCGAACAAAACGAGGCCCAACAATAGACAGTCACTCCGTCACCCTCGCCAAAGTTCAAATACCCCTGCCCGAGCCTCGACTTTTTTCTTTCTTCTTTTTCTTCTTCTTCTTCAACCCCAACCATCTCTCCTCACACACACACACTTATAAACATGTCTGTCAAAGTCGGTATCAACGGGTACGTTAGCTTTGCTCCCCTCGCTCATTCCCTTTGGTCTTTGAACACCCAGTGCATTCATTGCTTTGCTCATGCTTCGCAATCAACATACACCCCTCAGTTCCATTGCGCGTTCATCAGAGTCGCCGTTGGGTGCTCATCCACCAACCACCCAAACAAACACACGCCACAACTTGCCTTGCTCCCCGACATGAACCGCAACGTGAGCTCCCTTGCCTAACGCTTCTTTCCTGTCGATATTTGCCCTGATTAGATTCGGACGCATCGGTCGTCTCGTTCTCCGCGCTGCTCTTGCCAACAAGAACGTCCAGGTCGTTGCCATCAACGATCCCTTCATCGATCTTGCCTACATGGTAAGTAACACTCTTGCTTGTCTATAATGTCGCGCTTACCTGACTTGATCCAAGAAAGGCAGCTTCCGCGTCTTTCTTTGACTGGTTGTTTCTGGACACGACACCAACAAGGACTATTCAAACTCAACCCATTGCCTTTTTCCTTGTCTCTCTTGCTTCTCGATCATAGGTCTACATGTTCAAGTACGACTCCACCCACGGTCGCTACAAGGGCCACGTCGAGGCCAAGGACGGCGCCTTGTTCGTTGACGGCAACAAGATCACTGTCTACAACAGGTAAAAAGAGCTCGCTTTTTCGTTTTCATTGTGATGACCTTGTGACGCGACAGTACCTTTTACACGGCCCCGCCAAAAATAAGATACCGCGAGAAAAACAGAACAAGACGACACAGAGAAAAGATACCAATCGATAACAGACAGACAGTCAGAACACGAAACCTTAGTTGAGACCCGTCTCCATCTGGATCTTGATATGCCGACACAACAATCAGACAGGAGAGACATACACACATACACACCACATACTCCCTCCATATCAACGACTTGGCCTTTATCTGCCAACTCAACAAACAGGCTCATTGATCGACAACAACATCCCCTTTTGCCCATCTCCCCCCACCTTGATCGTGGATCCTCGCACCTGAATGACTGACTAATCATCTCTCATCTTATCTCTCACCTCACAACAGCTTGAAGCCCGAGGAGATCCAGTGGGGCGCTGCTGGTGCCGACTACGTCGTCGAGTCCACCGGTGTCTTCACCACCATCGAGAAGGCTTCCCTCCACTTGCAGGGTGGTGCCAAGAAGGTTGTCATCTCTGCCCCTTCTGCCGATGCCCCCATGTTCGTCTGCGGAGTCAACCTGGACGCCTACAAGCCCGAGATGAAGGTCGTCTCCAACGCCTCGTGCACCACCAACTGCTTGGCCCCTCTTGCCAAGATCATCCACGACAACTTCGGTATCACTGAGGCCTTGATGACCACTGTTCACGCCACCACCGCCACCCAGAAGACCGTCGATGGTCCCTCTGGCAAGGACTGGCGCGGCGGCCGTGGTGCCGGTGCCAACATCATCCCCTCCTCCACCGGTGCCGCCAAGGCTGTCGGCAAGGTCATCCCCTCCTTGAACGGCAAGCTTACCGGTATGGCTTTCCGTGTCCCCACCCCCGATGTCTCCGTTGTTGACCTGACTGCCCGCCTCGAGAAGCCCGCCACCTACGAGCAGATCAAGGCCGTCATCAAGGCCGCTGCCGAGGGCCCCATGAAGGGTGTTATGGGCTACACTGAGGATGAGGTCGTCTCCACCGACTTCATCGGTGACACCCACTCCTCCATCTTCGATGCCAAGGCCGGTATTGCCTTGTCTGACACCTTCGTCAAGCTCGTCTCCTGGTACGATAACGAGGTCGGCTACTCCACCCGTGTTGTCGAGCTCATTGAGTTCATGGCCTCCAAGGACAACTAAATTTTCACATCGTTTTAAACAGCAAGTGAATATTGTAGAAAGAAACATCAATCTTTGTATATAAAAAAACATAATTTTTAATCTCTAAACCACTTTGCGATCTTGGCTTCACTGCTTCTACTTTACTGCAATGCCACCTCGCTATCTGTTTCTTACAACCATGTCGTTCGCGGACCGAGAAATCTGTTTGATGCGGCGACACCCAATTTGGGTTTTGTTTTTTTTTTTTGTGCGAGAAAAAGAGGACAAGGGAGGGGGGGACTGCGATGACGTTGAGACACCGAACCTCGATCTATTTTATCTCTGATGTATCTCTCTCCCGCCCCACGTTTTCTGCGCTGTTCCCACAAATGCAGACACTCGAGATAAGGATAAGTATGTAGGACTTGAATGGGCCAATTTTGTGGCACAGTCGATTGTTTGATAAGGGTTATTTCTCCACTTATCATGACGATGTGAAAGGAATTGACCGAGTTGAGCTATCTTATCAAAGCAAACCCTTTTTTTTTTTTTTTGGGCTTCTTTGGTCGAGGATTGGGACTGCCATTGCCAAAGATCACAGTTGTGCTGCGTAGGTGCCTTTCACCCATCAAACATGTACGTTTGGTTTTTGTGTCTTGTCATCCCACCCATGACCATAAAATGTCGTGAAAAATGTTATTAGCATTATAAAGTACATGATGATCTATGTAATGGAGCGGTAGGGGGGGGGGGGGTGGAGGGGGGAGTATGAACAAAGGATATTATTTTTTTCCGTGACCTTTTTTCAGATCAACTCGATGTGGATATCGCCACTGCTGTTCTTCACCATGACCAGCCCAGGGCCCTGGCCAATCGTTCCAATCATCTCGCGCGTGACCACCGAGTCCTTTTCCTCGTCCTTGCGCCGCTGCTTCTCCGTGCGCGAGTCCTTTTCTTTCAAGCTCAGGCTCGTGCCGCCGATCGACCGCGATTCTGTGAAGGAGCCGTTGGTGGACCCGGCCTTGGAGTGGTTCGAGCCCGAATCGTGGGACGATGATGTGGGCGATGAGGGCGTCCAAAGGTGGTTGTTGTTGCTGTTGTTGTTATTGCTGATGTTGTTGTTGTGGTGGTGGTGGTGATGTGGGTGGTGGCCACGGCCATTATGGGTAGGGAGAGCGGGGGCGTGGTTCTGCCAGTCCGACTCCCAGGAGGTCGACATGGACGTGCCATGCGAGGACGATTTGGACGACAGGACCGTGCTCACCGACGACGGCTGGGACGTGGTGTTGTTGTTCAGGGATGGGTTGTTGGGTGAGAGTTGTTGGTTCTTATTCAAGCCTGTGACACTTGGGAAGGTGACACGATCGCTCAGCGAGGGGATCGTGAGAGACGCGCCGTCCAGCCTAATAAACTCTGGCTCATCTAGATGGATTTTGCCATAGTGCGTCCGGGTCTCGACACGGCCCTGGTAGTTGCCCGAGAGGCGGATCCGAGCGGGGCCTCCAAAATTGATGAAGTTGCCTAAGAGTCGCTGGTCCTTGCCGGCAAGCAGGATTTTGACGTCCAGGGGCGAGGTCTGGGTCTTGGCCTCGACGGTGAAGGGGCCAAAGAGGTCTGTACCGTCAACTTGCAGATCGAGACGGAAGTTCATGGCACAGCAAATGACCTTGGGGGCGGGCAGCTGGTCGTCTGTATTGAGGAGGTGAACTTGACTGTTAATGCGACCGCCTTTTGTGGTGGCATAGAGGCGGGCGACACTGTATTTGCCGGTGATGCCGCCAGAGGTATGGCTTACAATCGTGGCTGATTCTCCGTAGAAGCTCTGTTGAGACCCCACGGATCAAAAATGAAAAGATGATGTGTAAAAAAAAAGTTAGCACACATGTAAAAACGCGCCTAGACCGAGTTGGACGCCGAACATGCAATGTTATTTCTACACGTACGTCAATACTGATGTCTCCGCGCGAGTTGCTGATATTAAAATTCTTGATAAACGTGTGGCTGATGTTCCCTACGGCCAGCTCAATGTTGGCTCCATGGATGGTGAAGGACTCGAGGCTGTCGAGGTGGCGTGGAATGGTGATAAAGACCTGGAAGGTAACGGCCCTTTCAAGCTTTTCTTCGAGGGGTGTGTGGATCGTGTATGTGTACTGGTTGCCGTCCTGCATGGGCTCGAGTGCAGCAGCGTTCTTGATGATGGCCTCACGTGCTTGTACTGAGGTATTGATGTGAATCATGTCATCGTTGCCGCTCAGTATTGTGATCTCGCCCTAAAACGGTTGTTGTTAAACATGGAGGGAAATGAATGTGGACAATTTGGTTAGAGGACATGGTTCCCATTTGGATATTACGAGGGATATAAAGAGTGGCGCCACCTGGCGTGCGTAAGAGATGAATTTGTAATGTTGTGTAACCATCGACCGCGCGCTGGTCTTGGGAGCACAGAAAAGAATAAAAGAATGATAAAAGAAACCATCTTTTGATTCTAGACCGGTGGAGCTCCATCGGGTGAAAGTGGGCGAGGCAGGGTTTGAGAAAGAAGCGAGTGCGTGTGAACAATATGCCCATTGGGTTTGGCTCGAGTGTTGGGAGCGTAGCACAAAGAAAGAAAGGCGATGTGGCGAGAAGAGACGTGAGCAAGTGGAAGGATGCTAAAGAAGAGGATGAGGGATGGGGTGGGTGCGAGACAAAGAGCACACTCGACATAGCCGACTTGTTTGTCATTCAAGGAGAGGGCATGCTGTTCTCGAGCTGCCTCTCTAGAAAGCGGACTGATGTTGTGTCTTGTAGATGGTGATGGCGATGATGTGTAGAAGGTGTTGTTGTTGGTTGTTTGCTGATTATTTGTCGGTAGAACAGGTGCAGCAGGCGGAAAAGTTGGCATGGGAAAATAATCAAAGCGAGCAGCCGAAATCACAAACAAACACCAAACACATGGCTCCTCTCTTCTCTGGACATGCACGCACACAAACAAACAAACAATGGCTCAAAGTCAAGAGGCGATGATGAAAGGAAGAAAAACTTTGATTGCCAACGACCACCAACATCCAACATCCAAAATCAACATCAAACATCAACAAACTGCAAGAAAAGACGAATGACGAATGGTAGTGTGTCCTAATATCCGATCAAACATCCATGCCGATGTATCAGAAACACATGTTGGACAAACATAGAACAGTCTCGACAAGTCAATATAACATGGACTTGTGGAGATCGTGCATGGGTATGGAGGGGGACTCTGTATTCCAAGAGCGATTTCGAGGATCCATTCCGTGGGCAAGCAAACAACGCCAGAAACCAAAGCCAAAGTGGGGTAGAAATTATCGACCCCAAAGAAAAATAAGAAGAAACTGTGACGAAGACTGATTGTGACCAAAAACAGAAAGAAAAAAATCAGGAGCATGGTCCCAAATGGGTTGAATGGTGGGGAAAAAAAAAAAAAAAAAAAAAAAAAAAAAAAAAAAAAAGTGCAATCATTCGCTCGATACCAAATGAAGGATCGAGGGCACACGCCTACATGCACACACACACAACAAAGGATGATGGAGGAAAAAATGGCGTTCCGGACAATGGAACAGCCGATGCATTATCACACATCCTTCTCCATTCTACTCCCCCACTCTCTGTGTCCTGCAAGGCTTTGTAGAGTGCATAAATGCACGAAACATAGATACAACACAAGGCAAAGTGATAAGGCAAATGCCCATTGCTTCTGCAAAAAGAATGGTCAGCCAGCCTTGGCACCATCGCAGGCTCTTACGCTCTCACCTTTCTGTCTCTCTCTCTCACTCACACACACAAATACACCCAAAGACACATAGACAAACAAACATTTGCCCAATCTCTTTTTTCCTTCCTTTCCCTGCGCGCCTTTGCGCCTCCCTTGGGAGAGCAGAAAGAGTGAAAGAGTGGGCTGACAAAGACGACCACAACAAGCGATTAAGAAGTGTTGACAAAACACGATCGGGTAGGCCCTTTTTTCCTCAGCTAAATTATGAAAAATTAAACGTCGATTCGATGCTGTGATCGAGGGGAAGGAGGCAAAATGGGCCAATGATCATTGGTGCGTGTGCGCACGCCATGGCGCACAATATTGAATAGCCTGGTCCGCAGTTGCATCCTTATAATGAGGGTGAGGGCGAGGGGAGATGTGCGTGTGTGTGTGTGTGTAAATGAAATGGAGGGAATGGAGGGGACTGGAGGGGACTAGAGAGGGGGGAATGAATGTCTACTCTACCTTGGCTAGTCCAATAATGTTGATGGCGATATTTGAGCAGAGTTCGGCACTGATTTGGACATCTTCGTTGTCGTAATGTGCCGATAGCAGAGGTTTGGCAAAGAGTCCCATGGCTGTGTATGAGTATTGTGGTGGATGGAAGTGGGGCGCGCCGGAAGGGACTTGTGGGATATGAGATGTGCGATGAAGGTGAGAGAGGAAGCGAAAAAAGAGTCAAGGATGGAGCGAATGGATTGGATTTGTAAAAGGAGGGTGACAAATGGAAGATGTTGAACGGCAAAATCAAGAAACTGTGAAAGAGAAAGAAAGAAAAGACGCCGCGAACAAAACAAATAACTGAACAATACTCGGAAGAGTTGATTTGTGTGAACAAGGGTGAGAATGGGCAGATTGCCAGACAGGTAGTTGTGGATGGATGGGGGACGGATGATTGAAGGAAAGAAGGCAAGAAGAAGGAAAGGCGGGGTGAACTAAAGATGAAAGCGAGGGTGAGGGTGAGAGTGAGGGTGAAGGTCAAGGGAAAAACATCGTGGTATGAGAGCTGGCTCGGACACAAGCCGTCCTTCATAATTATGTATTCTGCAACGTGAGCAAACCCAAGCGAGCCATCCATCCATCCACAAACACAGACATACACAGACACACACAGACAGTCCAATCCTTCGCTCGATTCTCTCACTCTTCCCTCTCTTTCATCTCACACAACCTCTCCCTTTGCTCGCGTCCAACCTTATGTCGTCGTCCACTGGAATGAAGAGCGAAAAAGAGATGTTGCCTGAAGCTAATCTTTGGTTCACGAATTATTAGCCATGGACAAAGGGTCATCTGTCAACAGGGTTTTTGTTTGGTTTGGATCTGTGAACTCTGAATCTGGATGTGATAAATAGGAAAAAAACATTGCGGGATGGATTGCTCATGTCGTCCGTCACCTTAGTCATGGGCACACAACCCCTCCGGATCCCTGACCGTGCGAGCAACAACACGGAAGTAATGTGGTGTTGGTTGGATGGGTATGCTGGGAGAGGTACATACGGTACATACTTTTGCCCTATCCCAAAAGTCCAACCGGGAGGCCGCAAGCCTAGGAGAATTGACTTGAACGAAAAAGAAAACGTGCATGAACTCGGGAAATTGTTTTGAGAGATTTCGTTGGTGCAGTTTCGAAGCAATTTTGCCACTTCAAAAGGGAACCCTCAAAGTCTTTTGGCTCCACCGACTTGACACGAGAGAAGCCAAACAAACAGGGACGTATTAGGAAAGGTTGTGCCCCCGCCTCCAGGGTGCGAGGGTGTTTGCTCTTGGCAATCACCTTGTGGGTTATGAGACAGAAAATGACCCATCCATCTCGTTATGCAAAATAGAACGCCCTGCTCCAGGGACCATTGGATAGATCGATTCGTCATCCACTTCTTCCCACACTCCAACGGTTTTGACGCTGCGACTAATCAAATCGAAATAATTGGCCCACCACGTCTTAGCTCTCATTGCAGATTGCAGAGCAGCTGCATGGCCATTGTTTATTGATGCCTGTGCTCCACTTCCAACAGACAACATTCTAGGCCTTCCATCTTCTGTCTTCATTTCCAAACTGGGATGGCATCGTCTCCACTCAATGCGAACACATCGCGGAGGGCATTCGAAAGTATCATGCATGCAATTTGGATGTTTCTATTGAGAACAACCTCGTTTAGCGTCGAAAAAATTATCCGCTGAAAACGTGCTTCTTTTCTACATGTACTAAGGTTCTACTTCGGCAAGTACAAACAATTCTCCGAAGTCATTGGACATTTGTTTTTTGTTTCTATCGTAATAAGTTATGGAATGTATTCAAGTAGATCTACTCTAGACACGATCACTGACTGTGGCGTAGAGTGGTTGATTCATGGGCAGGGTCATTGATGGCTTCGCGAGAGGTGTGGGCTGGCCAGGCAACAATGCGAATTTGAACCGCTGCAGCAGCGTGGCTGTGGTCACCATCGATTCCAGGGTAGCGAACCTGTCAATTTTTTTTTTTTTTTTTTTTAAAAAAAAAAATCAAAGCTTAGCAAAAGCTCCAATTTAACGAGCGAGACAAAAGCAGAGAAATGTGAA